>WIGN01000012.1:0-323075 GCA_014235955.1 Colletotrichum sojae | reverse complement strand
AAGCTACGGCCCCACACCACCACTACTAAACATGTTATCTATAACATTTGGCGAAGCCCATTACGCCTTTTACTGTACATCTTTAAGATTCTAATATACTTGCAGTACCGAAATGCGGTGCGGTGTGGTCGTCGGCGCATAGGGGTTGTATCTGCTGCTGTGAGCCATTCGAACACAGGTGAAGATACCACGATCGTTCCAGGGGAAGGAAAGCAGCACCACGTCTTCCGCCGAGTCTTTCCATCTTCTGAGGCTTCAGGACCTAGCAATGTCTAAAGGGTGACTGGATCTTGGCGGTCTGTGTTCGATCCTCCCATGAAATCGACATTTTAAGCCTTGGTGGGCTCAGTGTCCACCTGATGCGCCTCCAAGAAATGTGGCAAATAAACTTCACGAGACTGACCAACTGACCACCATTTCATCGGCTAGCATCTAGACCAGAGAAGCAAAGAGGAAGAAGGATAATTCTCGCGGAGTGTCAGACGTTCTACAATTATCTCTCGTCAAGGCTTTTCCAACGCGTCAAGGCACCAGACGATCACCAGAACGCCCAATCCTGTATCAGAAGATTCCCCAACTTTCCATCATTGAATAATCACCCGTCTCGCGGCTCCGGAGAGGTAAAAGCGGATGCGCTCTCCCGAGTCCCAGGAGAGAAAGTCTGGCGCTTGCCCTGACTTTGGGCAGTTCCTACCAGGACCGCACATCGCCGGAAGATTGCGAACTAAAAGAAACTCCTGCTCCCGGTCCATTCGGATGAAGGACCCCTAGAACTGTGGTCATTGAAGGCCTGCATTGAGGCTGATAACTGTATGTAGACAACCTTGAAGGCATTCCCGAATATTTGGGACATCCCGCTGTATAGTGTAGACCGATGCTGAGCGGGGGAATGCGGCGGATACGAAGGTGTTTTGTGTCTGATGAATCTACGCCGGTACTCGAACGCTTGCTACTGCTGTCTGGTAGAGTTGGGCGAGGTCAATGTGCCTACCCTTGGGCATATGCATTGCACCGTCTCGACCATTTTAATTTTTGGATGCGAGCACGAGGTCGACTTCACCATCACTAGTGAGATAACCATGAAGTACATATACGATGTGGCAAGGTAGCCGAGATGGCCGTCTGACAGTTCATACAGCGTATCTACCTTATCCTTGCGACTCTATCTTTGCCATTGCTGTCCCTTAGTATGGGTCTGGTTGCCCGACGTCCGCGTGTGCGCTCTAAAGACATTGCGACCCCTGAAGCAGTGCCCCATGAGTCCAGTTCTTCACTCCCTACGCTGCTTCTTCTGGTGCTTAGAGGGACTGGTGGCGTAAGCGAAACGACCTGTTTGTTTCAACACAGTCAGTTGCTGGCCAGTTGATGTATTCGGAGGGGGAATCCATACGCTTACGGGCCCGAACCTTTGGAGGGACCTTTGGGGAGGAGGAAGGGGCCGGGATAGAAAGGTTGGCCTTCTTGGCCTTGACCCGGACCTTCTTGCGGCCGCTGGGAGTAGTCTTCTCCTTGGGGGGGCTTCATGGAGCGTCCGTCCTTGCCATCCTTGCCGACCTCGTCGTTTTGGTCGTCAGAGGCCGAAGCGGTCTTGACGCGCTCGTCTTTGATTTCGAGCAAGACCTGGTCGATCGCTGCGCTCCATGTCAGCACTCGCTCAGCAATTCAGGATGATACTCACCCTTGTGGGCAATGGCCACAATTTCCTCGATGGATTGGCCCTCGCGATGCATTCCCATGAGCGCGGACTTGATGCAAGCCTGTGCCAATGATTAGAAACCGGACCCGGAGGGGAGGAAGGCGATATGGAACGCTGATACTTGCCCTCTGGAATGTCTCATCGAGACCCTTGTTAGTAAATCCAGCCATCTTGGATGGTGTTCAGGTGCTGGTGGGTGGTGTAGGAAACCAAGGTAGGATGTGATGAGTGAGGTAGGTGAGCTTTTTAGAGAGTTTGAGAGGTTCGGGTGAAGTGTGAAGGAAGGAATTGACCGGCAGGGTAGGGTTTGGATTTACCTACCAAGAAGAATGAAATGAACAGTTATATTTCATTAAATGAATTAGACCAGCATTTCATTCAGCGATATGCTGTTCAAACATCTCTCAGAAAGATCGAAATCGCAATGGCAGGCACCAAAAAACACTGGAAGTATTTCTCTTTCACAGCATCAACCTCCAGGATAGGCACCCTATAAAAGACAAGTCTACCTTTGTCTTACTCTTTCTTCCTTTGCTTTCTCTCTGTTTGCTGTGGCTGTCCAGTTTCAATGGGAAGCTGCTGTCGTCTTGGCAGTAAACGACGCTGTAAGTCGTTTTACACCGCTTCTGCCATGTGTATTGCTGTCTTCCCAAAGCCGCTTCCACATCGTAATCGTACGAATGATACCCGCATTCAATGTCCTTCCTATATGGGGAATTTACGCAAGATCTCCGCTCATGATTCGTACCTCCAGCAAGAGGGCACCGGCCTCGAGGAGCCAGCGCACGCCGAGGGTCGGCAGAGCGTTCAACACTGACGTCTCGCGTGGGTTACCGATCATGTTCCTGACCGCAAGGGCCCCTCCGCGCCGCATCATCGTCAGTTCACAGAAAAGTTTCTGCCACCTAGGAGGAGTATATATTGCAGCAAACCCTCGGCAGCTTCGCAATCCTGGGTAAGCAGGCAAATACAAGTCGTCAATCGCTCTCTAGGAGGGGCAGAGAGACCTTGATAATAACAACCATATTAAAAAGCGAACGGCCAGACGGCATAACTCCTCGCAGTAAGCACAACCACAACCACATCCAGGCCCTATACTCATCATCCTCCCCAAAGTATTCTCAATGTGAATATCCAACGAGCAGAGATGACGACCGCGGCCAAAGTAGCAACTTTTGCCAAATTTCGTCCAACTCGCGCAGCAATACGAAGCAACTTCTCGTACAAGCGCGGCGGCGGATGGGCCCAAGTCTCATCACTCTTGACTGGCAAATGATTCGGTCATACGTCGGTTGCTCAACGAACATGAAACATCAGGGCCGGGCGGTCCAATATATACCTCTTCCTCCCCTTATTGCCATCTCGTCATTCATGGCGTCAGGCCGCTATCAACCCCCACAATGAGGATTCTTCGTTCCCTGACTGAGAAAAACTCATTCTTCTCAATCTCCCGGACGTGAGCCAAAAGCAAAAGGCTCTTGGTAAATAGACTCTAGATCGCAAACACCAAGATATCGCTCATCAATATTCGCAGACACAGAACCCTTGAGACGACACCCGCGACGATCACCATCCTTATCCTCCAAGCGGCGCAGAACGAAAAAGAACGAAAACCACCCCCATCTTCGGCCCCCAAACCACTCGCCCCCCCGCGCGACTGGCCAGTTCGCACTCGCAACCCTAGCTTCACAGACTAGCCAAGTCACCCAAAGATCCAAACCCGCCAACAACCAACCCCCCATCTCCCCGAGCTGCTGTCAAACCTCCTTCCCAATGCGATATAATTCCACGAGCCGTGCCTTTCACCCGCAGTGCTAAAGCGCTCCTTCGCGACTTGGCGAAGAGGAGAAGTCGACCGAACCCGCAGGACACGATCTCTCGGTGACCTGACCATCACCAAACACCGTCACCAAGCACCCCTCATCAGAAAGGATATGGGACCTAGTAGCCTGTAAGCGAGTCCACCTCGGACTCGGGGGCTAGGTCCAATACGGCATCTAGATTCGAGACGAGACAGAAACCACCTCCCGTTCATGGCGGTCATAAGCAGATGCCTGAATAGGAAAGTAGATATCACTCCGAGTAGTCTATCACTCCTCTATACCGTCTAGCCACGCTGCCGACTGTAACATGGTATATCCAAACAAGGTATATAAACCACATCGTACTCCCGTGCCTGGACCTACAGCACGCAAGACAAGAACCAGATCACAACATCACCAAACACTCCTCTTCAAACCCCCAAGCTCTCCTCCAAACTCCAAATCTCTGAACAAAAGACAACAAAATGCTCTTCAAGTCCGTCGCCCTCCTCGCCCTCGCCGCCCTGGCGGCCGCGGCCCCCAACCCGGAGCTCGAGAAGCGCCAGTTCTCCAAGGCCGAGTGCTGCTGCTGCAACGGCGGCCCCTCGGTCGGCTGCCCCGTCGGCGCCGACTGCTCCGACATCTCGTACAGCACGTGCTTCCACACGCCGTGCCCGTTCTAAGGGCGCGTGGCCCACACGCGGCGGCGCTTGGTTCCATTACCCGGTGCCGGCGGCCCCGCAGAGACGGACAGCGTTGGAGGGGTACTGGGGTATAAGCAATGCGAACGGAAGCAGAACGCGGAAGGAGTTGCGAAAATGCGCCCCACAGATGGTAGAAACAGCCAAGGAAAGGAGATGGGTTTGTAGATGACGGCATGACAGAGAGGGAGACTGGCCGTCGGGTATCGGGACGACGACACTCGACCAAACTCCGAGATACCGCCATAGAAAGGACCAAGCCTAAACAAAAAAGAAACAGTGACATCAACATGAAACGAGAAACAAGTTTTCATGACTTGAACCGCCGGTTCTTCTTAAAGTGACATGGCCTGCAGCGTGCTTCTTCCATCTCGGAAGTGTAGGCCGCAGCGGTGGGATATGCAGCTTCTAGGAGTCTGCATTCCCGAAGCACTCCATCAAAACTCAATTCGAATGTCGTCGTTGGAGCTGCTTTCCCAACTTGCATATGTAGCTGTCGGCTCACCTGACCCGACACAGGCACGGCAACAGACGGCCACGTCGTCATAATGCAGCTGCACGCTGCATGCAGTCGTCGACCAACCGCATAATAACGTGGGAAAACGTTGGCTGGTTCAAAAGATCAACACCGTCTCGTGCGTTGCGACCACTCTCCCTCCGTCTCGGGATAACCGTCAAGACACCGGCCCTTGGCCGGCTACTCTCCCACACGGCCCCGGGCTGGTGTCTCTCGTTTACGCAGCTCATCTCTCCTTTTCGTGTAGGCGACTTCGTGCAGGCTGGCCAACTTGGCCTCCCGAGAAGCCGAATCGGGCGGTGGCAGCGGAGCACCGGTCAAGTCTACTTGCAACATCAGGTTCAGAGGACCGCGAAAAGATCGTCCCAGAAGGTCATTAATAATCGGAGGACAGAAATCGGAGGGTGGTCGTCGGCATGGCATGCGGTTGCACAGCGGTTGACGAATGAATCTTGTGGAACGGCCGAAAGCCTCGGCACGCGGCAATCGGTGATGGTGGAGTATAAGTTCAGTTAGCAAACGGCAGCCTCCAAGGACCGCCGGCGCAAAGTGTGAGGACAAGGATGTTTCGCGATTCGAAGCCGTGTATGTTTCCTCCCCACCGTCCGTTCCCGCCCGTGTACAATAAAAACAATTTGACGCGACCTCGGGACGTCATAAGCCCGAGTCTTCTCTCCCGCCCAAAACCAAAAATAAATATGAAATGACGTCTATATGTTGTGCTCTATTCCGCATCTCGGTCTCTTTTCTTTTCGGTTGCCATCGGTTGCCGGTGATGAATTGGCAAGGCGCATCTCGGGAAGCGTCTGCGCGTCATGGAGTCGGCAATCACGAGGCGTCTCCCGCGGCAGCTTCTTCTCGGCATCGAGAACACATGCACGGCCCCCCGAGACTGCCGTAAGCCCACGCGCGGCGCTCCTCGACAGGCAGGCTGAGGTCGCAGTAGTGGTTGAGGACCTCTTCTCCAGCCCTGAGTCCGGCTTGCTTCTTTCCTGAGACTCTCTCCTCCTTCGCCCGTAGCACCATTCTTCCTCCCCAATCCCATGTAACGTTCGGGTCGCAGTCGTGGTTGGCCAAGCACCACAGGGGGTGCACTGCGGCGACGTCTGGTCGGCCGTCTCGAAGGCTCTTGCGGCTCGACGCCGTGCCGCGGAACTTTGCGTAAAGGCTGTTGAACACCCACAGGTCGTTTTGTGCTAGGGTGTCGTAGATGTCGACGTCCATCTTCTCCAAGATGTGAAGGGGCGTTTCGATGTTATACCTGAAAGAGAAGCGAAGCGTCCACTGCGGTGGAGGGACCGGACTGGGCGACACGTCAATGTCGTTATCCGCCGTGGGAAGAAAGTCTCCCCAGATATACTTGACTTGCGGCAGGTCAAGGGGATGGACGTCTTGATGAGTTGCCAGGGCTAGGACACGGGCGAGCAGCAGCAGGTGCAAAGTCTCGTCCGCCTCCGAGGCCTCAGGGTCCTTTGCAATAGCATCCACGTCCTTTTCGCAAACCGCAGGGTGGTAGAGCTCTTGCGCCATATCGTGACATTCTGGGCTGCAGAACACCGTGTCGTAGCATTCGTCGCAGTTGACAGCGGTCGAATCGGCGCCCAGGGGTGGCAGGTCGACACCGCACGCATCGCAAACGGGCTCCTTCAGTCGGTTGTTCGCAGTTAGGAGCGAGTATTCGTCGAGGACGGCCTCGCCCGGCGCTATGTCCTCCTTGGCAAATAGGCCAAGCTGCTCGCATGTGGCATCGTCGTCTCCGTTCTCTTTGGACTGAGTGATCAGGTCGGGAAGTTTGGAAACCTTGACCTCGCACTTGGGCGCAACTTTGGACAGCTGGTTGTTCAAGAACTCGAGGGCCTTGGGACCGTTGCGATCGGGCTCGTGGGTATTCCAAGGGTAGACCTCTCTCCTGACGAATCCCCATTCGGGAAGGATGTTGGGGTTGATGTCGTCCCTGCGAAGCCTCTGTCGCGCCACGTTCTTGACATACTCCATCGTCTGGAGCAGCTCCTCGTTCTCAGGGGCTAGCGCCAAGCCCCGCTCGCAGAAGTCATAGGCAGGCTTCAAGCAGGAGCAGAGCAGGAAGCTCAGCGACAGGATCTGGAAGCACCGCACAGAAGCCAGCCTGGCGACGTGGGCAACCAGACCTGCCTGGTCCTTGGCCTCGCCATTGATGAAGCCGCTCTGCAAGTCCAACAGGTGGCCGTGGTCGAGCACCAGGGGCAAGGGGTCAAGAGGGCGAGACTGCAAGGCCTCGACGGCCTGATCGTGGTATTCGAAGCCCTCGTTGAGGACCTCGTCGGTCAAGAGCAGAGCGCGATAGGCATCTCCGCAGGCCAAGTCCGGGTATCCCAAGTCAGAGTGGACGATGGCGCGCTCGAGGTACAGGACCAAGTCGTAGGGGAGGTCAGTCAGGGCGTCGGTGAGCTGTTGGCGACGGAAGCGTAGATGCGCAAGGTCGTGCTCGCGCCTCGTGGTGTCGTCCTCGGAGGGCGAATCATTTCCATTATTGCTTGATGCAGACATTGTGGCAAAAGAGTGATGGGGGGGGGCGGTGAGGGTAGCAGTTCGGGGCCCGCGAGGTCTAGACTCTGTGGACAGAGCGCAGGGCTTGTCCGATTAAAGTATAAGAAAGGAAAAGACCGCCCAGGAATCGGGATCGAAATCGAAAAGGAAAACGACACTGACGTCAGTGAGGAGACCAACGATCCTGGCTCTGCTGGGCTCAAGGTCCCAAGTCAGACGGGAAGCGTTGTGGTACCTAACTGGAACACCGTCTTGGGGACGGGACGGTGAGGAAGGTGAACCCTAGAAAACCGGCACAAAAGCCGCGCTGTCCCAAGGATTTCGCTTTTTGGGGGTTTTTTTTTTTCGGACAGGCAGAACGGGGCGAGCCCACACGGGGTCAGACCACTTCGAGGCAACCCTGCCGGGGCCGCGCCGTTGTTGGTTAATGAGTGGTGTAAGAAAAAATGAAAATTTGAGGGATATGGAGGAAATTGAAAGGGCTAGAACAGAGAGAAAGAGGAAGGAGCGAGGGAAAAGGTGCTAGTGTTTTGGGAACGGTGTCGTGTTCGTCCGTATTGGCCAACGGACAGGGTCAACTGGACGATGCTACTACCGCACCTACTACAAGCTAGGTAGGTAGGGAGTGTAGAACGAGAGAAGGAAGGATTTGAAGAATTGTATGTAGTCGGAGTAATCCGTTGCAGCGAGAGACTGAATCGTCTGTATGTCGTTCTTCGTCTGGGCCCTTGCTCAGGTAGTCGGACCTATTTTTTATTTTTCTCTTCTCGTTTTATCGTCTCTACGTCGTCGTTGGACTGTTTGACAGTCTTGGCGGAGGTTAGATTAGCTGGCGGCAACCAGGGCCAGAGCAGAAGGACCTTGGACCTTGGACCCTGCAACGTGGGCCTTGGACGTGAGCGGCAGCGGCAGCGGCAAACTGTCGGCAAGCAGTGCAGTTTGTACCTAGTATGGTATGTATTCTGTAGCGCGGCGCGACGTCGACGTGAATAAGCCGTTTCGTGAGGGGTTTATCCGTACAGTCGCGAGACGTTGGCCAGAGGGAAGAATTTGCAACCCATCAATTGGACGGTGGCGCGGATTGGGGTCCGGTGCGCGGTGACAAGTGGGGTGTGGTGTCTGGACCCTTGAAAATTGGAACTTCAGGGTCCTTTCGCGTGGAGGGGTAACGAATTGCCCAGGTCCATGTTCAGGTCCAGGTCCGGGTCCGGGTCCAGGCCAGGTTCAGGCCAGGTTCAGGCCAGGTTCAGGCGTGGTATCGCCGAGGAGAAAGTAATTGGGGATGGAGGGGAGGAAGGAGACAGTAATTGGGGATGGAGGGGAGGAAGGAGACATGGGACTTGAGCATCCCGTTTGTATGTCTGTAGACTGTACCTGAGAACCTTTGATGAAAACGTACCTGTTGTCCTCACTAATACTTGGGGAACAAAGAAAGTACGGCCGTCGGCAGGTACGGTTCGTCTGTACAGAGTACTTACCGTCAGGAGGCGCGAGACGTCTTCCCGAGACGACCCTGCGAATGGACGGAGGGTGACTCCGGCGCCATTGGTTCCATTGGAGGCTGGGATGAAGGAAGGAAGGGACGGGAGATGGGGGGGGCGACGGGACGCTGTGGTGTAAAAAGAAACGCACGGCATGCCTCGTGCTTCGTGCCGCGTACCTCGTACCACCGCCGCCACCGTCAGCTACCCCTCTCCTCCTCACATCGTCACTTACATCACGTACCACGCGCCTCCAGGTGCAGGTACTGCGGTACCTGACTTGCCCTGCACCGCCGCCTGCTCCCAATACAAGCTACTTACATGGCACCCCTTCCCCCGCCGCGAATTGGGTTGGGAGCTCTCCAAGGAACATGATGACGTATGACGTCATGACCCTCGTTCGACTAGGTAGCTGCAGTGTCGTCGTCCCGTCATGTCCGTTTTGCGTCGTGTCTAGGGTGTGTCTTTTTATGGGGGGGTAGGGTTCTTCTCCTCGTCGTGTCTTTCGCATGAACCTTTCGTCGTGGCATTTCACATGCCAGCCCTGTCATCGTCGAGACAAGCTTCCAGAGACACTCGATAGGCGCGTCCCATGGGGAAACCTGACGCCTGGCATTGACGTTTTGCCGCCGTCTCCCGGCCGGCCGGTTTCGTGGATGCCGTCTAGAACGCAGCACATACGCTATTACGGTCCAATCGGTACCTTCCATGGTTAGCACCTACCTGATCTTGGCCATCGGTGGTGCGGATGGATGCTTGCCCCATCTACGGATACCCTGCTCATCTTGGACGCGGTTGCCAGGTTGGAGCAAGGGGAGGGCATCACAATTAAAAAAAAAAAAGAAAACAAAGAATGAGGCTTACATACAAGGGCCCTGGCACCCTGGCAGGACGAGCAGCTCCATAAGCTGCTTTCAGTCGCCGTTTGTTGCCCAACCTAAATCTGACGGTCCGTAGCAAGGACAATGCAAAACACGGGACTCGCCACGCATGTCCTCGTGGATGATATCCTCCCGTCTGCATCCCCTAGCTAGCTAACTAGGTATTTCCAGGGTTCTGTCCCCTGTCGCCGTAGCCTCATTTTCCGTGCACCCTGGAATGGAAACATCGCGCACGCCTCCGGCTGTGGGTGATGGATTTGAAGCCACGACACGACACACCGCCCTTGGATGATGTCCAAGGTCTGCAGAACCATGCATCATGGACGCCTCTTACACATCATATCCCACCGCATGCCATCGTCGATGCAATGTCTCTGCGTCTTGTCATTTCCGAGCTATTCCTCTTCTCTGCCGACCGGTTTGTAGTTGTGGTCGTGGTCGACGATATCGCGACGTTCCGTTTCAAAGCCGCTCGTCTCAGCTCGAAGCGCCGCGACGCGACCCACCGGAACCCCTCCCTCCCTCTCCATTTTCCGGATAGGTCACTCAGGTACCTTGGTTGGCACCAAGAGAAGATAGTGTACCTACGGCAGGTACTGCCCTAGTAGCAAAGGTAAGGAAGGCAATGACGCCAGCGTCCCCGCAGCGCCGGGCAAGGTTCTCGGCGAACCCCCGCCCGCACGGCGGTTCGTGATGGTTCCCTTGGGTATTGGAAGGCGGATATTCGAGTCAGTCTGTTGCAACGACGTCATCGTCGTGATGCTTCGATGTCGGAAGCAACGCTAAAATGTTCCGATGCAATCTTCCGCCTTCTGCGTGGTGCCTCTATTGACCCCCCATACGGCCACCTAAGGCATGTCATGTCCTCAGGCAGCACCTGTTGGGATTTGTGCAGTAGTTCGTCGAGTCATGCCTGCTTCAGTCCCTTTGCGAAGAAGGCGCCTGGGAACATGACGCACTGGTCCCCTAGTTTTGCTGCTCCCCAGAACTCAGAATCGTGAGACTTCGCTCATGACAACGCACTACGTCGTTTTGGCCGCGGAAAAGGCTGAAGGGAGGATGACGAGGCTTTGAGGCGGGAGCTTCGTCGCGAATCATGCTGTCTCGACGAACAACCCAGTACCACAGATACCCCAGCTGGTGAGGTACATTCTGAGGTATTGGGCCCCATCCAATTCATCGCATGGTGGGCCAGCGAAACTGTTTCGTCAACCTGACATAATTATTGTTTGGCAAGGCACGAATAAGGCGCAGAACCCTTGGCCGCGCCCTGTGTCACAATGTGACAAGATCGAAATCTCGGTGCGAGGCCGAAATCTCTGCGATCTATGGTCATCGGCGCCCGCAACGAGACGGTGTCGAGGACCGTAAAGTTTGATGCCACGGAGCTGCGTCGTCACAATCAAACTGTTGGCTGTCGTTTTCGCAGGTAGTTGTTCCCCAAGGCAAGCTGTGAATGGCATCAAACGGTGCTGTGGTAGGTATTTCCCCATGGTAACCGCGATTCTAGACGCGCCGATTTCGAGTGTTCCCGTCTCGTCTGGTCTAGGCTCGCACTACCCCAGAGTGTCGTAGCACATGTCAGACGACCAGACAAGACAACGTGGGAAGCACTCGCTTGGGCCGCTCTTGAGGTGCATCGCCGCGTCGATCCAGCGGGAGCATGGCAGTCCCGGGTAATTTGGCGTGCAGAGCGCTCGAGCTTGCTAGGGCGAGCACGGCGACAGCTCCGGTTCGGACCATCATTGGTCAGGTAGGGGAGGGGGGCGGTGGTCTCTGGTAGTTCTGCCATCTCAGCCAACGAGGGATGAATCAGTGACAGGTCTGCTGCAAGAGGATTGCTCTGAAGCACCGTCCATCCGGCTGCCGACATGTCTCGTCTGCTGTTGCCATCAGATAGGAAACGGATGGCTCCCAAGCCAAACGTCCGCGGAAAGCACGGGAGATCGAGCTGCCAAAGGACGTCCGGGACACGAGACATGCGGCTTGTTGCTCCCCTGCAGCACCTCGTGCGCCTGTCTTCGCTCTGCGGTCTGTTGTGAATCAAGGCACTGCGCAGGACAGGCTGCGTGTCTCTGTCTTGCATGCCGACGCGTTGTGGCCTGATTTACATGTTTCGGGCAATGCAATTTCGAAGCACTTGGTCCGGGTGGGAAAACATCGTGGGATATTGTGGGTAGGCAGGCAACAGGCACGGCAGGCAGGAAGGGAAGTACGGATAGTAGGGCGCCACCTCAGTTCCTTCCTCCTTCTTCCTTCTGGCGCCCGTCACTGCCTGCCCTGACAGCGCCCCTTCCCGACGGCCGGCCGCCTCAGTCCAGTTCCGTCCCCCGTGGCTCCTTGGCGGAGCACGCCGCACAGAGTGGGCGCTGGATGGCCCCACCGTGGCCCCACCCATCACAGTGAACTTGGCCCATCACCAGCCGCCCGAACCGACCTCACGGTGACAGGAGACTTCAGCTCCGTCTTGGGAATGACCGCACGGCTGTCATGAATTTAGGGTTGTGCAACTTCGCGGCAGATGGGATGCAAATGACAGTCTCGCTTTTCACGTCGCCAATTGTTCCGGTCCCTGAGGTGCCTGTCTGTAGTGCTCAGATATCATCTGGTTGTCTCTTATCGAGACTAAGAGACGGGGCGAAGAGATAGATACTAGGTAAGTCACAGCACGGATACTTGCCCACTTATTAGATGCCCGGAGCACGTATCGACGGCAGGACGCTTCCTCATCCCGGCGGAATGTGTTCTTACACAAGTCGGTGCCTCTTTCCAGTTTCAGGCCCTAGGTCTGCAGAGGACGCAAAGGAGGATATCGAGTACATATTACCGCTTCACCGTTGCCCACAGAGCCCACATCGACAACGGCGGAGCACGACACTTCATGCAACCCCCACCGCATCACACAGTGGCCCTCTGTCATCGCCCGTCGCAGCGACTCTCTTCCTCCCGCCCGCCGCTATCGATCGCAAATCGATGGTGAAACGGTCCAAAATTGCCTGCAGCCCGCACATCCGCCCGCACATCCCACGCCCACGCCCACGCCATCGCCCAACCACCCGCATCAACAACTCGTTTCCACTGCCCATCAAAGACAGACGCACGCGCACAGTAGAACAGTAATAGCAACAGCTCCATCTCCAACGGGGGAATCAAGCCTCATACCGTGTCCGCCTGTCTGTCTGGTCTGTCCGTCTGGTCTGTGCCTTCTGTGTTGATCATATCCAAGATACCTAGGTAGCCTGTAGGTATCCTGCTGCGGAAAAATAGGGGACTGGGAACTTGTCTGTCTGACCCCGCTATCGTTTTTTCTTTTCGTTTGCCTTTTTTTTTTGCCCTTTTGGCGCAATTCCAGGCATCTGGAAACATCCATGACCCATCCGCCGCCGCTAGAATCTTAGGCCGACCTGACCTTGCCGTCTCGGCCCTTATTACACGTTCTCCCGTATGTGTCACTCCCGTTCCGACTCGAGCCTTTTTTCATCTGAACCTGCTGATAGAGCAAACAAAAAAGGTACCGAGCCAACCACAACCACCACAACCATCAATCTGGGGCCTGCCAAATCGAAGAAAAGGAGAGAGATACGGCACTCGTACATACCAACTTGAATCTCATCCGAGTCACATAACGCACCCACCCACGCACAAACACTACAGACAGTGTACCTACGGAACTGACTCCCGCCGATCTTGGACCACCTTTCCCTTTCCGCCACCAACGTTCTGCACCACCGTTAAGCTGACCGCTTCCGCTGCCGCTTCCACTTACCCCTCCATCCATCTCTGCTTCACACAATCTCGCTTCCGACAACACACCTTTTCTCTCCCTCCGCCCCCCGCCTTCCACCTCCCAAAAAATTACCCCACCATGAGCAACAAACAGCCGAACCTCTACGCCTACCCGACGGTCAACGAGCTCGCGCCCGCGCTGCGAGCCTACGTCATCCAAGCACAAAATGCCGGCCTGAACCGCCACGGCGTCTTCAAGCTCGCCGTCTCGGGCGGCTCGCTGCCCAAGACGCTCGCCCAGGCCCTGCTGGCCCCCTCCTCCGGCCCCGAGGACGCCGTCCACTTTGGCAAGTGGGAGATCTTCTTCGCCGACGAGCGCGCCGTTCCCCTCGACCACGAGGACTCCAACTACGCCCTCCTGAAGAAGGAGCTCCTCGACAAGATTCCCGCCGACCAAGGCGCCCCGACCGTCCACCCCATCGACACCACCTACCTCAACGATACCCAGGAGCTGGCCGACCAGTACGAGAAGATCCTCGTCACCAGCTTCGCCAGCCGCGACAGCGTCCGCTTGCCCATCTTCGACCTCCTGCTGCTCGGCTCCGGCCCGGACGGCCACACCTGTAGCCTGTTCCCCGGCCACGAGCTGCTCCGCGAGACCACCGCCTGGGTCGCCCCCATCGAGGACTCGCCCAAGCCCCCGCCCAAGCGCATCACCCTCACCCTCCCCGTCGTCAACCACGGCGTCAAGATCGCCTTCGTGGCCACAGGCGGCGGCAAGAAGGACATCATGAAGAGGATCTTCGAGCACGGCGACGGCCTCCCCTGCGCCCTCGTCAACGAGGGCGGCGGCGACCGCGTCAGCTGGTTCGTCGACAACCCGGCCGTCGAGGGCGTCAGCTTCCCCCGTCGCCCCTTCTTGTGAGTAGCAGACGCTCGTTGGGGTCGAGGGGGAGCCGGGGGAGAGAAGAGGCCCGGACACGTCGGGAGGACGGGACGATTGCGCTTCAAGGAAACAAAAAGATCGTCATCGCCCAATTTCAGATAGACAGGGGAGAGGGGGAACCTTGCGAAGCGAACGGCACATCTAGAAAGGGGCCGCGATTCGGGAAGGACCAACAAGAGAATACCCCCCCCCCCCCCCTCCCCCCCAAAGAAAAATCAACAGTCTTGCTCGCGGACCGCGCGAGCCGCGGGGCACACATCATGTCGCGAAATTCATCGTCATTGGGAGCGAAGCTGGACCTTTTATTCGTTTCTGCCATATTCTTTGGGGGCTTTGTTTTCTTCCTTCTTCTCAACTTTCCCCTTTCGTGAGGGTTTACCTATCGCACCCCAGCTTTGATATCCACTCACCCATCACCAAATCCCAAAAAAAAGCCTCCAACACTGATTATGATTTCACGATATGGAAGAGAACGAGGAGGGCGACTGCTGTCCGGCAGGGAGATAGATGTCCCGGGCCATGGGAGGAAGCGGCCACAGAAATACCAAAAATATATCTTTCCCATCTAATCCATCCGTGTCCAAGTCTCGTCGTGCCTACATGTCCGTATCTATGACCTTGGCACTTCTTCTCTCCGTACGTCACAGCTCCAAGGATGGCCCCCCGTCACCTGCAGCCTGTATCCGTAGAATGAGGTCAACCGCAGCCAACGTCTTGGCGGGAGGAGGGGGGCACGCCACATACGTGACCTCACACCTCCCCCGTCCCCCGCGCAGACGACGATCTCCGTAGGGCTGAAGGCGCGGCCGGCGGCCCACCCGTCATTCTGTTTCACGAAGAGATCTGCGTAGACCGTTGGGCTTTTTTTTTTCTGCGTGATCGACGGTACGGGTGTACTGCACGGAGGATTTTGATTAGCTGCTTGGGGTGTTTCTTCTGGCCGAGGATGCGGTACGAGTGCTCCGGCCCGAGGAGACGGGACGTCGAGTTGACGACAGCCGTGGCAGACACTAGCAACGGGCAGCACAGCGAACGACGCGACATCACCAGAAGACGCAACATCGCCAGAGAGCAAAACAATGGGTTCTCAGGACACGAAGATGCAAAGACTGGAAAGCAACACATGGAAATGTCACGCAGCAAGGACGATCATGAATGGCATCACACAGCAAAACCAGAAATCCCCTACCGTTAGGCCCTCTTCTCGCGTGACGAGAGTCGGATGAGCGCCCCCTACGGAGTCACCAGGTCAACTCCTCGGGTATTTGTTTGTGTGACCACTTCGTGGTGTCTTTCTCTGTCCGTTTGATGTTTTTGTTTTTGGACAATTACCCGCTAGGCCACGCCATCTTTGCGGAACTGGTTTGGTTTGTTTTGTTTTGGCTTTTTTTTCTTGTCCCTTTTTCCCAGAGCACCTCGAAGGAGGATGGGCTGAATGCCCTCTGTTTTTTTCTGCTCTTTCTTCCGAGGCCTCGGAGGAAGTTAGGCTGAATGCCCTGCTTCTTTCTTCTGGTCTTACATCCCTCGAGACTTCGAAGGAAGTTGGGCTGAATACCCGTTATTATTTTTTCCCCCTTCTTCCGAGGCTTCGAACAAGGCTGAATGCCCAAACCCGGGGTGCAGTGTTGTTGTTGTTGCTGGCTTTTTTTCTCCGACGCCTCGGAGAAGAGAAGGCCAGGAACAAACAACAACACTGCACCCCGGGTTGGCATCCAGCTTACCATCCTTGTTCGGGCCCCTCGGAAGAAAAGAGCAAAAAACAACAACGGGCGCATTCAGCCCAACTTCCTTCGAAACCGCGTGGGGGAAAAGAACAGAAGAAAGAAACAGGGGCCACTCAGCCCAACCTCCTCCGAGGCGTGGAAAGAAAGAGCAGAAGAAACAGAGGCGTCCAGCCCATTCTCCTTCGAGGTGCTCTGGAAAAACAGAGACATTCGGCCCAACTCCCGTTTTTTTTCTTGCCTTTTTTCTTTGCAGAGCACCTCAGAGGGTGTGGCGTTGTTGTGCTGTGGCTTTTTTCTCTGTTTTTTTTTTCTTGCCATCTTGTCTTGTTGAGGGGGAGGATGTGAAGGGGAAAGAAAGTGAAGGCGAAAGAGTCTGACGAGGAAGGAATCTGAATGGAAGAGAACTTTCCAAGGCTGGGGGCAGCTCGGGTATTTAAAGGAAAGCATCTCGTGGCCTCAGGCCGCCTGCCCATCCAGGGTCTTTGACGCCCACCCATAAGATAGAGTTTGGAGGGTGAGAACGTGACCTGTGGATGGGTGGTCGAGTCGAGCTGGTCGTGTGAGATGCCTTCGAGGGTTGAGGTGCGAGGAGATGGGCGAGTCTGTGGATGGGGGAGGCAGATAGACGTGTTGGAACTTCTGTCGTGGTCTGCTTCCCATCTCATCGGGGGTGCGTTTTCTTGGAGATTCGAGGTTGCTACGTCTCTTGACTGGACAAATTCAACCCCTGAAAGAGACAAGTTCACGAAGATACGGGTCACGTCCGTCAGTACATCAGTTCCAGGGCCCAAACTCAAAGTGGGAAGTGGCTGCCCTGGGGGTGATGTTCTCATACTGCGCACTGCCTAGGCGGTGAGCAGCGGCAGGCCGGCCGACTCTCCAAGAGCCAGTCGCGATCCCATGGGAAAGTTGCATACATATGGCACGTATCAGCATCGTTCGGGTCTCTAGAAGTACCAGAGGATCGGATACGTGGGACCGGGACGTCATGGCCGAGCCACACGACTACACCCCCTATTTAAGCAACATGAGTCTTTCCGCTGGCTAGATCTCAGCAAGCAGTAGAAGCTCGTCGCATCGCGTCTTCAAGACAGCCGTCTGAGCTTCGTCTACGATGATATCGCCTGTCTCGGGATCCTGCCATCCGGAGCTGCGTACTTCACCTACGGTTCCAGGTATCTACGACCAGAATCGGCCCGTCACTTCTGGAGTATCCCGCCCCTGATTTCACCTAGGACGCTGACGGATGGCAGCTGATGCTGAAGACGCGATCAGAATGATGCTGGGATGAGACATTCATCAGCAGGAGGATCAACACCAGAAAAAAAAAAGAAGGAGATGAAGAAGTATAAGGGCCATTCCTTGGCTGGCAAGGCGGTATCGGACCAACGCCTGGTTTTCCTACTATAGGTACCTACAGACAGGCGGATACTGCTAATTCGTATGGGTGAGGCTCGACAACACTGCGAACTTGACTTACCTAAGTACCAAAGTCGGAGTGCAATGTGACATGAGAGTACTCCAGCCAGGAGGGAAGGAACAGAGGATGATAGTCTCGCCATGTACCCCCACCACCTACCTTCCTTCCTCTTGGCGGACTGTACCACTCATTCTATCAGGAGTATAAGTACAAACATGGCAGCAGCCAGGTAGCTTTCCCCCCAACACAGACTTGGCAGAGCCTGGGGCGGGGCGCGTTGGCACACCCAAGCCTGGCCAGTCTCTTTGGGTGAGTGCAGGGTATTCATCCATCTCAACAGTTCCAGATCCATAGGAATCTAAGCTTAAGGAACAAGAAACACCTACCTATCCTGATCAGGCGAATACGTGAGCACTGAGCGACGAGAACGACGGACGGGGGAAGTGCACAGAACGAGAAGTCTTTGTAACAAAGCAGCTCTGTTGTTCAGGCAGCCTCAAAGGATCCCATTTCCAAAGTCGACTGGAGAGCCTGGACAATATGTCCAACACTTTGTAAGGGTTTGCCTGCCCCCCGATGTGGTTTGCGATCTGCAGTGACGCGCAGGAGCTGGGAATTCATATGTCCTCAAGGTGGGAAAACCCAGGTCCAAGGGAACACATCGTCCCAAGTGCGTATACCCGTGGACCTACAGATACCCAGCTGGCAAGGTATTCACTCAGGACCAGACCCTATAAATACCACACGAGGCAGCGCAACCAGCGCAACATCTCCTTCCCACCAGCAAGCACATGGCGAGCCTCGTTCTCACATCCCTATAAAAGGGAGGCAATTCCCTCCAATCCAAGAGATTTTTGGAACCAGCAGCTAAATCTCCTGCAGCTTGTTGCGTGCCGACAAGAGTGAGACCAACAAGAACCATCCGTCTCCCGTCACTATGGCTCGTCTCGGTCGTATTCGTGCACGTGATCGATCAGAAACAACGATAAAGGACAACGCGCCCTCTTTGAGGGATACATCAGAGACGGTGATGGACAAGGGAACGTCTTTTGCGTGACAAAGACTTTGACAGCAGTGGTGTAGAGGCTTTGGTGTATTATAGGAGCTGGCTGAGATCGTCAATATGGTGCCGATTGTTCCATGAGCGCCCCCCGAAGGAGAAGATGTGTGTGCTGCTCGGGAGAGGCCTTCCTAGGAGACGAACGCGCCCTTTTATTGACCACGCTGGGCTCGCTCACAAGGATAAACCCGCTAACTGGAATGTCGCTCAATCCTGTAGACAACATGCCCCTTTATCAGCTGCGACCCAGGCTGCATCTCTGAAGACAAAGATCAGCAGTAAGAGACTTAGGACTGGTGTTTCTGGAAGAGGCGTGGGGCAAGGATCTGTCAGACCCAATCGCCACTAGAAACACCAACTTATGATACAGATGAATCGACTCCATCGTCATCCTGCAACATGTACACGATCTTGCAAGGCAGCTCTTGGTGTGCTGTTGTCCAGGAGCCCCTCCAGCTCGACATCAAACCCCAGAACGATGATTGCCATCACCTCCCCAGCCCCTTCTCCCGGATGAAAAACGTCGCCCCGAAAGCAAGCACCAAAAACACAGCCATCGGGACCATGGCCCCCTCCGTCGCGACCTGGTAGCTCGCCCTCACCTGCGCGGCGACGCCCGGCTCCAGCTCGCGGATGTAGTCCAAGCTCTCCCTGACCTTCTCCTCGACCCTCCGCGCCTCCTCGCCGTCGCTCAGCCTCGCGGAAAGCTGCGTCCGCAGTACCTGCTGCAGCACCGCCGAGCACACGCTGATCCCGATGCTCGACCCCAGCGACCGGAAGAGATACGAGCACGCCACGACGACCGCCGTGTCCTCGACCGCGGCGTTGGAGAGCAGCGCGACGAGCGTCGTCGTGATGCCCGCCCCGCCGCCGAGGGCCATCAGCGCCATCCCGGCGACCACGCCGCCGCTGATCCGAAGATGCAAAGCGGTGACGGTGGGCGCGACGGCGAGGAGCATGACCCCGAACGCGCCGATCGTGAGGGCGTAGTACCGCCCCGTGCGCTTCATCAGCAGGCCGCTGCTGACCGAGGCGACGACGGACGCGATCATGGCCGGGACCAGCGCCGCGCCGGCCTTGGTTGCTGACGCGCCCTGCACGGCCTGGAAGAAGAGCGGAAGGAAGAAGATGGACGCGACGTGGCCCGCGATGCCGAAGAAGTTGGTCAGGTAGCACGCGAACAGCGACCTGTCGAAGATGATGTGGCCCGGCGCAAAGGGGTGCGATGCGACCCTCATCTCGACGAAAACAAAGACGGCGAACAGGATAGGTGTGGCGGCCAGCCCCGCGAGGGTGACGGGGTTTGTCCACCCGCGGTTCGAGCCGGCGTCCAGGCCGACGAGCAGTGCGACGACGGCGGCGACGAGGCACGCGGCGCCCAGGAAGTCGATGCGGCGCACCTTCTCGCGCCAGTGGCCGTGGTCCGCCTTCGGCAGGTCCAGCACAAAGTAGACGGCGAGGAAGGCGGCGACGCACAGCGGGACCTGGCCGATGAAGGACCAGCGCCAGCCGACCGAGTCGGCGAGCAGCCCGCCGAGCGGGGCGCCGGTGGAGGTCCCCGAGGCGAAGATGATGTTGATGTAGCCCTGCCACACGCCGCGGTCGCGGAGCGGCACGATGTCGCTGAGGAGGATGGTGACGACGCTGTTCATGCCGCCGCCGCCGATGCCCGCGATGGCGCGGGCGACGCAGAGCTGGGTGAAGGAGCCGGCGAGGCCGCAGCCCAGGGAGCCGAGGGCGAAGATGGTGTAGGCGAAGAGGAGGCACTCCTTGCGGCCGAAGATGTCGCTGAGCTTGCCGTAGAGGGGCTGGAAACTCGTCAGGGTGATGAAGTAGCTGGGAGTTCTTAGTAAGGAGCGAACTGAGCATGTCACAAAGACACTCACGCGGTCGCTAGCCAGCTCGTGTTGTTCAGCGCGTGAAGCTCGCTGCCTATCTTTGCGTAGGTCGCTACCGTGAGCAGCTGGTCGACGGCGCAGAGGTAGACCTAGGATGGGCCGGTCAGCGACGCACGGGGCCGGTAGCGGGGCCGGGGCCGGGGCCGGGAACCTACGCCGATGCCGATGGCGGGAAGAAGCACGTGCATCTTCTTAGCCATCTCCGGGTTGCCGTCCCGTTTGTCGTCCCGGGCGGTGCCGTCATTTTGCTGGGCGCTCTCGACAGCGCCGGTGTCGTCGACGGGCTCCGCACCGGGGCTGCGCAGTAAAGGGGACGTCTCCGTCGGAGCGGGGGCGCCGCTAGGTGAGCCGGTCATTGCGGAAAACTAGGTCCGAGAGGCCGGGTACAATTGAGCTCCGTAAACGATTCGGAGGCCGGATTGGTTTGCTAGGTTCCGGGTTTGCAGGAGGACATCCTCTAGAAAGAAACAACCTCGGGAGAAGAAATCTTTTAGAGGCCTTCGCTTGCCGCGTCTCCGCAGCCCAGCCGACAACGGATTGTTAATCCTCCTCCTGCATCCGGTTAAGCCCCAGTGCTCGTCGGGCCCTTGCCGCCCTCGTCGGACACTTGCCCGGGGTTAGTCGCACCGACGTTATCGGGGATGACGCCATTACAGCGATAAGGCACGTGATGGGGAGAGCCGAGCTTTAGATCCTTTAGAGAGGTTGCTGCTCGTTGCTTGCTTGCCAAATGGCAACCAGATTCAGGCTGAAATCAGACGAATTCGTGATTACAAGTCGAGACTGCCCATGGTGATGACTTCATTTCGGGCCGGACACGAAACTTTTTGCAGGTCGACAACGAAAAAGTCTGTTGGCAACGCTCAGAGCCAAAAGCAAGAATTGAATGGGGACGCTGGGTGGGCAACGCACCGCAACGGCCGGAGATCACATTCGGCTTGGCGCCCACTTGGATGCTCCCACGGATCTCGACAAGCTCCCCGTCTCGCGCGGGCTTCGACCGAATCTCCCCGAAGGAAACCCCGGCAGTCCACACCTCGACCTCGTCAATCAATCAATGAATCCAGTCAATCGGCCAGCAGGGGAAGCGGGAGAGGACAGCAGACGCCCGTCCTGCGAGCAGGCCGCAGATGGAATGGGCGGGTCGCAGCTCATCTTAAAAATCCTGTCCGAGTGAAACAAACCGTCGCGTCGCAGCTCCATCCACCACTGCAAAGGGCCCCAAAAGTCATCTTAATCTTAATCTATTTTCCGCGTCGCGGGATCCCGGAGGGCGCGGTCTTGCTGGCTGCGATGCCACACGAACCCCCTCGCGGGATGAGAATCCTAGGGACAGAGTTTGCCGACAAGGCCTTTGTTGGTTGGATGAATAATAGGCTGCGTCTTTTTTTTTTTCGTCCTTCTTTTCGTGCCAAGGACTGGAATCTCAATCAAAACGGTCGCCCAACCGAAAGGGACTGATCCATGGAACGGCACGATGCCGGTCGCGTTGCTCCTCGTATGCGGTGCAACTCGCGCCGTCCACCTTGCCTCATTCTCTTCATCCATCATCTTCTGCTCAGACTCTCGAGGTCCCAGTTGCATCGCAGCGTCGCCGTGGCGCATCGACCGCTTCTGTCGTCCCAACTTTGTTGCGTCTGCGAGGGCGGGAATCCAAATCTTCCGTCATCATCGAGCTCAGGGAGGGGAGGGGCACCGTCAGTCTGATGTTGCGTATCCACAGGGACGCGCCGGGGGCATGCTTGTGAGACTTGCACGACTGAAAAAAGCCGGACTGGCTCAAACAGTTCATGCGAACGGCGAGGCCCCTGCTCTGCCTCCCCTCTGACCTTTCCTGCGGCGCGACTGATCTGCTGGTGATGCCGGCGCTTTTCAGGGGTCGATCCGATGCTCATCAGACTTGGACTTGATCTCAGTTTCCAAACGTACAAATCCTCGTCAAGGGGGTTGACCGCAGCTCTCTGCTTGACGGGAGCCGCAAGGCACCGTCACCCCATATTTCTGATGCCGGACGGGGGGGTTGCAAGGTGGGATTGGGGAGGGGATTCCGATGTGAGATGCGACCCCATCGACGACCCAGCGGTCGTAGGGCTCCCAAGAGTTCTGGCAATCTGGTTGGCTTCCCTGGCACAGATCGCTATTCGCCGCCGTGGCTGACTCGGAGCGCTGGAACGGCGTCGGCGGCGACGGGGAACGGACGATCCGCGAGGTGTAGGCCAGCTGTCAACGGGAGGCTAATTAGAAGATGTGAGCACGGAAGAGGCTGGACTGCGAGGTTATGAGTCGATTCGCGGCGTGTCAACGCACAGACGAGACACCAGGCCTACCAAGATTCCGCCACCTCGAGAGTGGCTGGACGGCGGCCTCTGTCATGGCAGTGATTGGAGGCGGCACTGGTGGTTGCCGTCTCCAAGTCTGCAACGGTGCATTCCGTGGCTCCCGCATTCCACGCGAAAGATGCCGGCGCCGGTGTTGGCTGGATTCTGAGATGCGTAGCAAATAAAGTGTGGGTAATTATTCGGAATCGCCTTGAAGGGAATATGTTCCAAGCCGACACGTTTGTGTATAAGGAGTTAGCACATGAAGCCACTATAGATACCTAACCAAGTCATTCGAAAGTCTTGTTTAGATGCATAGCGCCCTACGAAACATGCAATCAACACAGTACAAGTCTCGGCGCTAGTTTATAAAGCCTCGACAGCCGCATCCCGGCCACGTTGTTTGATACTCGTAGTTGTCGCACACAGGTCGGTACGCTACCATCAACCGGCCTACACAGCCATCCATGCACCTATCCGCAGCTTCCCGTCCCATCTAGTTAAGCCGTACAATACAGTCTTTACTTCCAGAGTTTCAACCAGTTCACTTTTCCAACCGACCATGAATTTCGGCAAGACGGTGGGGACCGCCTGCGGTGCTTTCGCCGTCACCAACATTGACGATGTGTTTGTCCTGGTCACCTTCTTCGCCCAGTCGGCCACCAACCAATCAGTCACTCCTCTCCGGATCACCATTGGCCAATATGTGGGGTTCACGGTCATCATGATGGTCAGTATGATCGGGTTCGGCGCTTCGCTGGTCCTTCCCACGGAGCCGATCGGCTTCTTTGGTCTTCTGCCCATGTTGCTTGGAGTCTGGTGGCTGTTCGCGCTTCTCTTTCCCACCCAGGAGGAGGAGGAAGAAGAAGAAGAAGAAGAAGAAGAAGAAGCCGCTGCGACAAGCGGGTTGCTCGCTGCTGGCCTGTGGAAGACTGTCTTCACAGTCGCTTCCGTAACAGTCATGAATGGAGCTGACAACATCGGCACCTACATACCGCTATTTTCTCAGGCCAAGGGCGCAGAAATAGCGGTATATGCTGTCGTATTTTACATCTTGCTGGGATTATGGTGCCTGGTTGCTTTTTTGGTCATGAAGCAGCGACACCTGCTGCGCTTGGCTGAGAAGTACGCCGCCAAAGTCGTGCCCTTTCTATATATCGGGCTGGGCATATTCATCATCGTCAACTCGGAATGCTATCCGTGGTCCATTGAGCATATCAATGAAGGGTTCTTTGGTAACCCAGGCACGTTGATCATGGCACTTGTGACAACGTTTGTCCTTTTGTTATGCATTGGTGCCATGCTTTGGATCAATATGCGGAAGAGGTCCGCTTCTCGAAGGGCGGAGGTTTCCAATAGCGATTTGGCCGACTCAGAGCTCCCTGAGGCTCGGGACCAAACCTTGGCTCAACCTGATGGAGTGCAAGAGACGAAACCTTCTAAAGGAGAGGGCCAGGGTGCGAGTTTACCTGAATCCAACGCTACGAAAGAGCTTAGTCAACGTTAGAGAGATCAATTAAAATCCCCCGGACTAGGTGGCTGCAACCGGGCGTTATGCAGCAAACGGTGGGATTGCAGCCGTCCAGCGAACTCGTGCTCGCTAGGCCGATTGCATGCGAGAAATGAGGCTGGCTGTACTATGTAGCTAGGACGAATACGACGTTGATGGTGTCCTCATTACGCGGCAAGGCGGATGAGGCGCGGATGGCATGGCATGGCCATGCGTGCATGGGCCGCATTGAGATTCGCATCGCAAACAAAAAGCGAGGGCGGCAAATTTCAGACGATATTCAAGAGTTCGGATTGTTCGTCGACGCGGGCCACGCCCACCCTTTCATGACACCAGCTTGGTCGTTTCATGGCGTCATCTGGGGGCATTGTGGGCTCGTGAATCCGAAGCTGATCGTCTCCAGCAAACGGTCTACTCGTGACATTGAGCATTCTGGATAATTGCGACATGCGATCCATGGTGATTAAACCAATCCCGCGTGCCAAGGATCGGAAGACGGGGGAGGGTGAGGGCAACGCAGCCAACCAGCATCGAGTGGTCGACGTGCCCGCGTCTGTGTCTGTCGCTGTCGGTGTTGTCAGGCCGGCAGTGTCTCTGGTCTGTTGTTATTAGTGTCTTGGAGTCTTGGAGTCTTGGAGTTGGCCGGCATGCGGATTAAGATTGGAGATGGGCTTTGATCCACGAGCCGCAGGACGATGGACGCGGGCATTGGCTGCGCTGGCCACCGACGGTATCTCCAGGAATGGCTGGGACGAAAGAATGATGAATAGGTATCCGTAGATCGGATGTCTGCTTCTGATCTGAGGGCGAGAGTGAGCACAGCCCGAGAGGTGCAGGAAAGGTTGGCTTGACAGCGCAGAGCAGAGCATCCGCTGTCTCTGATGTGATGTTGTTGGCTGTGCAGTGTATCAGTAGGCAGTGAGATGTGGCGGGGCAGTAGGTTGCCGGTGGTTGAAAGCCCGTGGTGGTGGTGGTGGTGGTGGTGGTGGTAGGTGGTGCCTTCCACGTCCTGACCAGCCCCAGGGACGCCCCGGCCTCCTGCCGCCCCACCTCGGCACCACCAGCACCAGGTGTTCCTGCCCTGCCGATGGTGTTCCTGTCCCAGTTCTTTCTCTTATTGCAGGGCTGCTGCGCTGCTGCTGAAGTTCTCAGGTTGCAGGCTTGCAGTTGCCTTGCTCCTTCCTGCTCCTGCTCGGTCTGCACCTGGGAGGGGCCGGATCCAGCCTGACGGAGCCAATGACGACCAATGGCCTGGGCAGGCATGCACGCTAAGAAAAGGCCCAGTGCCGTTACGGCGCACCTTAGCCGTCGCACAGCTGAACGCGCTCTCATGCCAGTACCTGTTGCACCCTTCATTAGCTACTTTGCCTTCATCGCATTCGTACCCTATCTGAGTAGGTACCTTGATCTGCACATCTCAAGTACCAGTAAACAACGTGGAAGGAGGCAAAAAAAAAGGGTACTTTTGGAAATCGGTCTTTTACCAACACGATGCTCATAACCGCTAGTACGCGCATTTCGATGACGGGACATCCTTGTTCGTCTCGTCCGAAGAGAACAAAATCCAGGAGAAGAATACCATAGTAAAAAAAAAGATAAAAAAGAAAAAGCCAATGTTCAGACCTCGGGTCCCCCATCCTCATCACAGGGTTGTCCATGGCTGCCAGCATTCAATCTGTAACTCGACGCCCGAATTGCACGCCCCCCCCCCCCCCCCCCCCCCCCCCCCCCCCCCCTCCCCCCCCCCCCCCCCCCCCCTCCCCCCCCCCCCCCCCCCCCCCCCCCCCCCCCCCCCCCCCCCCCCTGCCTTCCCGTGACTCTCTCTCACTCGTTCGCTCTCACTCACGGCATCATTGTTCTGATCCCGCCCCTCCCCTTCGCGCCCCCAACCAACGAGCGTCTGGTTTTCTGTGACCGCGGACGCCCTTCAAGTTTCTTCTTCCATCCCCCCCTCCCCATCCTGCAGGCACTTGCTGCTGTGTCCGTCGCGAATCCTCGTCTGTTCTGCTCCGTACTTTTACCTACTTACCATTGCCATAATACACTATCTATCTATTACCAACCTACCTAGCTTCCCGCGTTACGCCTCAACTCCTCATCCCCCTCCTCCAAACCCCTTGATGCTGGTCGTTTCCAGCATCACCATGCCACGGTACTGAACGTCGTGGTCCAAGCCGAATCGCACCGCTCCAATAGCCAGCCGCCTTTGCCCCTTCTTCGTCCCACGTTGCCCGGAGTCCCACCGGTGTGTCTGGGTAGAGTTGGTTCCTTGATTTCCCGCCCTCCTTGGTGATTTCCTCCCAAGCCGATTGGTGAGAGCAGCGGAGGAGAGAAGGGGAGAGAAAAAACGAGAGGCGCCACAAGGAAGGGCACGGTAGCATCACATTGGGGAAAGGGGGGAGAAGTCACTCATCCCGATTATAGGCAAACCCACCGTCTGCTGGGGTGGCCGTCGTCGACCATGCATATGGACTTCCTCCGCTCCTCCTCGAGGAAGGGGAGATCGCGCTTCTCAAAAGCCTTGCCCATCCCTCCGCCGCCAGCGCCGTCAGAACCTGCCCAGGTCTCTTCTCCCACCACCCCCAACAGTTACGGCCGGTCCAAGCAGCTTCCTACGATACCGCCCGTCCCGTCGCCGAGGTATCCCGTCATGTCCGACAAGCCGCTGCCCCCGCCGCAGCCTCTCAACCAGTCGCTGCCGCCTCTGCCTCCCCTCGAGACGAAGGCGCTGCCCTTTATGAACATCCAACGCCGTCCCGTAGCAAAGCCCGCTGCGCCGCCGCCGCCCTCCCAATCGGAGCAGCACTCGCCGACGGGATCTATAGGAAGCCTGTTGTCGGCCTACTCGAGGAGCTCCGGCGAGTCGCTCATGAGGTCCGCGGATGGGAGTGCAAGCCAGCGGGACTCGACCCCGAAGTATGCCCCCGAGCAGAATAGGACAGGGGAAGCAAAGGTCATGACTCCCACTTCATTGTCGTCCGGTGACTATGAGGGAGCACACTCCCACTTGGGAGCACAAAGATTCACAAACAACAAGGACTTGCCACCTGCCCCGGCGTTCGACACTGAGATGGCCCCTCCTCCTCCGGCCAAGCCGGGGCATGCGGCGGGTGCTGACAGTCCGACAAGCTTTGCGTCGCCTTCCCTGCCACAGAGGCCTATCTGGAGGAGGAGATCTGTAAAATCTGACCGCAACATAGAGGTGCCTGATCTGAAGCTGGCAGTTAGTCACGGCTCTACGGCCGCATCTCAACCCAACACCGCCCAACCCTCGTCATACTCGGCTGCCGCGCCTCCCCCGGCTCAGCAGCAGTTTCCTCCTGGTACCACCTCGGGCCTGCCCGGCAGGAATATTCGACCTGTTCAGCAGCAAAATCAAGCACCAGCACCGCGAGCAACAGACGACGAGATGGGCCAGGAAGCCTCAAGACTGAGGAACAAGGTATCGCGCCTGCGCGGCGAGGAAGGACCGAACGTGGGAGCTTCTCATAGCGACGCGGCGCTCTCGCCGACTCAACGCCTGCCGACTCCCGATTATGAGAAGGAAGACGTCAAGACGCCCGTTGTCGACACCGTCGTCTCTCCCATCTCGCCAGCCTCGTCTCCCGAGCCCGCGCCCGAGCAAGCTGCCTCCGAAGCGAAGCCGCCGCCCATCCCCCGCAAGGCAGTCACAGCGCGCAACATTCACAACGCCCAGAGCCTGCCTCAGCTCCGCGTCGACGAGCCCGTGACGAGCAGCGAGGCTCCTCCCACTATCACCAGAGACTTTGCCATCAGTCCCCTCAGCAGCCCGGAGGCACAGGGTCAGCAGGGTCAGTTCCCGCCCCGGAAAGCGTCCAACCAGCAGAGAGCAGCCCAGCCGCAGCCCGCAGCACCGCACGATCACGCTTATGCGCATGCGCATGCGCATGCGCCGGCGCCCGTCCAGCAGCCGGGTGGCGGCATGCGGCCCGCGTCGAGGCCGGGACAGGGTCAGGAGGCAGTGGAGTACCGCGAGCTCAAGGAAAAGGACCTGCCGCCCGCCGACCCCCGCGCGTCCTTCTTCCCCATCACCACGCCGGAGCCCCCGAGCCCATCCATCATCTACAATGCCCGCCCCCTCAAGGAGAGCATGCTCGACTGCTACGTGCGGCACCGCGTCATGGACCGCACCCGCAACCGTAACTACGCCCTCACCTGCCAGACGTGCGGCAAGGCCGACACCGAGGATCGGTTCAAGTGCCAGTGGTGCTACGTGCGCATGTGTGCTTCGTGCTTCAAGATCTTCAACGGCGAACGCCGAGACCTCCGCAAGCTCCTCGCCCACCTTGAAGGCAACCCGCAAAGCAGCGACTCCCAAGGCCCTGTGGCGCCGACCGAGGAGTTTCCCGCTGAGCACCAGCCGAACGCCGAGCAACCAATCGCTGCGGCTTGATTTTTTTCACTTTCGATTCTTGATTCTCAAATTGGCCTTCGGGCATAGGGAACTAAGGGAAACTAGACGGGCATATTCTCGGTTTTTGACGCTCATTTGCGCCACACCGACGGTTTCACGGGACGGGCCTTGGGGAAAGAAAAAACAAGCTTCCCTTTTTTTGTGTGGGAGTAGATGTGAGAGAGAGAGGTTGGACGGTTGATACCCTTCTCCCCAGATACCATGTTTGTGTATAGCCCGCGCGTGGATGACCTGCCCAGAAGGAAAAAGGAGGGGCAGGCACACTATTCTTCATTTTCTGCGGTGTTGGAATTACTTTTGGGATGAAATAATCTTGCTTGACGCAAGCTCCTGGCATACGAGACGAAGCTTGATAACGAAATTCAAGAGGAATTTGAAAAAGAGAGAGGGAGAGAGAGAGAACGCTGAGATGAGAGTGAGTACCGCACTCTGTATCGCGGAAAGAATTCAAGCTCTGAAACATGCCCATCTCACATCTCATGCGAGCCCTTCCTTTCTCTCGTATCTGCGCGCTTCGCGCGAAATGAAGTCACTCAAGTGCTACTTACGCCCGCCCCAACGAGACATACATGCGTTAAAGAGCCAAGCAAGCATAACAACACGCCCTCCTCCCCTTGGCCCCATGCTGGACGACGCGTGTGGTACGGACGAAAATAGCCCTGAAACCTCTCTCCCCTCCCTCGCTCCGAGGCCATGCTACCTTAATGTCGAGCGAGACTCAGAGGCGCGACGCACTGGCGACTTGAAGATTTAAGCTACCGGGGATTATCGTTTTCCACCCAAGCATCCGGATGCACCGGAAATTGCCTTTGGGCGCACAGCTCTCCGATGGGATGGGACGGGATAAGAAGGAAGGAGGAGGGGGAAGGGCGCTTCGGGAAAACCCGTCCTTCGAGAGTTGGACGAAAGGTTGCCCGACCCCGTCCCTTCCCCCCCGAGGGCCCTGCGTCCCGGCGCTAGGTGCAAGAGGCTCATGCAGGGCGGCGGGTACGAGATTCACGGCCAGAAGTGACAACGGCCATCGGAGACGGTCTCCCGGGTCGCTTCTGCTATCGCGGTACGTCGCCGGAAGCCGCTGGCCGTGCGCTGGGAGATGTACCCTGTCATCTGCCGCCACCCCCAATTCGCTGAGGTTCCCACCCACCCCAGCCCGGGCCCCTAGCAACCCCCACACATCGCAAAGCACCACACCACGCACACCCCCCCCTGAGATCAACATCAACACCACAAACAGCCTCACGTCACATCACCAATTCCCCATCACGAACACTCGCTTGACCCGTGCCCAATTGCGCCGGGATCGGGGCCATCTCAATCGGCCGTGTGTATACTTTCAACCCCGCCCACGTCGGCGCCGAATGCGAACGTAAACAATGTCGTCCTCCCTCAGCCGCGCCCGCTCCTTACGGAAGCCGACGCAAGGCTCTACGACCGACCTCCCAGCGACATCCTCCTCCTCCTCGGCCGGCGCATCCAACCCCGCCGCCGCCGGTGGTCCCCGAAACGCCTCGCCCAGTCGTCTCCCAGCGCCCCGTAATGCGGTCCTCGCGCGCCCCGTGACGCGCACAGTCTCCAGCGGCAGCCTTAAGGACGCGGCCGCGAAGAAGAAGAAGCCGAACCCGATATCAAGCCTCCTCTCCCGCACCTCGACGCGCCAGTCCCCAGCGGCATCCTCGCCCGCGACGTCGAGCTCCTCGGTACGACAGCGCGATGTATCGTCATCGTCGACAGCCTCGAGGCCCGCGACCGGGCCCGTGACAAGGTCGACAGCCGCGTCCTCGGGCCTGTCCAGGACGTCCTCGACTAGGGAACCGGCGGCGACCAGGACGCGACAGCCGGCCGCGGCGTCGGGGTCCGCACCCTCGAGACCGACCACATCCGGTGGCGTCCCCGCGCAGAAGCGTACGGCGACGGCGAGCTCCTCGGGACCAGGCCACGCGCGCGCAAGGAGCGTCGCGACGCTGAATAACAGCACCGTCCTCAGGCCCCCGAGCCAGTCGTCGACAACATCCTCCGTCGCAGCGGCACCGAGATCCCGTCCGACGTCCATGTACGGAGCGCCCCCGAGCACAGCAACATCCACATCAACAGCAGCGTCGTCCCGAACCCGCCCAACATCCTCCTCAGACCGCCTCGCAAAACCACCAACCCCATCCTCCCCCACAGCCCGCACGCGGACATCGAGCACGGCATCGAAACAACCACCCCCCAAACTCCAACCTCCCGTCCGCCAACTACAACAACAACAAGCGGCCCCTCCCGCCTCCCCGCCCCGGAACAAACCCCTCCTCCGCCCGGCCTTCTCGACCCTGCAGCAGCACTACTCCCCCGCAAAGTCCCTCGCCCCCAAGCCCCTGACCGCGACCTACCTCGCCCCGCCCTCCCCCTCCAAGCTTCCCACCAACGTCGCCCTCTCCGCCGAGACGTCCCGCCTGCAGACGGAGCTGCTCCAGCTACACCTCCTCCACCGCGACCTTCCGTCCGTGACAGCGTCGTGGCACGCTTCCGCCCGCTCCCGGCTCTCCGCGCGGCATGCAGACCTCGCCCGCTCGTCGAGGGAGCTCTCGGCGATGGAGTCCGACGCCGCGGAGCGCGTCAACGTAGCCGCCCTGCGCGAGTGGGGCGCAACCCCATCGTCCGGCAGTAGACTCACGCTGGAAGAAAAGATCCAACGCCTAGACGCCCTCCTCGCCTCCCTATGGTCCCTCGACGCACCGGGCGGGAAACACAACCGCCTCGTCCGCGCCTTCGAGCGCTGGGCCTCGACATTATCCGAGCTAGAAGCCGCGCGCGCCAGGGCCGACGACGCGGACCCCTCCGCCCTGCTGGACGCCAAGCTCGAGGTGCGTTTCGGCGGCGGCCTCGACGCCCGCTGGAAGGACGAGGCGTCCGCCCTCGTCCGCAGACTAGAAGGCTGGGAGGCGCAGCTGCAGGAGATGCAGTTCCCCGGGAGCAGCGACGACGAGCAGACCCAACAACAGGTCTCGAGCCTGAAGCGCATGCTGGACGGGTGCGGGAGCCTCGTCAGGGACATGCTCGCCGAGCTGGCCGTCATGGAGGACATCGAGGCCGCGGCGGTCGAGCGGGAGACGGAGTGGATCAAGAAGATGAACAGGCAGGGCGACGACGGTCGCGGAAGTGATACCCCGAGGGCCGGTGCCATCTGGAGGGTGATTTGAGCCCGGCACGGGTCCTTGCAAGTTTTTTGGGCAGAATGCAGATAGATAAGCGGTCAATATTTGAAAAGCATCGTTCACCAGCGCCACCAAAGAGGTCTGAGGGTCCAGTACGTGTTTGTTGAATGCTGTTCTCGTCACGCCGTCTGTCCACATCCTGATTTCTCTCTGTGCCTGCGGCTTCCGCCACCGCAACAATAGCCATGCTCTCTCAATTAAACTGTACAAAACCATGTTTTTTGCGTGTGCGACATGCCAATCTGCAGTCTCTCAGCCGTTCAGCCTCTCAGACCTTCCCATCATAGCCATGTCTCGAGCCAGGTCAAGTCGCCGTCCAAGGCATACTTCCACCAGGCAACCCCAACAACGATGGCGGCCGTGCTCGTTGTCAGCATCCTGCGGACAAAAGTCAACCTGTCAGATTTCGTGAGGAATAATTATGTTGAAAAGAAAAAACAAGCCCGATTACACTTCAAACCCGAAAGAGAGTGAGAAAACCTTACGCCTTTCTCTTGCTGCCGAACAACCGGCTGAAAATACCGCCGATCCAGTCAACGAAGACCACGCGGAAGAAGGCCTGGAGCCAGCCGCCCTTGCTACCTGCGACGCTGTGTATGGACGAAGGCGTCCCGGGCCGTTCGACCGATGACGCTCCTCCGCGCTTCTTCAGCTGTCCCTTGTTGCCGCTGTCTCGGCCCGAGGCGGACGCATCTTGCGAGTTGCTGGACTCGGCTGCCTCCTCCGGGGGCTGGATTTGGATGGTCGGGCTGTCGAGCTTCGACATCGGCGAAAGATCCCTAGAGTGCACGCCATTCGTGTTGCCGTTAATTTCGGTTGTGTCTGCCGTGGCGGACTCGGCCTTTTTATTGGAACTTGACTTGGAGCCCTTCATTACAACTCCCTCGTCCTCGTCGCTGGCAGGAGACGTCGCGACGTTTGATGTCGGACGGATCGCAGGACTGGGAACCCGGACGGGCTGGAAATTCTCACGAGTCGCCTCGTCGACGCCCGCAGAATTTTTGCCCCCTTCTTCGGCGATAGAGCCCAGAGACGCGAGCGACCTTTCCGACGTCATGGAGCCGCGTGACCTCCGAGGCAGCTCCAGCTTCTTGTGTAGTCCCGGGCTGGACGGTCCCGGAGACACCACGGCCTCCTCATATGGATCCAGACTTGTCTTTCTGGATCCCGCCAGGGGTGACATCGGAGTGCCGTGGAAATGGGTCTGGTCCTCGTTACGTCCAGTCTCAATCTTACGGACGGCGTCTATGATACCATCCCTGTTGGACGGCAATCTTTCCAGTGACGGGTCGTTCAGATCGTACTTGGAGACATCGTAATCAACTGTGCCATGGTCCTCGTGCTTTTGGTCATCCTCCTCGTCGCTTCCCGCAGGCTCGTATGGTCCGAGAGCCTCGTGGGAGAAGAGCGGTGCAGCTCCATCGTCTGTGGCGTCGAATTCCTAGGGCGTATTAGTAGGCAATCAAGCATTGCCGTGATGAGGCGTGACTGAAACACACCTGATCCGCGTCCAGTTGCTGAGCAGTATCGGCAACTTCTGCAGCGGTGCTAGCCACTTGCTCAATCGGCGTGGAAGAGAGCCGCTTCCGCTCTCCGTCCTTGAGGTGGTCCAATGGCGCAAGACGAGCGACGTTATCCTCGATATCAAGCTTCTGGGCAGTATCGGCGACTTCTGCAGCGGTGCTAGCTACCTGCTCGATCGGCGTAGAAGAAAGCCTCTGCCGCTCTCCGTCCTTGAGGTGGTCCAATGGCGTAAGACGAGCGACGTTATCCTCTGCATCAAGCTTCTGGGCGGTGTCGGCCACTTCTGCTGCAGTATCTGCAACCTGCTCGATCGGTGTCGAGGACAGTCTTTTCCTCTCCTCGTCCTTGATAATCTCCAGAGCCTTGGGCTTTGGCTCTGGCTGAGCAGCAGTCGAGGCGTCCATGTCGGCGGTTGGGGATGCTGCGTCCTTGGTAGACTGTTCAGTAGAAGACTGGTCGCCAGCTTTTACGCCGTTGGTCTGCGTAGATTCTTGGGTAGCTGGGGCAGTCAAGAGGTTGTTTCGATTGCCCGCGTCGTCGGTCACTGCGGGATCATGAGTGTCAGGCAAGACCACTTGAATCAGAGCACTAGAAGCATACCTGTGGCGGCGTCTTCGTTAAGAACCCACCAGTCGCCTGGGCCGACGCGAAACTTGTACTGGATCTGCGAGCCTCGGGGTACCTCGACATCCTTGTAGAAGGTATGCTCCCCGGCGTCATCGGTGGTGAACTGCATCTCTAGAGGCTGCCATTGCGGATCCGAAAATGAGCCGGCAACATATATGGGTGGCTGCGTGCCGGGCTGGCGGTAGGTGATAGTGACAGGGACCATTGTTGCTGCTGGTCTCTGCGGGCGAGGTATGCAAATGTTCGAGAGGTCAATCGGTTGTCGTCACTCGGACAACTCGATCGTGCGAGTAGTGTCCGGCAGGTCAGCTTGGAAGGCTTCTGCCACGCCTCGACGTCAGCTCAGTGGAAAGCAAATCGGGAAGGGAAACTCGACAAGAGCGACAGAAGAGGAAGCCGTCCCCTTGGAACCCACGGCGAGTGTGGCGGACTGGAAAATGCTGACGAATGCGGCGGTCTTTGGGTGGTACCTTACGATGCTAGCCGTGAGGAGAAAGAAGGCGTTGGATCGCCTCGTAGGATGAGAAACACAGGACAAGAAAAAACAAAATAAAAAACAAGGTAAAACCAATTCTTTTGCCTGGAATCTAGGGTGGAGTCCCCGCGTCTGAGTGTTTCACGCAGCGAGGAAGGATCGGAGGGTTACGTCTTGGTGCGAGTGAAACACACACAGCTTTGAGGTGAGGTGAGGGAAGGTGCTGGTTACGACGAGAGAAGAGGGCAAATGAGTAGTGAACTCACAGCGGCAGGAGAAGTACGGTAGGTCTCGGTCGGGAGGAGGGAGACGCCCAGATACTACGACGACCCGAGCAGATAGACCCAAGCAAGATGAGGGGAGCTCAGATAGCAGAAAGCAAGCGACCGCGCCTGGCGTGGGAAGTGCAGCAGCTTCGAGCAGGGAAGCTGTGGCACAGGAGGGGTCCGTTGCATGATTAAACCATGGGTGCTAACGTCCAAGGTTGGGGATACGCGAAAGGCGAGATGGAGCGGACAGGGAGAGCGAGCTGTTGGGAAGGTGTGGCAGAGCACCACCATGAATGAGGTAGGTAGAGATAGGTAACTCGGCAAGGCGAGGTCAGATCCATGGAGCTTGAGCTTGTACACGCCCATCCATGCCGGCTGGAGATGAGACGTTCAAGGGATGGAGATGTTCTCCGGGCTGCTCGATAGAAAAAACTCCAACATAGCTGAAGTATATGGCCTGTTTGCCTGTTTACCTTCGACCTCCCAATGTGCACTACCTAGACCGAGTACCTCAGGCATGAGACGGGATTACGCCTACTCGCCGTCATCCCGATCCGTCCGGATGGCTGCAATTCCAGCCCCAGTATCCGTAATACGTACAAAGTACCCGACACTACACCACCAATGCGCCAAGCTACACGGAAGAGCTCGCAGTCAGCGAGCGGCTAGCAGCAGTCACGTAGATGCTAGCGACCTGCCATCAGCACCACCAGGTTAATGCTACCCGTTCAGTATCCGTCGGCATGCCTTTTGCGTCACCATCCCTGATATGTCCCGAGCTCGGGAGTTGCGGGAACATGCCCATTGGCTGTAGATGCTCCTGTTTTCAAGGTACTGGAGACTTACCCGATGCACGAGCCAGGCCTGCCCCACAGCCGCCGGCCCTTCGTGGATCCCAATCGACACGAACAAGGCCCAGACCGGGGCAGGTCCCCCCTCCACCAGACACCGAAACCTCTACGGAAGGCACCTGGGGTCAGCTATCAGCCACCTCCATCATGCCACGGCAGGTGCTGTGTGGAATGAGCAGCTGTGAGTGGTAGCATGACAATTTCGTATGTCACCAACGACATATCCTGTGTAGATAGGTAGAAATCGACACAAAAAATATGTCAAGTTGCATAACGCAAATACCATCGTCGCCAGGTTCTCTTCTAGCGCCTTTCCTACAAAAGTCAACACCAGCTGTCCGCCCCCTCGTGCTACAGCACATGGCAGTGGATTGCTCCGTTGGATCACCACCTTGCCAAGCTTCTCAAAGAGCAGCTTCTGTTTGCTGCTAGAGAAAAAGCAGTCCAGGAAAAAAACGTCTGTGGGGTTTCAGATGCCTTCGCCAGCCTCGAGGTCTCAGCCAGACCCTGTGTTCAACCGCCCGACTTCCCAAATTTCAGTCAGAGCTGGAGCTGCCCATTGGGTGCTCGATAATTCCCGGCCTCAATTCAAACGTGCAATTGGCTGTTCTTTGCTCCATAGCAAAGTCACATTTCCGGTCGAGCCTGACTATTTTGACTGGGTGTCCTACTTCTGTACTGAAGCAACTGCAACCTTTCCAGCTTGGTTTCTAGAGTAATAATCCAACGACAGTGACGCCGACCAAAACGGACAGCGACAGTGACGGATGGCGACAGTGAAGGACGGAGACAGTGATGGACGGAGATAGTAACAGATGGAGACAGTGAAACGTACTCCTTCAGTATTTTCCGGGTAATTTCGAAGTTGTATTGGTATAGTGAATATACTACTAATAATGTGGCTGGAATTGAGTTAAAAAGTACGTTGTTGACCTCTAGTGATAATAGGTAGGTACTAGTAGTAGCAGAGGGGGAAATAAAGTGTCCAGGGTGCCCCCCGGAGACGCGTGGCCCCATAATGGAGACACCTACGCAGCAGGGGCAGTAAATTCTGCCACAGGCGGTCAATCTCTTATCCAACCGATAAGCAGCCTTATCGGAACTGGGTCCCTCCACGTTGCGCCTACAGACAGCCTGGGCGGCGCGCTTCTAGAAAAAAATCCATACTACTTACAAAAACCTCAGCATCGTCGCTCCAGCTCGCTTTTACCTGTCATATTGCCCTCTTGCCGTCTGCTCGTCATAATCTGCGTCATAATCTGCGTCATAATCTGAGTCATGTCTGCCCCTCCCCAACTAATTCACATCAAGCGCAAGCGCGGCGACGAAGATGCGCCGGTCACCTACCTACGTACAGTGCCCCCGTCCGCCCCTATCTTCTCGAGCAATATACTAAAGGCAACAGAACTCGAGCCAGGTTCGAAACGGCACCTGACCAGCAGCAGCTGGGTCTACCGGCGCCGGATAGCCGCCGTTAAGTCCTCCAAGTCAGGCGCGGGAGCGCCGGTGAAACCGGTTATCCAACCCTCCAAACCCGGCGACGAACTCTCCCATGCGAACCGTTCTCCCCGCAAGGCAGTCTCGCAACCTGCGCCTTCCAGTCCCAGCGATGTCCCAACCTCAAATGCTGCGGCCCATGAAGGGCAGACGCCGTCCGCCTCCGGCAGCCAGCAACGGGCAAGCAACCCCGCGATCGAACCGAGACGATTCCACATGTCGCGCTCTGCGATGAGCTCACCCAGCGGGAGCACGATTCTCAGAACCAGCGGGGTCTCGAAAAGGGGCCGTTACGGAACAGCGGTCTTTGTTGAGAGGGGCAAGAAAAAGGCGGCAAAGAGGCTCTCCGCCGCCCTGGAGTCAGCCAGAAACAGCCCGGAAGCACCAGATGTTGCCTCTACGGACGTCGACATGGCGGACGATAGGCAGCCGGCACCCAAGAAACCGCTGGCCAAGCGCCCTCCCCGAGCAGCTGCCGCAGACGTCGACTCCCAGCGCAAGCCGATGCCCGCAGTGGCACCCACCGACGACATGAACAAGATCGCCGCCGACATGGACCAGTGGGTCCTTCACGAGATCGGACTGAACCTCAAGTCGATGGAGCAGCAAACCCGGCCGCCTACCGCCGCATCGCCCTCCCGTTTCAAGCCCAAGGCACCTGCTAAGCGCTTTGCCGAGCGGCACCCGGATGTTGCGAGGGAACTCGACGGCAGCAACCGCGACGAAGCCATGGCTGATGCCGGTGAAGCCGAGGAGGAGGACGAGTCTGACGACGACTACGTCATCGAGGTGTACGAGCTGGCGCCGTCGAAGCCTCTGCTGGCCAACGTCCCGCCCGAGGAAATTGGTGTGCTGCAGTTCGACTCGCAGGAGGACTTGGAGCTGTTCTATGGGAACGAGGACGACGACTCGGACTACGACGATGACGAGGATGAGAACGGTAAGAGCCCCTGAGGGTAGAGGCGCAGTGGCTTAGCTCGAATGTAAACTGACTGGTTGCCTAACAGCGGAGAACCACTACACGGCCGATTACCCCGAAGACGAGGTCGACTCCGAGGACGAGTACGACCGTCACGCCTACCTGTTCCGCAACGCTAATGCCTCGGATGAAGAGGAGTTCGACACTCGCGACTTGGACGATGATGACGAGGATATGTATGCTATGGAGGGCGACGAGAGGCGCGACGAGGAGGAAGTGTTCCAGGAGAAAATTCGGCGATATATTCGCCAGCATGGCTCGAACTAGGGTAGTTCTCTAAGACTAATATAGTCATTTGTCGTCCGGAGTCATCGTCCAGCATTGTCCAGCGTCGTCCTGTGATTAAAAGAACAAAACGTCCGGGTTCTGTTACTTAACAGTCTCTACCGGAATGTGCGGTACTACGATCAATACCGTCACTGCTGATTTGAGTGAATAGCAGACCGCTCCTGCTTCTGCAGGCACGAGTTTCTTATGTTAGGTCCTCTTAGTATTACGTAGGTTGGCCTGAAAGGCCCTAAATAGCCGAACTCATATAGAGGCCGTCATCCCTGGCGGCTCATGTTGCATCCCATCCCTGTTGGCGCCATTACGTAGTGCATAGTCACGTATCGGGATGAACCCTGCTACACCTTCCAGGCCGCAATGCTTTGAGCCTACCAGTGGCCGCCGGTGACTATTACCTACCTACTGCTGCTGGTTACTATGTACTATAGTATTCAGGAAGCATACCGCCAAACGGACGAGAGAAGGGGGCACTTATTCCACACCTCCAGGTTAGGTATGTTACATCCCCGTAGTACAGTACGATAACGGCAGACAGAAGCGACGACGGCGGACAGAAGTAACAAGGACGGACAGAAGCACCGAGAACAGACAATAACTATAAAGCCGGACAGTAGTGGGCAGGCTAATATAGCTTCAAGGGATGTGAGATAGGGGGTGTGCAATACAAGCCCTCAAATAGAAATGAGCATATGTTTTGTTCAATTGGAAAATATCCAGAGTCTTCGATTCATAGATACATTGGCCAAATTGCCGTTCATGTGTCGTGTGTGTCATCACGTAGTCAGTCTCTTGACCGTTAGAGAAGCCCCTCCAGCTTTCACCATCCCAAGCCCAGCGCAAATGCCCTTTGCGCGTACCCAGCCCAAAAGCCCAGCCCGAGAACACCTAAAAGTGGGAAAGAAATGCATGTCTTGTCAGTAACAAGTACACGAGGTAGAAAGGTAGAAATGAAACAAGAGGGTCGGCGGCGGAGAAGTAGAAAACAAACAAAATGAACGCCTTTCCTGATGCGAGACGCCGGGCCGCCCCGGTCGTGCAAGCCTCACGGCGTGGCCGCGGCATGTCGGTCGACTCGGGGCGGAGAGTATGCATCCCCGATTCTAGCAGCAAACCATGTCTCGCCGAGACTCCGGGCGATGAGGTGTATATATACGAACATGAGCAAAGAAAAGCGAAATATATGGAATAGGAGACGCTCGTGGGAGTGACGGCTTGCCACCCTTCAAAATGAGAAACGAAAAACGACCCTCTTGAACGTCGGTACCCTCACATGACGGTGCAAGACCCGACAGTCCGGCCGCGTCGCCGCCCGCCGCCGTTGCCGCCGTCCTCCTCATCGGCGTGGAGTATCTGCGCCTCCCTCGCCCGGCGTCTGCGCCGGCGGTGTCCGGCTCCGGCCGTGCTCGCCTCCTCGGTGGCCTGCATGTAGTCGGCCCAGCGGCGCTCGAGGCGGTTCGCGGCGGCGAGGTCGCCGCGCAGGACACGCTTCATGTGCTCGTCGACGGTCATCTGGAACTTGTAGAAACACTTGAGGCTGATAGCCTCCGCTGCAAAGGAGAAGGTGCCGGCATCGGATGCGGACGGCTTGGCCTGGGCGTTGCGGAAGAGCACCTCGCGGATGCCGGCCCAGGTGACGTTCTGGCAGTCGTAGACGACCATATGCAGGCCGACCTGGGGCCTCGGTTTATCGGAGGTGGTCTGCGAGCGATTGCTCACCATGTAGGTCGCCTCAGCCAAGACAAGGTCGCTGATGCGCGTGTTGTCGAGATCGATGTTCCTCAGGCTAACACAGTTCTTGATTATCGGGAGGACACCGCTGTCGCCAAGGTTTTCGCAGTAGCTGACTGACAAATGCTCCAGGGTCGGCACGCATGGCGACTTGGCCAGGTGCTCAGAAAGAAAGCTGTTGGTAATTTCCGAGAGGTCTTCGAGCTCCAGGTGTGTAAGGCGCGGGGTCGACGCGACGATGGGCTCCAAGGCGGCGTCTGTCAAGGCGGTACAACCGGATAGCCGCAGACCTTGTAGCTCCGGAACATTGTATCCCAATGCCTTCACGCCCTGTGTTGTGAGACGAGAGCACCGACTGAGGTCCAGATGGCGCCATTTCCTGGGCGGCACAACGGGCCTGTCTGTCAAGATGTCGATTTCGGGATCTTCTCCGTGCACCATGATCTTGAATGCGCGGTCGTTGAGCTCGGCGCAGCCGCTCAGAACCAGCCTCTCCAGGGAGTTGATCGTGAAGAGCGTCTCGGCGACCTCCAGGTTGTCGAAGCCCCTAACTTCGCCGGCCCTCAGGTCCTTCAACTTTGGGCACCCCTCGAGCACCGTCTTGATTCCCCGTGCGTCCATGTGCACGCACCACGAAACGTTAAACATCTCCAGTTGCGGGCATGACTCGGCGATGATCTTGCAGGACATGTTAGTCACGGCAGTCAAGCCGGTCAGGTTGAGGTGTGCTAGCTTGTCGTTGCTCCTCAACAGGCTGTGCAGGGTGTTTCGCTGGAAGTTGCGGCATCCCTCAAGCGTGGCGTTGACCAGATTCTTGCAAGCCTTCACGACCGCCTCGGCCCGTTTGTAGTGCTCGACCTGGACGCATCCTCTCAGGTTGAGATCTTTGATAAACGGCCCGGCGGCCATGATAATCCTCGCCAGAGACTCGGCGGGTATTACTTGATAAAACTCGGTTGCGTCAAAGGACGTCCACAATTGCCCGTCGAAGCAGATCTTGTGGAATGCCTTGCTAACACGCGAAGTCCGCACTAGCTCCCTCGGTGCGAGGTAGGAGAAAATGTGAACCCGAATCTCGTGGGGCATGTTCTCCCAAAAGTTGAAGTTGCGCTTGGGGACTGCGGGGTTCGCGACCTGTGGCTTGCTCGTCGTCCGCAGGTCACCGGGGAGCCCTATCGACTGGGGCCCGGGAGATTGTGAGGCGGGGAAAGCATTGTCTAGTCGTCGAACGGCCAGACGGCCGTCAATACCCTCGAATTGGATGACCTCGCTCGAAGGCGTCGGCGGGACGGAGCTCGAGGCACTGGCATAGCCAGATGCGGTTGCTCCTGCGGGGAAATAAGAGTCGCCACCAAAAGAGCTTCCGGCGGTCGAGGGTCCCGCCAAGCTTACACAGGAGATGCTTCCGCGACCTCGCTGGGGGTTGCTTTGCGATCTGGTGCGTCCGTTTCGAGGAAGCGAAGGCGAAGACGACATCCTCTGGATGCCGCAGAGAACCCGGTGCCGACCTTTGGACTTGCTGGTCGACTCGGGAAGCACAGTGCCTTGTTCCTCCACAACCTCCATGGGAGTTGACCCCACGGAGAACCCGCTGGTGTCGGCCATTGTTGGGAGTCGTAGAAAGGTCGTCGGGCGGGAATACATGCAAGAAAATCGGACGACAGCTCCAAAGAACTGTCGGGTTCAAAACAAAAAACAACGAGTAAGTCTTGGGATAAACCTGGAGCCCGCATTCAACGTTGCGTGGCACTCGTATTCTCTGCGTAGGTACGGCGGCCGAGGCGCGGGGCAGTGAGGACCGGAATTGGAGTTGGAGATTCACTTCGACCCTTTCGAGGGGCAGGGCACTCTTCGTAGTCGGTCGGACAGAGCTCTATTTCATAGTCGTTTGGGTCGCAAAACAGCGCGCGTGCGCTTTGGATGGGAGCAGCTCGAGAGACGTGCCTGGTCTCTAGAAGGACAGGTGAGACATGGGAAAGAGAAACCGGAAAGAGGAAGAAAAAGAAGAAGTCGCTATTTGGAGTGCCGCTGGAGGGGAGATCAGCACCCGAGCGGAGGGGTGGTGTCAAGGGACCTGGACGGGGATCGCTATCAGAACGAGTGGGAGCCGGCTATCGATATGGAGGTCAGCAGATAGCGCGAGGTGGAGCCTCGAGAGGCTGGGGGAAGCAGACCTACGGGATGGGTCGGAGCACATGGCACACCGAAGCTCGAGATATCAGTCGGGGCCTTGGGAGTTGACGGGGTCACACGAGCAGCGTTGGCGAAAGAGGGAGTAGAAGTAGTCGGATGGGGTGGATGGTGGGAAGGAAGTCAGGAATAAAAATGTCAAGAGGGTGAGAAGGACAAAAAGAAGCCGAGTGGAAGCACCGCAAACTCACGACGGGACGGCCACACCACACCGCAGGGTAAGGGAAGCTGAAGCTTAAAACGCACTCAGAACGGATGCGCCAAACGGCCTTCTTCCACCCCAACCAGTCGGCGAAACAGGGTCCCTCCTTATCGACGGGCACCGATGGATCCTGGTTTGCCTTACACCCACCAGTCACAGTCACGTCTGCGAGTAGGTAGGTAGGTACGGATATGCGGTACCAAAAAGACCCTAGGTACCCTTGTCTAGTAGCTGCCCTGTGGCGGTTGGATGGTGTCTGTAAAAGACTGGAGGTGCTGTCTACCAGGTACGGAACTGTACCTTTCATCCTGTCAGGTACCTAGATACGTAGAGTCGAAAATGCCTCCTATAGTGCTCCGTGCCTACCTTCCTGGTACCTAGTTTCTGCCACTGAATCCGAGGTGGCCACGGGCCGCAAGTGAAGAGGCCCTGTCTGCCGGCTTCCCGGCTGCTTTGGGCCAAGTCGTGTCGAACAAAAAAGACCTGCCTTTTTGGATGCCTTGGCTGTGCTGGTCGTGGATGCTTGTCAGGGGGCGCAGCGGCAGAGACTCAGAGTCTGGAAGCAGAGAACCCTTGATCAAGGGACTGGCACCGGAGGCAAGAGGCGCAAGAGGTAGAGACAAGACATGAATGACATTGAGTGTCGACACCGGCCGTGGTGGCCAAGGGTGGAGCCCCCAAGAGAAACATCCACTCACTGCGGGGCCCGTGGTCCGGCGAAAAAGAGCGGGCAGGTGGGGGGGGGGGGAGGTTGTGTGGAGAGACGGATGGCACACTGCAACTGCACCCACTGCAGTTCCAGTGTCAGTGGTCACTGGTGGATGAGGGGCAACTCGCAAGGCGAGAGAGGGGGGAAAAGGCGCCGCCGTCGCCGCCTGCGCCAATCGTTGCGAGCGGCCACACGAACAAGTGGGACGAGGATGATCCCGGATCCACTAGCTGCAGCCAGTCAGATCTCTGCTGACCGACACAACGACCATGACATGAGCAGGTGCGCTTGCTGGACCCCCAAAGTCACCGCATAGTACCGTCTGCTCTCCGTGGCACCATCTACAGCCTTCATCCCGTCATCTGGACGGTCGACTGACGCGAGCCAACACCGAAAAATGCAGGACAACGCAAGGAACAGAGTCAGAGACAAGCAGTATCAAGCATTCTTCGCTGTCAACGCCGTCAGATGCAACATGGTTCCTTGGGGTATTATCGGTTGACGACGACCTTCCAACCAACCGAAGCTACCACCCATGAACCTCGCAGGACGCACGCCACCTCGGTACGGTACGGTACCGTTCCCAAGGAATGTAGTAGGTAGAGGTACAGATGCCTCAACTCGCTCACCGCAGAATGCCATGTACTGTATCTGTACGCATCAAGCAGGGACCTGAGCATTCGAGTCCGCAGGACCAACGAATCCCACTTCTTCCCAACACATGTCCGTCTCGTCAGCTCGCTAGCGCCGTGGCCGGACCCTGAACTTCTGCTTCTTCGTGCTTGGATTTGCCAGCCCGCCAGCCCGGAATCCCGTTCGTCTGTGTTGCTCTCGGGGCCTTTTCCTCTTCTTTTCCTTCTGTGGAGGGTCTCGACCCCGACAGTTCTCCAGCCTCCCCATCCGCCGGTGCGTCTTTCCGTCCGCTCAATGCACGGCTGCGGCGTCGTCTGCGAGGAGCTGGTGCCACACGCAAGCACGAGGTATCCATCCATCTGAATCAGAGGGCCCAACGCTCGCCCGGTTGTCCGGCTCGACGAAATCCCACCCGAAACTGACGGGAAACGAACTGACTCGTTCGCGATTCACTTGGCAGGACGTTTGTTTCTGGTTTTTCAAGGTCTGCGCTGATAAGCCGCAGGATGACGAGTCGCTTCAACGGGGCGGCTCCTTTGCGCCCTGTTTTCACCCTTGAATGTTGACTTGGAGAAGGTGTTCCGACCACCGACCAGGGCAGACTGCCGGAGAAAGAACTCTGGGGACCCGACGATTTACCCGCCGCTCCTGACCCTTGCCGCATTCGAAAGACCCCGGACAGGAGAATAATTCCCCTCAAATGGAAGCCGAATTCGAACTTTTTTGCGGGGCAAAGGATCTTGCCTCCACGTTCCATGGACTATTGGCATTGGGCCTGAACCGGCCTTTTCTTCTCGTCTTTCAACCTCTCGAGGATTGTCGCCACGAACCTCTTTGAATCGCGAAACAGGCACAGGTGCAAGCGCTGCAGATCTTCAGCCGCCGCCACTCGGGTCCCCTACCCGTGGACGGGATCCAAGAGCTCTGTTCGTCTGAAGCCTGGCCGAAGATGGCAATGAAGTGTTTTGGGCCCGCGCACAAGTCGCCGTCGCGGACGACCAAGATCTGTGGAAATCCAACTCTGTCTGAACTGATTTCTGGATGTTGTACTCGAGGAACATGCGATAACACGGGCCTTTTCCCATTCTACAAACCTTGGCTCGGATTAGCGCCCGCCAGCGACACCAGTCGCGCACTCGCCTGGTCGGCTGATGCTACTCACGCCGACAATCGGGGATCTGGTACTACAACGACGACGCATCACCCGACTCAGGTACAGGAGATAAGATAAGGACGCAGCCAGCGGTGACAGGAGCCACGCGACACTCCCGCGTTGCGACTGGAACGGGATTTCTCTCCAAACATGGCTGGCCGCTGTTGATGTTGTGTTTCGGCATCACGGTTGCAAGTGCGCATTATTGATGTTTCGGGGGGCAAACGCCACCACTTCCATGATCTTGTGGCCATTTTGTCTCAACTTGAGTCATCAGAGACCGACCTACGCCGCGGATACGCGCGATATTTCTTGTTTTCAGCGTTGTCAGCTTGCCAGTGCAGGTCTTGCCGGCAAATCGACTCTTACCGGTTGACTTCCTGTCGAATTCTTGGCTCCGGTGCGGACAGAGCTTTGTTGCTGACAAGACGATCTAGCTAATCGTCCCGCGAATCGTCCCGTGGATCTTTCGTCGATTGCAACAATAGCGTTGGTCGTGGACCTGTCAGTTGGCAGGTCGGCCAGCTTTCGCTTCCACGTGTTACCCAGAGCTCTGGAACGCCACTGTCTCGATAAGATAAGCAACGGCGAAAGCGGTCCAGACCTGGCCGTGTTCACACAGCAGCAGCGTCCGTCGATGGTTGTCAAATCCCAGACAACATGTCAGCCAACTAAGAGCAACTCGCTGGTTCGGGGTGACACTCTTCCGGAAGCTCCCTCCAGCCAAGCGGCCAGATGACCGTTACCCAGGGATCAATAACACGCAGGTATTTCTCTAGTTCGTGAGAGGAGACGGCCCAACGATCAACTCCGCAAACTGGAAGTGACAAATGCGGGGTTAACTGAATAGTGTGGTAGACCCCAAGCGCCGACGTCGCGGAGAGGCGCGCTACTTGCTCGTATTGTGTCGCTGCCAAGTGTGGGTGAGTCGGGTATGGTTCGGAGACGGGGCGCATCAATAACAGGCGGATCAATACCAGGCAAGAAGCCTGTCGAGGTTATCGACAACTAGTAGAGTTGGTGCCTCTCACCCTCAACGAAGACTCGCAACTCGCTCCTCCACGGCACCCATCCGCTAGCCCGTTGCATCGTCTTGGACATAGTGATATTTACAGACAGCACCCACAGCCGAAGAAACGGGAACGGATGCTCGCGCAGAACACAACTCTGATTCAACAAGTTCGGATCAACGGGCTTGGCAAATACTCTCGTCTGTCCGGCGATTAAAGGCACAAGGAACCTGCTATTGGGTTGCAGAGAGCTGTGTTGTCATTCCGCGGAGGGCCGCGTACAGGGATCTGCCCAGTTCGCCGGTGGCTGGACGAGGGAATGTTTGTTTTCATTGGCCCTTCCCGTGCGGTTGACGCCGTGCAGCAGCAACGATAAACTTCGTTTCGGATGGGTGAAGGAAGATGGCAGAGTCAACCAAAGTCGCACCCGCACTCGCAGAAGAGAGTCTGCAGGGCTGCGTGGGTTGGACAGCCATTGTCCAATGACCTTGGGAACTCAATCCAAGTGTGTGAGATGGAGAAGGACGATCGGTGCCATTGTCAATTATGCGGCTTCATCAGACAGCATGTCGGCGGGCTTGGCTGCGGTACTGTGACGTATCCCGGAGCCGGAGGAGGTCCCATCCTCTTATTTCCCTCCCTTTCTACGGATACCTTGTTTTGAGAACGGCTTTCCCGGACACGGGCAGCGTTCAGCAATGGGGCCTGGTCGGTCTTCGGCGAGTCGGATCCACCGTCCAGCTGGCGATGGCTGCTTCACGTGCACACGTGGTGCTGCTGCGCGAGGTGATGAGACGAGGCATCTCGGTTGGGGTCAGCGGTGATCCCCAGTGGATTCTGTCGCTGGCGTGCCCCCCCACCTCGCACCCCTCTCAGGGAGAATCTGGTGTTGCTAGAAGGTGACGCCCCCCAATCAGTGTTGCATTCTGCGCCTCGGCCCTGTGAGTCTAGCCTGGAGCAGATTGGATAGATGGATGCTGTGCAACCCACCAGACAGATGGCCGGAGCAGCTTGTTAGATTCGAGATGAGAGGACTTGCTGGAGGGAGACGAGGGCTTGTGAACCGGCCGGACACACATGGCGGGACGCGGCAGCGTAAGTAAACGACAGATATTGGTGGAGGAAACAGAGAGGAGCAAGAGGATAGGCAGAGGGAGAGGAGGAGGAGCATTAGACGGATGCGTCTCAAAATTTTCGATCAACAGAGCAACAGAGTGGATTACGACTTTTTTTTTTCCTCCTGCCACCCGCTCCCTCCACGCCCTCGTCTACCTCCTCTTTTTTTTCTTCCCACTCACATGACTTCTCTTTTTAATCCTCTTTTTCCTACGCAAAAAAAGACAAGTCAGTCCACGCGCACAAGTGACATCGGGCCTCGTGCTGTCCCCGTCCCCGTACCCCTCTCCCGCCGCCGTCGACGCCGCCGTTCGTGAGTGACTAGACGCCCACTGTTGCTGCTTCAAGCTCCGGATTCGCTTGTTTTGGCCTGTCATTATTAACAAGGGGAGAGAAAGCAATCCTGCTCCAGGTGTTCGAGACGCCCCTCTCTTTCAGACAAGCATCTGCGGCAACACACGGTGGCGCTGACCTGACCTGCCCACACCCCCGGCTTGGGCGTCCTGACCTCATCTCATCTCTCTCTGTCTCGCTGCCTCGGCATCTTAGGTCATCTGGGAGACAGCTATTCACGGCGGTAGACAATCCTCCCCAGAAGGCTTGAGAGGGTGCACGTGGGTGTAGAATACAACACGCCAGCCACCCGTCGTCGCTCATTCGGGTTTAAAAAAATAACACTAACAGCCTCGCTCACCCTCACCCCGCGCACCGCTTTCGACAGCAGCACAGACGGCGAGCTTGAAAACGCCTTGAAAAACGACCCTAGTCAGAGGAGAGGATAGAAAAAAGCAGGCAGCAGCACCGAAAAGCAAGAGCTGTCTCTCTCTCAGGTCAGCAGGGAAAACGCCTCTACTAGGCCAGGCTGGTTTCGGTACTAGCTAGCATCGGCACTCGCTGGCATTGGCACCTCGCACTGGCTCCAGCATTGGCCATTGGCATTGGCACTGGCACTGGGCGAAGAGCATCGAGCGAAGGCTGGCACTGGAGGTGGCACTAGCACGCACGGCAACGACTCACGTCCTGGACTTTCGGTGAACTGAACTCGGAGCTCGATCCAGACCGCCGTCTGCTGCTGTTGCCGCTGCTAGCTGTTGCTGTTGCCGCTGCTGTTGCTGCTGCTTCTGTCTGCTTCTCTGCACAAGCAAAGCAAGGCCTCACCTCCATTATTTCTCGGCTCATTTGTCGTCGGATCACCCGCGCACATCGATCCTTCCTTCCCTTTTGGCCCTTTCCCCCACCTCCCCCTACCGGTACCGCTCCTGCCTCTGCCCGTTCAGGTCGGACCACCAGCCAGCCAGCAGCAGGAAGGGCAGGCCATCAACAACCGAGAGAAAACAAGAAAACGTTCTCTACCACTCAACGGCCAAGCTCTCTTGCTCATCCAACGCCCAACCCCTGTGGCAAACAAACCTTGCTCAAGAAAAGAAAAAGGAAGGGGAGGGAAGAAGAAGAAGAAGAAGAAGAAGAAAAAAGAGCCAGCCGACCCGGACAACATACCTCGCCTTGTCAACCTCACCTTAGCCTCTCCCTCTTACGCTTTTGGACTTGTACCTAGGGTGTTTTGGGGGCACTCCAATTAGTACCTTCCCTGCTACCTTTTTTTACTCTTCAAGCCTACCCAACCTTACTTAGCTGCGACAGCCACCGTCGTACCGCCACCTACCTACTACATCACATACCTTACCACCGACACCGACACCCCCCCAACAGCTCCTCCATTCACCGCGCTTTCCCTCGTCTTTGGAGCAGACCTGGACCGACGACCCGATCGATACCTGCTAGACCGACCGACCTCTGCCTGTCTCTCGACCCCGCCGAATCCGAACCTGCATCGTCAAATCCGCCTCCTGCCCGCATTTATCCCTCCATCTTAAGCGACGTGACAGCCGTTTCCTTTTTCAATTATGCTACAGACGCATGGGGGCCCTCACGACAATGGTACGTGTCCGCCCCTACGAGCCTGCCGCTGCGAGTCCCATGGACCTAACCTAGAATCTTCAAACCCTTGCAGGCACCGACACGTATCATGAAGAGCCGCGCGGAAGGAGCAGAGTCCCAACGACCCAGCTGCAGCTCCCCAAGAATCGAAGCACCGGTAACCTCGCTGTCGTGAACGACCCTCCGGGCCGCGGCCGGATGCGCTTTTCATTCGATTCCGGCTCCGTTGCCGACGGCGATGGCATCGCAAGGTTGGTTTGATCACTTCTGGATACTCGTGCATTCTTCCTTCTCCGACGCCCTGCCGAATCGATCCTCGATAAAACTTTGGAAATGTCGCGGGTTGGCCGCCAAGACTTGCATGGCGAGTGCACCCTGCCCTTGACGCGCAAGGCCTCGGGCGGGCGCATCTCGCCATGCGAGTGGCAGAAATGCCATTTCAAGTGAACTCGTATTCAACGCGACGTATAACAATTCATGCGCGGCCTGAAAGAAACGGCAACAAACGAGCTCGAGGCAGTGGAGTGGCGCCCAGGCCTGATGGACGTCACGGGTGCAAGTGTACCACTCGAGCTGTCACTGGGGCGGTTCCACGATCACATGGTTACCTACAACTAGACGAGGCTTCGATCGAGTAGCTAACAAGCCTTCAATAGCCACAGGTCCTCCATCGTAACCGACCATGATCATGGCCTTGGCCTGTCTGGATTGCGTCGAATTCGACAACAACCGTCCTCGCGAGCTCCGACATTACCCTCTTCGTCGAACCCTGCCTCTCGAAGTTCTTCCATCGGTCTCTCAAGGTCGACCTCAATGACGACTCTGATGGCCAACCCGTCAGGCATGCCATTCAGCTCACACCCGTCATCGCCCAACTTCTCCGAAGACCTCTCTCGATTTCCGTCCGAGTCATTACACTCGTTCTCATTTGCCCACCAGTCGGAGGAATACATACACAACCGCCAAAATGTCCTGAAGCGATCTATTGAATTTATGAAGGACAGAATGGGATGGTCCGCATCCTCCTCGAATATCGCACTTGCAAGCGCCCAGGCCCGGGCCTCGGGAGACGTCGAGACCCAGAACATGTTGGACTTGCTGGCTAGGGCCCAGCTCGTCGGTGCTGGAAACCTCCCTTCAACGGACCAAACATTAACTGGTCCCCTCACCGGACCCGCGCATGTGTCTGGCGAGAACTTTTTCGATTCAAACTTCATTCCGCGAACGTCGAGTCCCGAACCCTTTCAATCACCAAGCGAGTCGCCCACCGCCACACATTCGAAGCCGTCGTTTTCATTGAGGGAAGAATCGCCCGAGGAGAAGAAGAAGAAGGAGAAGAAAGAGCAACCGACGGATACCGAGTCTGAAAACTCAAGTAGGACGCCGACGAACGAGAGTGGGACGACAACCAAGACATCTCCGCCGCCATCCCGCAGGCTGAGCTTGAAGCGTACTCTGACGGATACACTCCCGGTTTCGGTTCACCAGCAGTTGATCGACACCATGGCGCAGCCTTACTTGGTAGCCCACGAGCTCCTCGCATCCCCCACGACTTCTCACCCCCCGTCTGCAGGCAACATGCCGAGCGCACTTGGTTCCGCCGTACACGGGCACTCGACAAGATGGGTTCCCGCAGCGCAGGCTATCTTCACCACAGAATCAAAACCTCCATGGACAATCATTGCAGCCAATGACCTCGCATGCCTGGTATTTGGCGTCACAAAGGCAGAGGTGCGACGTATGGGCATCCTCGAGGTGGTCCAAGAGGAGCGGAGAGCGTGGTTAGAGAAGAAGCTCCTGCAGATGGATCCCGAAGACAGCATCACCCAGGTTGAAGACATTCCGCCGGTAGTCGCACCCACCGTCCCCGCAACGACGTCACTTTTGGGTGGTCGGGGTGGCATAACGGCCCAGCTCCTGAGCAAGCCCAACTCCAGATCGCAACCGCCGAAACAAGTTGCGCGCAAAGCACAAACCGTTCACAGTGGAGACCCGACCCCGCCGAAGCTGAGAGGAGGCTCGCGGCACCAGAGCAGCAGATCCAGGGGCGTTCTACTGTGCGGCGACGTGGTTCCAATCCAGAAGCGAAACGGTGCGACAGGCTCCGCAAGTTTGTGGGTGAAGGAGAAGCGGGTTGGCTTGATCTGGGTTCTGGAGGAAATTCACGAGGACGTGGCCATGGTCACTCTTGACGACGACGGCGTTATCCAGAAGATTTCGGGTGCCACGGCCCCGATATGGGGCTTTGACTCACTGCGCCCTGGGGTCGATGTCGGCAAGCTGATACCACGCATTCCCCGGCAAGGCATCGATCCTCGGACTGGCGAGGTTGACTTTGCCCAGATTGCGAGGCGCAAGTTTTTCACATGTCCAAACCCAGCCAAAGTCAACATTCCATGCACGGTCGAACAGGTGCAGGGAAAGACAGAGCTGCGTGTCTCGAGCTTTCCGCATATTGCAGGGATCATCGTCGTCGACCCAGAGACTCTCAAAATTCAAAGCTCAAACTCGGTGTTCTGCGGAGCTCTGTTTGGCTTCGAAAAGCCGGACGGCATGCCCATTGGCTCGCTGATCCCGGGTTTTGAGAAGATTCTCCATATTCTGACAGAGGAGGACGGCGTTCAGCTGCAAGACGGGATTGTGGTGCCGGAACACAGTTTTCGCCGGGCGTCGGCCATCCTGGGCCTCCGTGAAAACCGTCCCGATGCCGCGGCAACGTTCCTGAGACCTGAGGGATTGCCTGGAAAGCACCGAGACGGATCGGAACTCAAAATCGACGTTCAGATGCGAGTGGTTAGGAGTGCCAAGCAGTCCACTGTCATCCAGGAGACCGTTATCGAGGACGAAGATGAAGATGAGGGCGGGCCGCCTCAGGACGACTCTTTCTCCGTCACCCACTCGGAGATGGTTTTCGCCCTCTGGATTACCTACTCCAGGCACATGCACGCGAGCAGGTCGACTCTCGGCGTGACATCGGCATCAGCGTCTGGAACGACGACTCCCTTGCATCAGCCCTCGCCCGGACAGACGCCCGCACATACGCCACTGGAGATTAGTTCGGATTCCGACGAGCCGAAATCTAAGGAATCGGCGTCGACGACCGCATCTACCATCACCAAGCAGCTCAAGGAAGTCGCTATGACCGCTGCCGCGAAGCTGACCGGTGCACAACGGAGCCCAGAGAAGAAGCAGGAAAAGCCGGCCGTGCCGCGGGTCGTCGAACCATCCCACAAGAAGACGATCGATGACTTCCAAATCGTCGAGGAGATGGGCCAAGGTGCCTACGGCCAAGTCAAGCTGGCCAAGTACAAGACGACGGGCAAGAAGGTGGTCCTGAAGTACGTGACCAAGCGTCGGATTCTCGTCGACACATGGACGAGAGATCGCAAGCTGGGCACGGTACCTCTGGAGATCCACGTTCTCGACTACCTTCGAAGGCCCGATCTCAAGCACCCGAACATCGTCGACATGGAGTCCTTCTTTGAGGACGACGTGAACTACTACATCGAGATGGCACCTCACGGTCTGCCGGGCATGGATCTCTTCGACTATATCGAGCTCCGGAGCAACATGGAAGAGGCCGAGTGCCGCAGCATCTTCGTCCAAGTTGCGAAGGCCGTTGGTCACCTCCATACTAAGGCACTGGTGGTGCACCGAGACATCAAGGACGAGAACGTGATTCTCGACGGCGAAGGCAACATCAAGTTGATTGATTTCGGAAGTGCGGCGTACATCAAGAGCGGGCCCTTTGATGTGTTCGTGGGCACGATCGGTAAGTTTAGGCAGTGGCCACTGGCAGCGAAGCAAGTCGAGCTAACAACTACCAGATTACGCCGCACCCGAAGTGCTCGCGGGCAAGCCGTACGGCGGCAAGGAGCAAGACGTTTGGGCGCTCGGGATCCTGCTGTACACCATCATCTACAAGGAGAATCCGTTCTACAGCATCGACGAGATTATGGACCGCGATCTTAGGGTGCCGTGGACCATCAGCGACGAGAGCATAGACCTGATCCGATGCATGCTCGACCGGGACGTGGCGAAGAGATACGACATCACGCAGGTGCTCGCGCACCCCTGGTGCCAGGAGACAGACGATGACGAGTAACGGGATGGTGGATTTTACGGTTGATGATGGAACGATGAAGAAAGAGGCCTTGCCTGTAGGCCCAGGAAACAAAACAAAACAATTTGGTCAAGATACCCGAAGAGCAATCTTGAACAGCACGGCTCAGCCAGAGCAAGGGCTAGCCGGATGTGCTTTTAGAGAGAGCCCATTTGACGCGCAAGAAAGAGATATCTCTTCTTCTTTTTTCTCCCCCTTTGATGAAACGGTTTTGGTACGCGAGGGGGTCACGGCACTGGTGGAGGAAAAAAGAAAGTGGCTCAGGCGGACGGACGCTGAGCGACGAAGAGCAAGTGCTTTGGTCTGGTGGTGGGGTGGGTTTGCATGGAGCTCGGTTGGCATTTCAGCGAAGACTCGATAGAAAGAGCCCAAGCCAAGTCTCTCCCGCGTTTTGTTATGGGGGGAGGACACCGGCGTAGCCGGCCAGGGACATACAAAAATATGAATTATCAAACTTTGAGAACTTTGTTTGTCCTTGTTTGTGACTTGGACGCTGCCCGTAATTTGTTTGCTCACGAGTCTTGGTTGTCGTTCTCTGACCTGCGTTGATGTAAGGGAGGCTCGACTGAAAGTCGACCACAAAGTCGTTCACTTGCGTTTGGACTCGCGAGGCCGCGCCGCGATGCCTCAGACTCTCTGGAGGCTCATTGCTTCGATATGTTGAAGAAGAGGACTGTTCGGAATCAACACAAGGAGTGTGGAGACAGCTGGCCAGGTAAATTTACCAAGGGGAGGAGGCCGTAAAGGTTGAGAGATTGCCTACTCCGCGGCCGTTAAGAGGTTTTCATTTGCGGGAGCTCCGTGCCATTGTTTAGCTCTCAAATGTCAAGGTCGCAAAACCCCGTGCAATCCGACGACTGCTTGTCGAAAGTTGTGTATTGCTGTTCCACCACGGTCTCTTTGTCGTCGTCACACATTTGGTATGACTTGCCTCGTCTCCTCGAGGATGTATCTATATATAACGTCGTCGTTCGTTTCCTAGTCCTCTTCCCATCCATCACCATAGAGAATCCAAGTCACTTCATCACTACCAGCAACAACATCCAAACCTAAGTCCAGAACAAATCACACATCGATCAATCTCATTACCAAAAGCAACAACTCACCATAATGGCCCTCCTAGCCCGCCTCTCCTTCTTTCTTCTGGGTCTCCTCTTCCTAGGCCAAACCGCCTCCGCGGCGACATGCACCCTCAAAAAGACACGCAATCACATGATGCCTTTCCCCCGCGAAGTCGTCCGCGTAGAAATCAAAACGGACAGCGGCGTCGACTCGGCCCAGGTTTCGGACTTGTGCGGCGCGCTGTGGAAGGGGGTTAGCACGTTCGAGGACGCGTGCAGGATTTTCGATATGGGGCTGGCTTGCGCGCAGGAGGTGGAGGGCGGGTTGACCTGGGGATTCACTGCGGCCGGGTCCTGCGGTGGGGAGATTGTTGAGGGGGTTTGGAGGAAGGCTACCGAGGGCAGGGTTGGGGATGTTAAGTGCGAGTTGAGTGGTTGAGGGGTGGGTTTCTTGTCTCGAGGGCGAGATGAAGAGACGGGTTGGTGGTTGGTGAGCTTCTGTTCGGGTGGTCGGTTGAGATAGAAAGAATGGGGAGACTGCTCCTTTTTGTGCCCAGGTTCAACATGCTCGCTGTCATGAGCATCTACGTGATACCAGTCTTGGTAGCACAGGCCAATGGACACTGAAGCTGAGCGAACCTTTTACATTGATTTTGTTATGCCTAAATAACCAGAAAACACTTTTTGGCGGGAGAGAGCCTCTTCCCTTTTCTCCAGACTTCCGAGTCTAGCCAATGTCATAAGACTTTAACCCCTAAACCACGGCCACCCGGTACCGTGACCAAACCAAACCAAGAACCCCGATCAGCCTAGACGTTGAGCTGAGCAACGCCGGACTTGTTGATGTACTCGGCGTACGGGGCGATGGCCTTCTCGATGGGGCCGCCCTTGCCGCAGTACCGCTCGACGATCTCGGCGGACCGGCCGGTGAAGAGCTTGGGGTCGAGCAGGCTGTCGAGCTCGTCGTGGACGGGCTTGAAGTACTCGGTGGCGCGGATGCGCTCGATCAGGTCGTTCTTGCCGCCCTCCTTCTTGACGACGTCGCTGGCCTGGTGAGAGAGCACGCGGATCTGCTCGTGGGCCTCCTGGCGCGAGCCGCCCTTGGCGACCAGCTTCATGATGATGTTTTCCCTGCAGGTAGTCAGTAATGCGTTTAGGTTTGGAGGCGCCATGTCTATTGACAAGGCTTCGTGGTAACCCTTGACATGACAGGTGAGAACTTACGTGGCCATGAAGGGCAGTTCGGACATGACGTGGGCGTGGATACGCTTGGGGTACGTGACCTTGATGTGTCAATATTGTCAGGCGTTGGGCTGGCCACCGGAACTTACCATGCCAGAGGTGACGTTGTCGAGACCGAGAAGAATGGCGTCGGCAAGAAGGAACATCTCCTGTAGTCAGGTGTTAGCGACGTCCTCAAGTGCTGCAACAACAGCTTCATCGTATGAGGCATCTGGACTTACAGGGATATCAATGCGGCGGACTGCCGAGTCATCGAGCGTTCTCTCGAACCATTGGTCAGAGTAGGTGTCGGCGAAGTTGATGGGCAGCGAGCGCAGCTTGCGGCCGAGAGAGCAGATTCTCTGCGATTGTTGTCAGTAGACGTTCAAGGGGTCGAATCGGGCGCCAAAGCAAAAGTCACTGCGTGGATGGATACTTATCAGGTTGCATGGAGGCAAAGTCTTGCACGCAACGCACACATGAGAGTGCCTTTCACTTCGGCAGCCTTTGACGAATCAACGTAGAAAAGGGGAATACAGACCTCTGATCTCATCGGGTTGCGCTTGTACTACCCGGAAAGTCAATATAATGCTCAGAGCAGTACGACGACTACAGGGATGAACTCACGGCCATGGCGCTGGATCCGATTTGGGTCTTCTCGAAAGGCTCCTCCAACTCCTTCATGGTAGCCAGGTGACGAATGTCGGTGGTGATGTGCATCGCGGTCGCTCCCAGGCCGCAGATGGCGTTGGCAATGTCAAGGTCGACCTTGCGGGAGTACGTCTGGACGGAGATGTCGTAGGTCGAGGGGAAACCAGCCTTCTCGACGAGGAGCTCGTTGAGCTTGTCGATCTTGGATCCGTCGCCCTGGAAAATCTCCAAGAACGAAGCCTGGGTGCCGGTGGTGCCCATGGCACCGCGGAAGCGGAGATCCTTGCGCTGGGTCTCGATGTTCTTCAGGTCCGTTGCCTACGAAGCGATCAATTCATGTCCTCAGGGTATGGGCAGGCCGCCACACGTACCAGATCCTGAATCCATTGCGCAGCACGGCGTCCAACGGTGATCAGCTGGGCCGGCTGGTAGTGAGTGTAGCCAAGGGTGGGAAGGTCCTTGTGCTCAAGAGCAAACTGGGAGAGGTTGTTGATGACCTTGGCGAGCTTAGGCAGCAGAAGGTCCATAGCATCCCTCATCAGAATCAACTCGGCGTTGTCAGTGACGTAGCAGCTCGTAGCCTATGGGCAATTGTCAACATCATCTGAGAATACATAGAGGATTCTCGAGTGCTTAGGACTAACACCGTAGTGGATGATGCCGGCGGCCGCAGGGGCGACCTGTCCGTAAGCGTGGACGTGGGCCATGACGTCGTGACGGCGGATCTTCTCCTCCTCGGCAGCGACGGCAAAGTCCTCGTCCGTCACAGTCAAGTGCTCAGCCATCTGGGCCAACGCCTCGTCGGTGATGCTCTCAACGCCGACCTCCTTCTCGGACTGGGCAAGCCAGTACCAGAGCTGGCGCCAAGTGGAATGGCGGGACCTGGCTCCGAAGAGCTTCTTCATCTCCGAGGACGCATAGCGGGAGTCCAAGGGGGTCTTTTACAAGTTAGCATGCATTTTTCTCTTCGAACCAGTCTACCCGTTGGCTCAAACGTTGTTGCACCATTGCGGCTTAAGTCTACTGCGACCTTCTTTTTGGGGATTCACGAGAAGCGTTGGAGGGGTAGCGTGGAGGGGCAGCATGGAGGGGTCAAGGGGGAAAGTACCTTGTAGGTCTCAAAGCCCGACATGATGGCAAATGTATGAGATTGAATCTGAAATCTGCTTTCAATACGTATAAAGATGCAGAAATGCAGAGATCAGAAAGCCTCGGAAAATTTCAAAGGCCTCAGAATACAGGACGAAAATTCGCCGGCAGTGACATGACTTGAAAATGTTTCCTTGTGTGGCCGATCGCGGGGTAACATCATTGGGCAGGCGGTCGCAGAGTCGAGACTGCCCCGCTGCCCCACCACCCCTCCCTCGGTCAGTCGGTCACTGGTGTCTGGTGTAAGGTACGTACTCTCTACAGAGGAGGAGGCAGGCGGGAGGCACTCAGGCGATGTACTCCGTACACTACTCCGGCTTGGCCCAAGCTTCCGACAACTCCTGATTGCTGCATGTCGCCTACTTCCAGCCACCTTCAACTACAACTACATCTCCTACCCGGGCTTACCTCTTGCGGCTCTTCGGGTGCTGGAGCTTAACCTGGGATATGAGTCCTGTCGCTTCCGTGCTCTTTAGTCAACAAACCTCTTCCTCGGAGGCTTATCTTGCACGATGAGAGCCCTCGGTGAAGCCCAGTATGTGCTAGTCGCATTGCCGCAAGAACCCTGACATCATCGTCACCGACTAACCCAACTCTCAGGGCAAGATGGGCCGCAACTCTGGACTCCGCTTGCACACTTCCTGATCTGCAGCGAGCAGTCAAGTACAACGGCTCGTCAAGTCCGTGTGTCTCGGGCTGCAGGTCTGTTTGCTGGAAGGTCGGTGTGGACGCAGTGCGCCTGGTCTCAAATAAACTCCAGACTGACTTGTGTGTATTTCTCAGGCCTTCCTGCTCTTCCAGACGACTGAAATCTCGGAATGGTCTCGCTATCTTTCTGAGTCGCGGGCATTCTACTCAGAGCAGCGCGACCATTTTCTGAAGTTCATCAAGCACCCAGAGGAACTGGCCAAAGTAGCTGTTGACCCTTTGACCGACGACCCCAAGGTGAGTGCTGCCGAATTCACCGGCATCGTGATCAGGAGATTGACCCCCTCCATAGTCGCCATGGAACACCGTACGCCAAGACGAGATCATCAGGGCCGAAATCGCGCAAGATGTTCGCCGTCTGCCGGATGAGCCATTTTACCATGAAGAACGTACGCAAGCCATGATCATCGATTCGCTCTTTTTGTATTGCAAGTTGCACCCCAATAGCGGCGGCTACCGTCAGGGAATGCACGAGCTGTTGGCACCGATAGCCTTTGTGGTCCATCAGGATGCAATAGACCGCGAGGCCGCCGCCTCCGGCTTCGACACCGTCGATGAAACCATGCTCGATGTGCTCGATTCAGCTTATGCCGAACACGATGCATTTGCGCTATTTTCGAAAATCATGGAGAAAGCGAAGGCGTTTTACGAGGTTAAGGACTCGATTTCAAAGGCGGCGCTGGCGTCTGCTTCCAGGGATCGCGCTGAGTCCTCGGCCATTGTTGAAAAGAGCAAGTATATCCACGAGGTATGCTTGGCCAAAGTCGACCCTGAGTTGGCGAACCACCTCAAAGACATTGAAATTCTGCCTCAAATCTTCTTAATGTGAGTGTCACCAACACAACTCCGTCGGATGCGAGCCCTGACGAGGACGATATAGCCGCTGGATCCGCCTTTTATATGGACGCGAGTTCCCCTTCGACGAACTCCTCGTGCTGTGGGATACGATGTTTGCGGTTGACCCGTCCCTGAGCCTCATAGACCTTATTTGCGTAGCCATGCTCGTCAGAATCCGTTGGAGCCGTGAGTATCGCCCATGAGCTTCCTTGTAGTTCGCCCTTCCTGACGTTTCGTAGTGCTTGAGGCGGACTATTCCGTTTGCTTGCAGCTGCTTTTGAAATACCCCGCGCCCGAAGCCCATCATGGACCGCATACGTTCGTAGACGATGCAGTCTATCTTAGGACCCACATGAACGTGTCAGGCGGCGCGTCGCTCATCCTGAAATACACTGGCAAGTTGCCCGGGACTACCGCATCGGGAAGCAACTCGCGCCCTTCGACGCCGATGGGACAGGCCTTTTCGTCCTTCAGGAATCGGACCAAGGGAACCAACTCCCCACTCCCATCTCCAGCAAAATTCATACAACAGCAAGGCGGCGTGGAGGCTCTGTTCCAAGGCGCAGCCAAGAACATGATCGAGAGAGGCGAGAAGCTCGGCATTAACCAGGCCGTGCGAGACGCCATGGGGGAGATCAAGAAGAACATGCAGGGCCTCAACGAAGTGCGTTATTCGCCTCGTACAGCGAGGCAGCTGCTCGGTGACGAGTCTGCAGCACGCGCCGTTGTTGCCATGGAGAAGAGGAATAGACTGCTCGCGAATATGCTCGATGAGACTATCTCTGGCCTCAGGTCCCTGGCTAATTCTGATCTCAACGACAAGGTCAAGACTCTGGAGACCGTCGAGGTCGCCGCGGCAAAGATCCAGTTTGTGAAAGTATACTTGGAGGATGCGACCATTGAGGTCCCGGACTTGGAGGCCGTTTCGAGCCCACCGTTTGAGGCAGCGAAGGCAGATGTTGCGATGGACACAGGCCCGGATGAGACGAACGGTGTTGCGGATGTTATTTCCACTTTGTCGTTGGAGCAGGGGAAGCCCAAGTCGCCGGGCCCGCAGCCGATCCTCCCCGATGCCATGGATATCACTCAAGAACCCCTCGGAGGGCAAACATCAGAGCAGCCATCGGTGACGGTCTCGAGCCCCGCATCGGGCACTGCCTCGCCAAAGGCGAAGGAACGACCAGAACGGCCACAACCGCCGATCCCAACACGGTCGACGCTTGCGCAGTCTTCGTTCTCCTGGATGCTCGAGCCGGACCAGTCAGCGCACTCGGCCACGCCACCGCAGTTGCCGAAGGCGACTTCAGGGGGACATCACCGCAAGAAACCGTCGGGAAATATCAGCAGAGAGCGCAACGCCTTTCTCTTTGGCGAGGTCGTCGCCGAGGCGGAAGATCAGACCAAGGCGGTCAAGTCGGACGACATCTTTGGGCTGCAGCCGATGGGCAAATCGAAGTCACCGTTTGCATGACAGATATGATTCAAAACTAGATCTGTGAATAACACTTACGAAGTCAAGAGCTGGGAGTTGGCGTGGCATGCTCACGAGTATCATGAGTTGGGAGGATTGCATTTTGTTTCCTAGACCGAAGACTCGAAGTCGTAGCACGACGTAATGCTATGGTAATTGTCCGACTGTGCCTCTTCTTCACACTATCTGCTGTTCCTCCCTGGAGGCAACACCAACCGCCGTGCAGAACTTTGGCAATTGCAAGCTGGCAAGGGTGACCGGTCTGACCGGATAGTCGCCTGCTCTTCCGGGAAATTGAGCATCGACTAATTTGCGGAGGAAGGAAGCCGGCAGCTTCCCTACCACTGCTACGGCTTACTCCCGCCCGGTTTACGGCTACCAAGATTTCCACCAGGTACGCACCCAGGCAGGCAAGTTTCCCTTGTGCATCGCACCAACGGCAGAGGAGGCTCGGATCATGCAAGTCGTCTTTCTTCAGACCGTAATCGTCTCGTCAGCTGACTTTCTAGGCTCACTCCGCCTGTCTTTTCTACTGTCATCCGGACCCCAGCAAACCAACGTCCGTCTTTACAGGGAAATAGTTCATAATTCCGACGTAACTAAGCCATCATCAGGTCCCACCAAGAGAGACCAGATGATCAGCAATCCCCCAATGGTTCCGCCTCATCGGGCTCGATTCGGTGCCACGTCGTCCAACAGACGAACTGGCAGACATGCTTCCACAGCCCTCGGCGAGCTTTTGGGGGCCTCACCAGATCCTTCGAGAACGCTTCGATGTGGCGGCCTTCAACACTCACCGACGTGCACAATCCTACACGCCAATGCGTGAATCCCAACCCATCTTTTCATTGAGCGACCACACACAATATGGAAACATTTCCTAGCCCCGGCCTCGAACCAACAGCAATCCTCAGCAGCCCTGTTTGGGGTGGAGACCACCAGCTGGGAAATTCGCCCTCTCCCGTACCCCTGTCGTCGAAAGCAAACACATGCCTGCCATCTTCAGACTTCATCGCCAACAGGATCTCCACCTTTTTTTCTTTCTTCACGAGCCCGTCCAACCGCGTAATATTGGTAGTTTGGCTCCCGTAGTCGGCAGGGGCGGTGTCAGACAATGGGCTTGACCCGGAAAACACCTGCCAGGGTTGGTGCCGTGCCAGATGCGGAAGCTCGACGTTGACAAACTTGGCGTCTTCATCCCCCAAGCCGCATCCGTACCAACAACTGCATGGTACTCGGCACAATTGTCACAATCCACTACTACTAATATAGTAATACCCTACGCCACACAATGTGAATAAATCGCCCGTTCCAACGGCGTATTATCCGTCTGTGCAACCGCACCGCACCGCACCACAAGCTCCGGTACCCCAGAAGCGGGATTCGTCACATGGCTTCCTGAAAAATCGACGCCAATCTCCCTTGATGTACGGACTACGGACAGGCAAACGAGCAAACAAATTCAACAGCCTTGGCCTCTCTCCAACGACCACTTACCGCACACCCCCCTTTCTTGACCGGAATACTCGAGCGTTGCACTCCCAACAGTCTGTCACCTCTCACCCGCATGCGCTGCCAACGAGACTTATGGTCCCGACAGTCCGGTCCGACGCCTTCCGGTTGCTGTAATAGGCCCAGAGACGAGTCCCGCGTTCGTATCCCCACTCATTGTCATCGTCACGATTCCTCATTTCTTCAACACCCCCTCACACTGATTCTCTTCACATCCTTCATTACCGACCCCTGTCCCGTCAGCCCCCTCAAGCCTCGACAACAATGGCCAGCCCGCGGATTCACCGTTCCTGCGTCGAGAAAACAAGCCGCCCCGGATTCGGTTTCTTGTCGTCTCATCGAGTCCGCCTGTTTGCTGCCACACAACCCTACTGGTCGAAGAATGCCGCCACGTCAGTCCCCCTCCCCCATCTCCAACACTGACCCAGCCACGCAACGACTTGGATGGTACCGCCCCCTTCGAAGCCTCGACTTCATACTGTCACTCACCGTCACAAGCCCTGGTTCCCCCAGAGAAATCACCAAGCAAGCGTAACAAGCATTCGAGTCCGACCCTGTCCATACACACAACCAGACACTCGGGCAAGCTCGCCTCGGCCAACCCCAAGCCGAGAAGCCCAGCCACCCAACCGTCCCCCAAACGTTTGCTAACGGCAGATTCGGCGATACCTATGAATAACGGCCTGCATGCTCCCCACGAGGCTGTGACACGGCAGTCCTGCGAGCTGTCACCGATGGGGAACCTGTTCCAATATGCAGGGGCTACACGACAGATGTCAAAGAAGCCGGCGAAGTTTGTGTTTTCTTCCAGTCTATTCCAAAACCCACGCTCTTCAGCGTGACCAAATATCAGACCCTCTCTAGACCTTGGTTCCTGGTTTCAGCAGCCGGGGCGCCGAGGGGACAATGGGACAAAGATGTCGACCACAAAGTTTCAGTCTGGCGGGTTGTTGCCCTTCCCTCTTGTCTCCCTCCCCCACCGCCCCCCATTGTCCGAGTGTCTCGATGGGTCGATTTCGCGTGGGACGGAGGCGTCACACCGTCTCGATTGGGTTCTGACATTCCGGCATTGGGAGAAGCGTGCATACTCTGGGATGGAGTTTGGATTGTTCTAAGATCTACTGTTACTCGACTCCTCGTGTCCGTTCCTCCCCCTTTGTCCGGACCGATAGAGGTAAAACGAGAGAAGGAAACCCTCTATGCCTTGTGACAGGCGAATGACATGGGCGAGCAGCCGAGTCCATGTTGCCAATGACGAATTCCACCTGCCTCCCTCCAGACCTCGACCCTCCAGCGCCTCTCCCCGGAAACGCCACCTCCCTTTCCTGACTCATTGCCCCATTGTAAATGCATGTAAAAAGAGGAACACATGTTCGTATATCATGAAACCTGCTGGAACGACCCTTTTCCGAGGTACTGTTTGTCAAACGGAAAAAATAGAAATTCAAAACAAAAGAGTTTAAAAAAGAGATTTTGCCCATTGTGGGTTCGATCAGTTCTGCTTGCCCCTGGTATCTCCCTTTTGTCACTCCCCAAGTAATCCCCGGGGCCGATCAAGGCCAACTCCGTGTCATTTCGATCCCATTTCCCCCCCATCCCCGTGTCCCGTTCCGGTACTGTCTCTCAACTCCCAAAAACACCAATAGCAAAAAGCCAAGGCAAACAAGAAGCCGTTTGGAAGTATGCGAGTGCTAACACCTGAAGTGTGCACCCTGTGCTCGAGAATAGAAGAAGTGAAATGTCGGGTAAAGAAAAAAGGGACAATGTGATGTTTGAATAAACCCCACGTGAAGCAAACAAACACCCTTTGTTGCTCACCGACTTCCGCCACACCACCACCACCACCGCCGATACGACAAACTCCGGCCTCCACCGCCGAACGCCGTGTCGGCTCGACTCGACTCGTCTCGGGACACTGTACATGACTTTTTTCCTTTCATTTCTGGTGGTGGAAAAGGAGGATGGAAAGACAAGTAGAGAGGACAGGACTTAACATTTTAAAGATTACACACTAATAACCAGATTTTTGTGTATTCCTCTTTTTGTAGCCTTTTTTCCCCGTCTCCAAAGATAAAGGGGGGGTTTTTGGTCCCGCAGTAAAGTCCCAGCTTGATAAGAAAAGTGGTTTGGTAGCCCCCCAGAAGGGTTCTAACCTGCTCATATAGAAAAGAAGAAATGAAACTATGAATAGAAATGTTTGGATATCAAAAGTCGTTAGAAAACACAAGGGAAAAGCTGCATGGCGTTCTAGTAAACACGTTCTTTCGTAAAATAGGAGAGGAAAAAGGAGCTGAATCAGAGGCGGCTGTTTTGGATGGCTCGCCTCCGCTTCTTGCGCTGCTCTGCGGCATCGAGCTGGGCTTGTCTTGCGAGGCCTGACGACGTGGTTAGTCATGTTAAGTTACTCCAGTGAACGGTCCAACTTACCAATCTTCTCGTACTGCCGCTTGTGCTCTTCAGAAACCCACGAGTAGGTGATGGCCCGCTCGGGGTGCATGGCCAACAACCCAATCGAGTTGTTCATCTTCTTGCCCTGCTCCCTGACGTCACACTGGAAGGTTCTCGGGTTGTCGTCCTCGTCAAAGATGAACAGGTTGTTCTGATCCGTGGCGGGGATCTGCTTGTTCTTGCGGTAGTACACGCCTTGCAAGCCCTGGGGCCCGCGCTTGTGTCCCTTGGCGGCGTCCTCGGGGAAGATGGAGGCGTACTTGGCCTCGACCTCCTTCCATGAGAGGTGGTGATCCACGCGGAAGTAGTCGATGAAGTCGACTTGCTGGATCGTGTACTTGACGTTGCACCGAGATCCCGTGGGGGAGCGGCGCGGCCGCCGGCTCGGGCTGGAGCCGGTGCGCATGGTGACTGGCAGGCGTTGTAGGCGGCGTCCCGGAGGGGATAGGGGGTTGCGGTGGCTGAGTGTTGGCGAGGGGAGGGCGTCTGGGTAGGCCATGGGAGGGAGAGGCATGCGGTAGGCGGTGGGCGAAGAGATGCAGTCGAGGCGGGAATCCGGGAAGGAGGTGAGGGACTCGACGGAGGTCCTCCGGGGCCCGCTGAAAGTGCCCAAGAAGCCGGCGCTCGGGGGTGGTGGGGGGAATTCGGCTTCGGGGAGTCTGAGGTCCAGCTCTCGGAGGCGCGGGAGGGTAATTTGCGAGGACGAACTCGAGTCTTTGCCGAAGGAGAGCTGGGTGTTTACCGAAGGGAGATCAGGGGAGCGGGGCTCGGGCGAGGAGTACTGAGAGTTGGTTGACCTCGTCATTCCTGAATCTGGAGTGAGCTTCAGCCAACGAGGGAGTGGAAGCTGAAGTGGATGCCCTACCTCCTGACTTGACCGAGGAGAAGCTCTGTGTGGGTGAGGGGAGGGTGGGTGACTTGATGTTGAAGGAGGCCATCGAGGCCAGGGTGTTTGCGACTTCTACCTCGTGGCGCTGGCCCGAGGGCTTCGCTTCGTAGCGCGAGTCCACGTCCATCCTGTCGTCGAAGCCGAACGAGGAGAGGCTCGGGAGGACGCGAGGGACCTCGTCGGTGCGAGCCTGGGGGAGACTGCCTGGCGGCGGGAGGCGGTGGTCGTGCCGATGTTCTTGTAAGCCGACGAACATGATGTCTGGTGTTGGTGTTGGTGTTGGTGTTGGTGTTGGTGTTGGTGACGTGGAAGTGTCGACGAGTGAGCAGTCGGAGCAGATGACGGATGAGACGATGTCGAGGTTCAGGGAATCAGATCAGATCAGATCAGATCAGATACGACGACGACGTGAGCAGAGCTTATTCGATGAAGAATGGTAAAGGATCTTTGGATAGGGAGGAGGCGAGCGGGTGCGAAGAAGGTATGTTGATGATCGAGAGACGGGAGAGAGCGAGAGACGAGACGAGTCATCGACAACGGGTCAGACCCTGATTATCAACAAGTTCCCGTCCGACGATAGATCTGTGTCTCTGTTATAGCTTTTTCCCTCTTCTGTGTCTATTCTGCCGGGCAAAGGAAGGAAAGAATAAGAAAAAGAAACGCCAGGACCCTGTTTGTTGGACGGGGTGGTTGAGTTGAAGACCAGGTTTAGATAGAATGGGCTTACATAGTACATAGTATGTATCCGTAGTAGGTAGTAGACCATGACCTTGTAGCTCCAAGCAAGGGCCCCAAGGTAAAGGTAGATCCGGGTCTCCGCTTGGGGAACTAGGGGGGGTGAGAGGGGGGCGTCTGTCTTGATAGGTACCTAGGCGAAAAGCCGTTTCTTATTTTTGATGGGTATCCGTACTAAAAGGCGAAGAGCGCACAGCGCAGTGTTAAAAAAGGGTAGATCCATGGCATGCGCTCATGCACGTCGCCCAATCTGTCGACTCTGGGCTGGCGGCCGAAAAGAAACTGTCTGTACTCTTGTCTTTTTCCCCGTTCCCCTCGTCTCCTGGAGGGGGACACTGAGACCCGGACCCCGGTCAAGGTCTGGGGAGAGGATGAGCCACCGCTTGAATTTGTGCAAACCGACATCAGGTACATTGAATGAATGGTACGGCGTTATGAATGGGGGTGGGTGGTGGGAATCGTCATGTGTGTGGTGTGGTGGTGTGTGTATGTGCATGTAGGCGGGCAGGCAAGGCAAGGCAGGCAGGCGGGCGGGCTAATAGGTAGGCAGACAGACGACCAGACAAGCAGGCAGACAGGAATATGTCCACCGTGTTAGCAAACAAGGCTACGGGCCCTGTTTGGGAATGACGAGGACCTGGTCCTCGCGTTCGCGCTCGCTCCGTGAGACAGAAGGGGAGGCGTGAGAAATAGAATGGGAAAGGAGCGCCCGCAGGTGGGGGTTACAGGTTCGCAAGGGAGGATAGGATAGGATAGGATAGGATAGGATAGGATAGGATGGGATAGGATAGGATAGTTGCCATATTACGGGATTGGTGCTATTCCATCAGAGAGCAACGGATTCGCGAGGGAGGTAATGGTAGTTGCATGGTATCCATAGGTAGGCAGGTAATATTGTAGCAGGTAGTATTCAACATGACGGAGGCCGTCGAAATGACGGGCGGCGGGTGTGTAGGGCGCATGGTAGACGGGGTTTGACGATGGACGGGGACGGACGGGAGGTGATGAAGAGGTGTGATGGTGAACCTGGAAGGGTGATGGGTGACGATGGATGGTGTCCAGTATCCGTACTCCGTACCTTAAGGCGGGTACGTACCGTATCCCCTCCGCCCCAGTCAAATCTACACCACACCAGTATTCGTACAGTCCAGTTCGCCTTCAGTGAGGCAGGTAGTACTTGGCGAGGTATTTCCCATGCTATGGGAGTCCCTTCCCCCCAGGGGAAATAGCTGCGCGAGTGCGCGCGCCTCCACTACCTGCTTGCCTTCCTTGCCTCCTGCCCGCCCGCCCGCCCGCCCGCCTGCCTCCCCGGAACGCAACTCGACAGCGGCGCGGATAGTGTACACCCGGGGGGGGGGGTGGTAGGTGGTATTCGGGTCCCGTCCTGCACGGCCGATATTCTCCTAGGTAGGTAGGTACGCTACGCTAGGCCTACGGGGTGGGAGAAGGAAGGGGACCCGCTAGCGTGCCCCAAGGTAGCGTAGTTTTAAATCGAACCTGCGCGTCACAGCTCGACGTGTGGTGCGGTGCGGTGCGGTTGTGCGGTTGCGTGAGGTCGCAGCGTGGAATACCTAGCCCGTAGCCGCCAAGCTGCGAGTTCCGCTGTCTTCCGGACGTAGCAGGGACGAAGAACAGACGATTTTTTTCTGCTGACAGTGGAAATGTGATGGTAGGTAAACACCAAGGGGTGGCTGTGTGGATACCTACCTACCATATGGCATACACTACTATAGTGGCACCTAACGATGAGAACGCGTGTGGAGATAGATGTATGGAGTAGGTACACCCTTGCCTCCTTCCATGGTATGTGAACCGACCGACCCAAATAGCGATCTATTGCCATGTGCGTTGTTTTGTGTGATGAGAGCGAGAGAGCGAGGTGCTGTCGTTCTCTTCGTACTGCTGCTTCGTATTTGTCGTTGTAGACAGTAAAGAGGCGAAAAGCATGAACCAGCAAATCGGGCGAGGCAAGCGGAATTGGAATTGGAATGCCCTGGGAAGAAAATGCCATTGAAGTGGCAAGTCGGTGAGTGGATGAATGAAGAAGCGATCAAGTGCTCCATAGTTCCGTAGTGCCTTCCCAGTTTATTTTTTGCTTCCCTTTTTTTCCTTTCCTGTGTGACTTCCTCTCAGTGTGGCCTCTCTGCCTGCCTCATTTGCCGTTGGACCAACACGATGTTGTCATTGGACAGCCTCGAGGTTAGGGGCCCCCTCCCGGGTCCGAGTTGGTCCAGTTGGCCCTCGCAAAAGTTGCGACGGAAGGTACTTTGGGCAATCCGGTCCAGGCGATCCTCTCGTCTCGTACTCTGTAGTCGAACAAGGCCCCCAGTATTAGTGTATGGAAATAGAGGGTCAAAGGATTCGGTTGGACCATTGTCGTCCCGAGATCCTGGAAACAAAAGGGGGCAATCCAGTAACACCTGGCAAGGTGCTACGGATACTGGGTATGGAAATAACAACTTCCACGAGATGTAGCGTACGTATAATACCGAGGATACGGTTGGGATAGGGAATCCTGCTTGTTTTGCTGCTTGCTGCTCCTTCAAGCGAAGCACGCTCACGGACACGGACACAGGCCATTGCCAATTGTCCTCTGTAACAATTCAGCTTTCCATGTCTGAGATGCATCTCTGATCGGGGAGAGAGACACACACACATACGCCCGACTGGTACTCCGTACCAAATGGCGGTCCCGCTGATGGCAGTGGCAGCGATCGATAGGACGGATAGATAGATGGGATACATGGCTGCCGATTGACGGCCACGCGGTAGTCGTCGTCTGCAGCCGCCTTACCGCCGCCGCTCAAGGATCTGGGAACACGGTTTGTGGGGCCGTCTGTCCTTGCCCAGGTCGAGACTGCACCGTGTGTCCCGTTCGATTTCTTGCGGGGACCGCCCGGCCACGGTGTGAAAGCCGATCGAGTCCCTGTGTGAACCCGAGTTTGGCAGGTTGGCTACGCTCATATTGACGCTGGTCCAGGGGGGCGTGGAGGGTGTCAAGGGGGTGCGAGTATGCTGTCTCTGCCCGTTCGTCGTCAGTGTACAATTACAATGTATGGTCCATACAGAGTAGTGCAATTTGCCCAGGGCCACACTATGAACGCATCTGGATCTTCACCATGATTCGATTTCTCAGGAATAAGAAAGCGCTCGCCGCCGCAGATTTCCACTGCCAGGTGGATGGATGGCGGAATGCTGTCTTTGTCTCACTCGAGACCCAGGCCCGGACACTCCACAGTCCGACCACACCATACACATGCGCCCAACACAGCGAACGTCCCCTACATTTAGGATTGACAATGTATGGGGACAAGTAACGGCCGGCCTCGACGACTCCCCTCCCCGGGCGACTGTCGCCGTCCGTCCTCCTGCACCTCTGCCTGCGCCTGCGCCCACGTCTGCGCCTACGCCTGCGAACGCTCGGCGGGCGTCTCGTTGTATGGCCACCGCCGCCGTGGACCCTCCTCACATTTCTTCTTCTTCCCGTCCCTCCCCAAAGGTTCCCTGTTTCGTCTGGACTCTTCACTATGTTTGATCTCGAGCACCCTCCGTCATCAAGATCCGGGGATCATCCTCCCTTCGCCGAAGCCATGCGACGATGGTTGGGCGACTATGAGTTGCATCGCCATTCGCCACGATGCACCTTGCTTTCTTCTTCGCGCTGCGCACTCTCCTTTTCTTTACCGCTCTGTAGGCCTAGCCAGACGACCGCTCATGCGTAATATCTCTTCGACGTCGACCATCGGCCGCCGACCCTTGTCATCGCTTGGTTCTGGTTGGGCCACCTCCAGACTATTCGGTGTGTCGTGGTTCTGCAAAACACACTCGCTTTCTTCAGTCTCGACGTGCTCATCTCGCAGCCTTCTCGTCGCAGCGAATTGACCAGCCCGGAAACACCACGCGCATTCACAGGACTTCCTCCTCCCTTGCCGTGACATCTTCGACGACACCTGAAACTCGGGTCGCTCGTCCGTGGTTGGGCAACCTTTGTGCCACCCCACGTCAAATACCTTGACGCAAATCACCTGCTGGAAGCGGACAGAGGCGCCTTGTTGACGGAACGCAAGCCACGAGGTGTCTATCAGTCCAAGTCACGTCTGTCAATGCCGTTGCCTGCGTCTTGGTTAGGCACGCTCTTCTCACACGGGGGAGCCGTTGAGAGCCGTTTCCGGCCCCCTTCGCGGCCACCGCAATATCTTGGGACTTCCCAACTTTGACAACTGCAGGTGCTCGCGCTGGACCGGCGGCGTCTGCGTTGTCAATATTACCACCCAAAAGGCTTCGCCCTGCGTTGGGTGGCTATTCATCCTTCTTTTTTTGCGTTTCCTTTTGGAACCTGCCTGCGAATCTTGCCAGACCAATGCCCGTCGTCAGATTCCGAAACAGACAAGCTTCCGGCCGGGTCGTGTCCGTGATCGACAGAGGTATGTCGCCCAATGAAGCATTCGTCTCTGGCCGCCCAGTCCAACCTTCCGCCATCGGGATGCGCCCTGAGGCTGGAACGAGGTTGGCGGTGGCCACCCACACCCCTCCTCCTCCTCCTCCTCCTCCACCTCTCTTGGGTTCTTTGCAGTAGACCCAAGGCTGTACTTTCCTTTCCGTGCGAGATGCACATGCGTGTTAATCGAGCCTACCATCCCCCGTCGTACACATGTCAAGACGTATGCTCGGGGCCTGGTCCATGGCGAGGCCCTCGATGATAAGGACGGTGAGCGCGTATTGCCTCCCCCTCCTCTCGCAGGCCTATGGCTGCCTCCTACGGCCACCGCTCTTTCGACGTATGTGAGATGATCATGGGCTCCTCGCGAGCTGCAGCTTGGCAGAATAGTGGTGTTGCGTGGTTTTGAAGCCCAAGTGTCCACCTGTGGCACGCCCCGTGGAGATCTGCCATCTCAACAGGAACGCTCCTGGTTGAGAAGCTGAGTCAAATAGCGTAAACCTACACCGCCAGGGAGACGATAGACGAGACAGATCCGATGATGACTGGGCTCTCGGCGAAGACACCTGACCAACTAGCCGGAAGGCGCACCCGGCACCGATCGGACCCCAAGTTGCCGCTCGCTCGATGGAGAAGCACCCATGAGGACGGCAATCCAGAGCTGCAGGGGCTAAAAGTTGGACCTAGGCCCGTACACTCGTGCAAGCCTGCTGTTGTTGTTGCTGCTGTTGTTCCGGCCGGCGCCCCGTTGACGACATTTTCAATTCTTGGTGCCATTCTGGGCAAAGCTGAGTGGAGCAATAAATCGAGCCGCGGCACGATTTTTGCCAAGTAGGGCTTTCTTCAGCACAGCGTCACACAGATCTGACCCTAACGTTGCGGGCTCTCCTGAATGCGGATCTTCCAGGGCTCCACGAGGGGCTCCAGCAGTGAGAAAGACCGAAGATGAGGCGGCGGCGGGTACGATAGCGGAAGCACTCTGGCGTACAACACGCAAGAGGTGCATGGCGATAGGGAGTCAGCAGACACCGAGATTTCGCCAGCGAGCCCCCGCGAAGGCTACTCGGGAGCCAAGCTGTCAAGGGATCGAGCGAGCGAGCCACCCAGGCGGCGGGAGCGGCGAGACACAAGATGCAAGCACGTCAGTCGTCTTGCATGTGCTCGCGACACAGGATAGTCATTGGGCGCCAATGGCTGATTTCTGGTACGAGATGGTTTCTTCAGCTGAAGCCGCCAATCTCGGGTCCAAGACGATCGGAGAACAAAAGAGTCGTCCAGCGCGAGCTTCACGGGGAGGCAATTCGTGGGCTGGAGCGCAATCAAAAAGGCGAAGTGCGACGGGCGAGCGTTGAAGTTGGACGATGGAGCCATGAAATGGTGTGGCAGCTGTAAGATGAAAATGACAGGGGTCATTCTGTCATGGATTCGGGGCTAGCCGCTGCATTGACTTGCTCGCAGATTTGATCCTAACAAGCCCGTGCCAGAGACATGCAGATGATGCATCCCGCAGCAGCTAGGAAGTCTATCCGGCATTAGCTGCCATCGTGTATCGGCCGCAACGCGGGTGGTGCGGATCGGTCTCTGCTCAGGTCGCAGAACTAGAACCTGTCGCAGCCTCGACCCTCTGAAGCCACGGAGCCCAGATGCGAGGAATTGGCCGCTGGGAAAGAAGAAGGAAAAAACAATGCGAATGACGAAGCGCGCCGCCAATAAACCAGTTCCTAAAGGCGATGATGACCCGCAGGTCTGCGCGGAGACTCCTTGTCAGGTCTCACTCTTCCTTCCACCACCACGCCGAGCGCAACGCCGGCGTCGACTTGCGACGATTTGTCGTCTACGGAAAACGACTCATCGCCTGAGAATCTCCTGGAGAGAAAATCGGGGTGTCAGCTCTTGTCCCGGGCACAAATCGACGGACAGTCAGTCCTTCCGAGACTGGGGGAGGGAAGGGACCGGGGATGTGTTAACGAGGAATGAGATGGGAGGGAGGGACCCCCAGTGCCAGTGGGCGGCGGCATGGGTTATCGAGTCCCAAGCCCTCTCATTGGCAGAATAGACGGGAAACGGGGAATCCATCTTACCATCCCCTCTCTTCTCCTCCGCTCAGAAAGCTGCAATCGCTGTCGAGTTCGCATACCCACCCTCCTCCGACTCCCCGACCGTTTCTCCACGAGCTGCTGTCCGTTCCTGTTGGCTGTCAGTTGAAGAAGCCCGTTGCCCGAGGATGACGTAGGGGTACGAATCCTACCATCGTTTCCTGAAGTTCGTTCCGTTGCAGAGGGCGATTTCCTCCGGTACATGCTCAGGCCACACGTGAAGGCTCGGAAGTCTTCCGCGTCGATATTCTCGGGCATGACCCCGGTAAGCACCCGGCCGAGGGCGATGATGGAGGCTGCGTGAGAACACAGGACAACGGCGCGCTTGCCCTCGGCATCGCACTGGTCAATGATGGCTCGGACGGCGGCAGCAAGACGATCGTGCAATTGAGCGATGGTTTCTCCCTTGCGGGCGGGAAACACGGCGCTCTGATACGTCTCGTCGATGTGGCGGAACATGGGCTTCAGCACATCCGGTGAGGCCGGCGTCGGGTGGTCGAACGGGGCGGCCCCAAACCATTCGCAGAGACCATGCTCGGGACGAATAACGGCGGCATCGCTGTTAGCGCCAACGTGTTTTTCGCTGCGCCTGAGCTCGTCCTCCTTGAGAGAGACGAAAGGCGTGATGGTCTGCAAACAGCGGTAGAAGGGGCTTGAATAGACGGCGTCGATTGGAGGGTCGACGGTCAACAAGTGAGCGCCCAGTTCCTTGGCCTGGTCGACGCCGTGTGCCGTCAGGGCCGGGTCCGCGGGAATTCCTGTCGGAGAAGGGATTGACGCCGTGTAGCTTCCCGTTGAAGGGTCAACAAGCCAGTTGGACCGGAACTGGTGAACGCCAAGGCGATTGTCAACACAACGGGTTCCGTCAATTATCAGCAGCAAAGGCATACGGGCACGCACGCGCACATGCGCACGGCGCATCAGCCTGGTTTGGCAGTGCAGTGCGTTGCGTGTCGCGGTACGATGCCCACACCTGCGGCAGGTGTGATGGACAGGACTTGGGCTAGGGCTAGGGTATCGTGGTGGTGAAGCGAAGATGCCGCCAGCCTGACGTTGGTGTTGTCCCCCGAAGGAGGAAACTTGACCTGGGTATGTAGCACAACATGCTGCTGCTGATGCTGATACTGATACCGACACTGATGCACACGGGCTGGCTTATCCTCGTGTATCCGTACTCTTCACGCCCGTTGGGAACTTCTGGGTCCAGAGCGGAGTCGGGACCGGGGACGGAGGCGGAGATAGAGCCGGATACGACGGGGGGGAAGGGGAGAAAAAAAATTTACAAAAGAACTTACTCCGTGGCGGGTGATGTAAATTACTTCGAGAGACATGACGACGGCGGGCGGGCGTGTTGTGAGTCGCAACCCCGGTTTTCTGAAGGTAGGCTGGAGTCGCTGGACTGGGCTGGACTCGTTGGACTGGAGCTGCGTGACTGACAGAAAAGCACGAAGATGGGGCTCGCCTAGGCGTGTCTCCGTATCACCATCCGTACTCGGTATGCGTAGCGGGTTGGCGGTTGCTGAAATCGGTGCCACTGCCCGTGTTGGTTCCGGGATCAGTCGCAAGCAGGAGTCAGGTCAGGATGGATTGGACGGGACGAGAATCAAAGACGAAGACCGGACCGGACTGGACTGGAGCTGACTGGATGGGGATGGGATGTGGAAGGGGAGAAGTTGGGAAGCGGAAGTGGAGGGTGGAGGGTGGTCACTGGTGGAAGGGGGGGGAGGGACGGGACCCCTGTGACGATGTCGTCCAACTAAGGTGGGTGTCTTGAAGAATCAAGAAGCCCGGGCCAGTTCCCCGTGTCCAGTAGTGTGTGTGCAGCCTGTCGCCAACCAACTGCAGTCGCCCTGCCCTTCCGAGGCAAACAACGGCCGACCGACAGAAAGTACCTACCGTGCTACCTTGGTAAGCTGAGTACGTAGCATACATACGTATTCCGTATCCGTACCTTGGGCAATACCTGCCGCGGAAGGACATCCAGCGCACCGTGCTATGCGCCAAGTGGGTCTCCATCCTTCAGCGCCTCATGGCAGATGGACAGGGGTGGAAAGGAAAGCACCCTCGGAGGTTGGCAGGCGCACTCGTCAATACGGGCACCTAAACCTACACACCTGGACACCCATCAAATAGGTAGGTACTGTAGTACATCGCCCCCCCTCCCGCGACGAGACTGGATGCTCGCATCGTCGTGGTGTGGTAAGATGGTAAGCAGGCCACTGACCGGGACACTGTAAACGGTTATGAGGGTGGTATTCCAGTGAGACCGGTCAGAGGTCCCCGCAACCTGGAAGAGTGCAGGTGACAGATCTATCTGCACGTCGGAGCCACAAATGTGACAGCCAACCCCCCCCCCCCCCCCCCACCCGCCTCATATTATTATGCTCGCATCCGTCCCGTCACTGGATGGAGGTGGCTTGCGAGTTGAGACTCGTCCACGCCCTCTCCGCGACCCTTGCTATAGACCGCACTTGGCGTGTACCCAGGGACGAAGACTGACGCACCATGCCAGGGTTTGCAAATCTCCGCGACACCCTTCTGCACCGGGGAACCGTGACTCTGCAGCTCATGTACAAAATCATGTCATGAAAGGCCTGCGCTGCCATCAAACCAAAGCACGACACCTCGTCCAGGAAGAACGCTTGCAGATAAGCCGCCCAAAAGCAGAAGCAGGACCAGGACCGTCATGTCCGCCTCGACCCGACAAGGCAGAAAAAGAACACAACCCAACGACACGACGCCGACACGACACGATACGACACGCCATGCCACGACACATCAAACCGAGCCGAACCCCATTTTCCCATGTGCCCAGACCCGTCATCACTCTTCCCGTGCGTGCCTAGTGGTAGCTGAGCTCCGGATTCGCCCTGAAGTTGCATCGACATCGGCACTCGGGCACGGGACACTCGACGTGTCTCGCGAACCACTTCCTGGCGTGGTCCAGGTGCAGCACGTGCTCGCACTTGAGGCAGAATGTTGGGAAGTTGGCTGCCATCCATATGTCCGGCTCGCCGTTGAGCTCCGGCCGGTCAGATCGCGGGACCCCTACCACCTCTAGGCACACCACGCACCGCGGAAGGTGGCGTCCGCAGTTCGGACAGCTGATTCCCGCGTTGATGCTCGTCGCCATGAGGGGGTTCCGCGAGTCGGGCGCTCCCGGCGGCGGTCCAGACCCAGCGAGCGTCGTCTCGGCGTCGCAGTACACGCACCGCAGCGCGATCTGTCTCGATGGCGGCTTGATCGTGGGCCGCCCCCCTCGCTTGCTCTTCTTGGTGCTCTCGACTTCGAACTTGGTTCGCTGGAGGAACGCTTTGTGTCGTTGGAGGTAGGCTCTGTACGCGTTTCTCCAGGCCAGACATCTGTAGTCGTCGATGTATCGCGGCGCGCAGAACGACATCACCAGCGTTGCCGTCTGGTAGTCGTTGAACTTCTCCACGTACTTGGCGAATATGTCCACCAATCTGTCTGTGATGCCCGTGAGGACGATCCCCTCAATGTCTCCCGTTTCGACTGCCATGGATACCTGCTCGTGGAGCCACTTTGTAAGCTGTTCGTCGTCAAAGTTTCTTACTGCCACGTAGGCGCGGTCCGATAGCGGTAGTGACTTTTGGTTCGCGATGGCAAACCAGTCTCCCGTAGCAATCAGCGACGAGATCGCTCTGAGGTAAGGGTCGGTCTTTGACGCAACAGCTTCATCGAAGTCCAGCTGTTCTTTACTGAGCTTGTCGTCGCTCTTGCCCATGAGCTGCAATGCCAGCGAGACGAACAAGAGTTCCGGGTGTGTCACGCTCGCCGTCTTCAGGATCCGGATTGCCTCCTTGGTGTCACCCTTGAACAACGCCCGCGCCGCCGCCATGGTATGCGTCGTAGTAGGATAATCCTGGCCTGGGTCGTGCGTTGCTCCCCTGGCTTCGTGCGCCGCCGTGTCCCCCCATCCGCAAATGTCCAGGCACAACTGCCTGTGGAAAGGCTTCTTGGTCTGGATTCCCTCGTATTTTGGTAGCCGGCGCTTTTTGCAGATGCTGCCGACGCACTTCTCCCATAGCTTTATCTCTGGTACGGGAATAGCCTCGGGGAGTCTTGACGAGGGCTTCTGGCCTGAGTCGTGTTAGCGTCCCTCCAAGATTCCACGATGCTTCCGTACATACCGAGATCATTACACCAGAGCGTGCAGACGCCCATGTAACTCAAGTCCAGCGGTTCCAATTTCATGCCGCCGTCATGAGAAGCGTCCTCCGCGTCTGTTCCACGTTAATGATGAATCGTGAAGGAATGATGGTTACTCACCTGCAATCCAGTCCCAGACAAATCGCAACCACGGATCGTCGGAGACAACTGATCGGTTGATGTTGCAGTCGAATAAGTACTTCTCCTTTGCCCGCAGAAGCATGACATGATCGAGAAGACACTGTGACTCGGTCGACAAGCCTCGAGCTTTCAGGGGCAGTGAAACAAGAGATTCGTGCATGTGGCGGCAGGAGACTGGCCCATCGGTTGATAGAGACAGCTGGGCGAGCGAGCTGGTGGACTCCTCCAAGGCCACACTCTCGGCGCCACTGATTTCGGGAAGCTTAGCTTTCTCCTTGAGATTAGACCTCAAGGCCCGCATCCTCTCTGCGATGGTTTTCGACTTGTCGAGTGATGGCGGAGATCGGTCCACGCTGCCCACCAGCTTGCTATTCAGGTCCGCCGCGGAAAACTTGGACTGCAGCGTCTTGTCGACAATGGACTGGACGTCGACTTTATTGGGGCCAAATATGGCAATGTCGGTGAGTGCCTGCTCGACGAACAGCGGCCCGAGCATATCTGAGCACTGGGATGGCTCAAACTCCATGACATCGTGATACGGCCCGCCCTCTGGGTTGCGTTAGAGATCGACCTCGTTGATGACACAGTCAACGTACCTTCGAGTCCACGATGGGGCGGCCGCCACGGGGTCAGTTTGTACAGATAGTCAGAGGTAAAAGACGGCTGTTCGAGAATCTCAAAGGTTCCGTTGGCACGCAAGACGACGAGACGCGGCTGCAAGACGTTCGAGTCCAGCGTGACCCAGTCGAAGGAGACGATTCGATCGTTCTTCCTCGCGCTGTCTCCGTATTGAATGTCCATGTCATGTGATTTGTGCACTTCGAGGAGCTCAGGGCTACCTTCGAGAGCCACGTCGCGGTGAGTGAGCTCCTTGTTCATCTTCAGGACTTTCAACTGGCCACTACGGGAGAGCACGGCGAGAAGACCACGCTGATCTCGGCAGTACCGCAGCGAGCGGACAATCGAATGTTTGCTTTCGCTCAAGCTCAGGTCATCGTCCGAGTCGACGACCCGGTCGAGTCTCAGGGCGCCACCCCACGGTAGATCATCTTCGTCAACAGCTCCGAGATAAGATGGCGAGGCAACAGGGCGAGACGTTGCCCGACGGTCCCAAACCATAATACCAGGCTGATCCAGGGCCGAGGATGCAAAGTAGTTCTGGTCTGCGTAGTCTATCGCCAGGTTGTTGTTACACTTGGTCTGGAAGGTGACTACGCTGCCGGGATCTGTGGAATTGGGTCAGCACATAAGTTGCGATGCAGAGCAAGACGACGCCTACCTCGCAGGTCATGGATGCGGAGCCCCTGGGCCTTGATACCAACAACCAAGGTCTTTGGGTTGTCCTCAAAGAACTTGACGCTGGATACCGAAACACTGGGCTCCAAGCGATATGTGGGCTCCGTGAAAGCAGAAAGGTCCTTGGGAAAGCCCTTAGCAGTCTTATTAATCGACGACAGCCGATTGACGTCCCAGATGTGAAGGCACTGGTCCATGCGGACCCGATCCAAGCCGACCGCAAGGAGGCCTTCGGTGTTGAAAGCCACCGCCTGGCAAGTTCTGGTCATTTTGAGGTTCAGCTCGATGTACGCGTTGGAGTTGTCGTCCATCCTCAACAGATTGACAACGCCAGTCTGCGTGCCCACGGCCAGGAGACCCGGCACCGTGGGGGACCAGTCGTAGGTCGTGAGCGTCGGGAAGTCATCGTGCTTGGACAGCCTCGTGTAGTCGAACCTGCTTCTCTGGGCGAGACCATCGGGTTTGTACAGCTGCACCACGCGATGCTGCAGGTTGATGTGGATGAAGCTGTCGTAACCCGGGATCTGGGACCACTTAATGAGCCCCGGCTCCGGGCGGTCCATGGCGGCCGCGCGCGCCTGAACTGGAGCGCGCCGGTTTTATGCGTCTGCTCGGAGGCCTTCTTCGCCTTGAAGAACCGTGTCTAAAGCCAGACTCAGATTCTGTTCGCGGCGTCTCGGCACGATTGGCGAAGGTTGGCACACTCGTATATGACGCGATATGGATCAGACAAATAAATGTAGTTCCTGATTCGATGTGTTGGAGATTCGGCTTGCCGGAATTTCTCAACGGAGTCGTTGGGAGCTATAAATTCCAACGAGGTCGGCGCAACATTGAGATCAACGACTATCTCAACTCACTGAGGCGCGAGGTCCGGGATGGCGTATGGCGGAGCTTCGCTTCAGCTCAGTGAGCCGTTGGTGTAATTGGGGGCTGCCATTGGCCTGAGCGGCTCTGCATTCGCGCTAGTCCCTAAATGGACTGATAAGCTTCGGGTGGGGTCGGCAATGTCCAGACGACCGCGATAACGAACCAAATTTTTGGCCATCGTCGGTCGATCTGCAAACAGCAACTCGCAAGCTCACATCCACCCGCCAACCGAAGCAGCAGCCACTCGATCATCATGGGCACGAAACGAGCGCACTCCGAGGTCGACTCGGACGTCGCCATGCAGGACGTCCCCGAACAGGACCAGCGCCACGACTCGCCCGAGGCCGACGACGGCGAGCAGCCCGCGTCGAAACGGTCCAAGACCGGCCCCGATGCGGCCAAGAGGAAGCACAAGGCGAAGGAGGGCACGGCGAACTGGAACAAAACGCGTGCGCGCACCATTAGGAGACTTTTGCAGAGCGGCAAGGAGCTGCCGGCCACGGTCCGCAACGAGCTGGAACAGGAGCTGGGCGCGCTGGAGGAGAGGGTGGAAGACCACTCGTTCAAGAAGAGGAGAAGCCAGATGATTTCAAAGTATCACATGGTCCGGTTCTTTGGTATGTTGCCTCTGAGGGCCACAGCATGCGACACCGGCTAACGAGCTACTTCTAGAGCGGAAAAAGGCTGAGCGGCTCCTCAAGCAACTCCGCAAAAAGATCCAGCAGTCCGAAGACCCGGAGGAGAAGAAGCGCCTCGAGGCCGAGGCGCACGTGGCCGAGGTCGACGTCGCCTACGCCCGCTTCTTCCCGTTGATGGAGCGCTACGAGAGTCTGTACCCGAACAAGGACAAGAACGGCGATGGACAGGGCGAGGGCGAGGCCGAGGCCGAGGTCGAGGAGAAGCCCGCCGACGAGACGGACGAGAAGCAGAAGCCGTTCAAGCAGCCCAAGGCGCTGCGTGCCCTCCACGCCGAGCGGCCCAAGATGTGGGCGACGATCGAGAAGACGCTGCCCGAGGGCGAGGCGGCGCTGTACAGGCTACGCGACCGCAAATCCCCGACCGACGCGGACGCCACCGCGTCCAAGAAGCGGCCAGAGCGGCCGGCGAAGAAGCAGGACGCGAAGGGCAAGCCGGCATCAGGACCAGGATCTGGACCTGGCAGGACGAAGAACCTGCGCCCGCAGGAGCAGCAGTTCCAGAAGGACAGGGCGCGGGGCCGCAAACACGAGGACAAGGGGTTCAAGTGGAAGGCCCCCGTGCAGCAGGACGACGACGAGGACGACGGCACGGGCTTCTTCAACTGAGGCGGGCCCGAGGGATAAGAACAAAAAGTTGTGGTGTTTAGCGTTTACGGTTTTTATGTATACCCGTTAGAGGCTCATGGGATATCTGTAAAGTCAAGCGGAAAAGTCATCCTCATTACATAGTAGACGCCCATGGTCTGTGAATTGTGAAGACGACAGTGGTTGCATAAGGTACCCGTAGGCAGCCGGCCAATCGGCGCAGACTCCTTGTAGAACCGTGTACGTGGTAGGTTCCGTCGACAAACACGCAAAGTTAAAAACAGAACAAACCCCCTTGATTGGGGAAACTTTTTCGACGGGAAGGACGAATGATTTTCTAGCGGTTACAATTTTCCCCCATGGCTTTCGAGTCGCAAACTATGATTGCAAGACGAGTCACGAGATAGACCGGCCTCCTGCATGGAACTCGAAGGCGACCACACAAAAAAAAGGGTGTCGGTCCAAAAGGGTAGGCAGGCGGAGGCGCGTATGATAAAAGCGCAGCCCCCACCGCGGATGGACAGTGTGAGAAGGGACGACGTTGACTTCGACTCTCCAGACGCACGCCAACATCACTTCTTCTGAACATAAAAGAGTGCACCAACCTCGGACGACGACGACGTGGAAACACACCAGCGTTTTTTTTTTACGACTTTTCAACGCCGGCGGTCTATCTAATCATCCGTAGAGGCATCGGTCTATTCAATCATCCCTAGAGCCATCCTCGTCGACCAGTTATCCCTACTGAAGCAAATCTCTCGCATCCCCGTCCCCGAGCCCATGGTCATGTCGAGCCCAACGACCAGCGGCTCGCCCGCGCGGGAGAGGGTAGACTGGGCGGCCCTTAAATCGTACATAGCTGCTAAGGAGGCCTATGAGACGCAGAGCGGCCAGCCCGCGCCATTGACCGACGACGAATGCGCCGCCATCGCCGTCCTCCTCCGCCCCGCCCCACGCCCAGACCCAGACCTTGGCACCAAAAACTGGATAAGTTTTATCAACCGTAAAGCTTCCTTTTGCTTCCTTCTTCACATGAAATCTGCCGCTTGAAGATATCGAGAGGGGTCCCGTCGATGTGAGGCCAGGATGGCACTTCCGCCCGACAGATCCACTCATCGTTCTTCTCAGAGAAACACATCACGACTAACACGTCTGCCCAGATTTCCTCCAAGTCCGCCGCCAGACGATCACCTTCAGGGACGAAGCACGCCAGGAACCTCGCCTGGGTAAAGCCCCGGAGCTGCGATGGGCCTGCTTCCTCACCTTCGACGCCACTCAGGACACGTTCCCCCGGCCGGGCTACGGCCTCGCCGACTCCTCGGCGAAGAGCCCGGACTTCACCCGTAAGCAGGACGCGAAGCAGTACGCCGCCAAGTCCGCCTGCCAGTGGCTCATCGCCAACGGCCACATGCTACCCTCGGGAGAGCTTCCGAAGCAGCCCAAGCCGTTCGCGTCCTCTGCCTCTGCCCCCGCCTCCGCTACCGCTCCCGCCCCTTCCAAAGCACCCTCCGTGCCCGTCTCCGTGCCAGTCAAGAGGTCTCCTTCGAGGTCTCCCCCAACGGAGCCATCCGGCGTCGCCGCCGCGCAGGTGCAACAGGCTCTGCCCACCAGGACCTCCCCGTCCGCAGAACCGGTACCGACGCAATCGCCGCGGCAAAAACCCGCAAAGGCCCCGCGGACAACGTCCCCTCCTAAGCCGTCGGGTTCCTCGCCGCCCGCCACCGCATCCCCCTCAAGGACCTCGTCCTCCTCTCCCTCGTCCGCGAGCACGCCCGCGAACGGCGCGGCCCTCAACGGCGGCGACACCTCGGAGCTCCCCGCCACGAGGCGGGTCGTCGAACTCGCGGGCCGCCTGAACCTGCCGACGCCGCGCTACATCCTCACCGAGAACGCCGAGGTGCCCGGCGGCGACTTCTGGAATGGCCGCGCCGACTTTGACTACCACCCGCTCGTCCCGGACGGCCTGGGCACCGTCACCAAGGCCTTCACCAAGAAGGGCGCCAAGGAGAAGATGGCCGAGGGCGTGTTGGACTGGATGCTGGCGGAGCTCGAGAGGCGGGAGACTAAGAGACGAGCCGCCCTCAGGTCGTGATCTGGCGAGCAGGAGGTCGTAATTCGGCGAGAAGGGGCTTAGAGAGTTAGGGACGCGGAGTGACGCAAGGGTTGAGACGGGCTTCGGGAGGACTTTGCCTGGGTTGCATACGCGAGGGCCATCTTGCCCGCTGGAGGAGTTCTGATACGCGCACACACTACGAAAAGCACTGGTGGAGTAATTTTGTCGGAGTTTCTCACTCCCGTTATTGAAAGGTTTTCTTCTCTTCGGGTAGGCCTTCAAGTACATCTATTTCCTCTTCTTCCAAGAGTAAAACCGTGTCCATGTCAGTTCCGTCGTGACGTGCATCCGCTCCATCTGCTCAAGACCGACCACCCCGTTGACCACCCCTCCCGCCCCTCCCCCCCGAGGCCCCCTTCCCCGGCGGCCGCCTCATCTTCAACCCCTCCGGCAGGTCCGCAACCTTCTCACCATCCCTCCAAAGCACGCCCACAGCACCCTTCTCATCCCTCGCCCTCGCCTCCTTGAACAGCCGGCACGGCACCACGCCCTCCCCATCCCCCTCCGTGAGAACGACCCCATTCTCGCTGATCCACCACTTCATCCCCTCCTCCTCCCTAAGCGCCCTCTCCAAATCGACATACACCAAAACCTCAGCATCCCGCCTCATACCACTGACCACACCCCTCTCGTCGCCGGGCAGACCGGTGGCGAAGTGCACGTGATTCCGCCCCATGCGCTTCAACCCCCCGGACTCCTCAATCTGCCGCCAGAAGGCGTAGTACGTCCCGTGCACCACTACCTCAGGCACGTTGCCGCTCTCGAGGGTGATGGGAGCCAAAAGAGAGGCGGACTCGACCTTGATGCTGTGCCCCTGGTTCGCGCGGATCAGCCAGTGCGAGGCGTCGGTGGATGTCTCGTCCAGCGACGGGTTCGTGGCCGGGTTGGGGCGCAGGGCGAAGCGCTGCTTGTCCGAGGTCGATACCGCTGTCTGGATGTCGGGGAAGGTTACTTTGAGGGACTTTATGGGGCCGTAGGCGAGCTGGCGATGATCAGTATGAAGCTCTCTCACTCATCCACAGAGGGATGTCAGTTTTAGAAGAAGGGTCAAGAGACTCACCACCTTGTCCAGGGAAGCATACCCCCCCTCGTCGAGCTTAATCCCCGCGTTCTCCGCCTGGTGCCGCAGCAACTTGGAAAGAGCCTTGGACACGAGAACCTCCCTGTTCTGACCCCCTCCGCCTCCACCGCCACCTCCCCGGCGTCCTCCGCCGCGCCCGCCTCTCCTGCCCTGCTGCTGCAGGGTCCTGTCCTCGAACGCCGCGGCGGCCGTATCATCGAAGCCGTCGGCCATGTTTCTGTTTCTTCTGAAAGAATCTGGCGGGAAGTGTGTAAGCCTTGTTCCGGGCTTGCGTTGCGCTGTATTCCGCGGCGTTTCTCGCGCGGTTGAGAAGTTTGCGAGAAATATAGAAGCTGCTGCTCGAAGTGGCCTTGATGGAGGTTTTATGAGCGGGGAGGAAGTGCAGTTTATAAAAAGACGGAAAGCGCCAGCTGTCATGGGCAAGTTTCTGCGGCCTATCAACCGTTTGTGAGATGAGATGGAGTGAGGTCGGGAAAGCCAGTGCCCCGCGTTGTGGAAGGAAAAAAAAAAAAAAAAACCACCACAACTTCAGGTCACACAGTGTGTGGCTGATTGCGCAGGCCCCCCCCCTCAGCACCTCGCCCCGTCGCCGGATGAGTCAAACGGTGGACTTAGACCGGCGCATTGTGCTCTTATTCCTTTATTCTTCTTGCAATGCTCAGTTAATTTCCGATATAGCTAGTTACCCAAATATACGACAGGAAGCACTATAGAAAGTGAATACTTCAGAGTGGGCGTCAAGCCTCATGTGTGACTCCATCTTCACTCTCAAAGTCGAGGAACGGCACCAGGGAGGCCAGAATCCCACCTCCCTCTCGCACGGATCCGAGTCGAGATCTCAGGACAAAGCGCGAGTACACTACTAACGGTCATCAAAATCTGAAAGCGGCCCGTCGCGTGTGACAAAGTCAATTGAGGCATCCGACCTCACCCCATCACAACTGCCAATTCTGTCTCGATAGGTACTCAACGATGCAATTCATACATTAACTTTTCGCTGTTCTACCATGTCCTAAAACAATGACCCAAACACCTCGATCGGTGGCATTTCGCCTTGGGGATGAAGACTCTTCCCGTCCCCGGCAAGGGCCCAAAGTACGGGTATTCGACCATGCTCGCCACGGCCTGTCTGGACCCTGTCCCCGAGGTTTTGTCTCCCTGTATGGATCGCTCAATATACAAATGCTCCAACCATCCTCAAGAAGGAGCCAGTCCAATGGTCAGCCGGCCGTCCGTCGTTGTTGCCATACAAATACAAAGCGACAAGTGCCAAGCCCATGCGGTGTTAATGCCAAACAAGAACGACGCCAGCGTGAAAAAGAGATCTAATGGTACATTCATCCATGTGGGTGTCATTCGTCAAGGCGTTATCGATAGCTGCCTGCCTGAGCAGCCGTCGACGTATTCGTTATCGTGCTGTCGCGGTTTGGCCTGCGGGTGATGCTGCTGGCCCGGTTCAGCAACGACGTGTGGCTGAGAGAAAAGTGTCGCGGTTGCGCCACGGGCTGTGTGCGTTCTTCAGCCGCCCTTTCGGCTGATGAGGGCACGTCGCGTTCTGGAGTTCGTTCCAGGTACCGGCGTGTCGTGAGAGAGGGTGTCGAGGGCGCTACCAAACGGGAGGTAAGGGCGGAAGCGCCGAATCGCCTGCGGGGGAGGGCTGAAGAGGCCGGCGACGCCACTTCGTTTGCCGCAGTGTGGGGGTGATATGTGTGAGAGACGGCGCGCGCTGGTGTTTGCAACTCGGTCGCAGCCCGAGAGGGGGCGCGGAATCGAGGCTCGTCGTCGTCCTCGCCAATGGTTCCTCGGCGGGTGCGGAGCAGAGAGGTCTGGCGACCGGTCTCCTGGCGGGGAGGTTCTTGACGAGCGGTTTCGCGGGAATCCTCGAGCTCCTCCGTGCCTGCCCGTCGCGTTCTTAGAAGCATCGAAGATCTCCGGCCGTCTTCGGGCTCTTCCGTAACGGCCCGGCGGGTGCGGCCGATGAAGAGCGACGACTTACGGTGGGCGGTCTTGCCACCTTCACCTGGGGTGGAGGGAATCGTGCCGGGCGGCAGCGCGAACCTAGGGCTAGGCAGAGCGCTCGAGCCGAGCATCGTGCTGCGTCTCTCCTCGTACTTGGACAAGGCCCGGGGGCTGGTGACGACATTGACAGTAGGTCGCGGGAGCGTCTGCTGTTGCGGCTGCTGCTGCGGCAGCTCTGAACCGAAACTGGGTCGTCGATGACCGGACGACCCCGAGACCGCCGTGCTTGCTGTGCCCGCACTAAAGGTCTTGTTTATCGTGGGTGTGGAGGGAGCTGTTTCCTTGGGAGTGGGAACGTTGACCTGGATGGTCTTGTCTCGCGCCGACTCCTCGCTCAGTGCCAGTACCAGTTCGGTCAGGCTGCGGCAGATGCTGTCCGCCTTGCGACGCAATTGACGGTCGGTGAGGTTAGTTCCCACGCCGATAGTGCTGGCTCCGCTCGATATCGGACCGGGCTGGCCTGCGGTGCCCATCATGTTGGCAAGCGCTAGGGCCTCGGTTGCTGCCGTCTCCAGAGCTCTCGCTACTTCGTCGCTCAGGAATGGCTTGGACTTGTTGACGGCCGAAAGAAGAATGGGTTGCTGGGTCTCCCTCTGCGACGACGACGTCGTGCTGATGGCGTCGCCATTCGGGTGGCTGCTGCCTGAGGTTCTCTTGGGCGAAGTCGACATGGTCGTGTTAGTTGCCGTAGGCGGACGTTCGTCAGAGGCCCGAGACATTGCGGCGCCTGACGTGGCCGGCAGCTTGCCAGTCAACTCTAGTCGATGGATGCGCGACTTCAGATCGTCGAGCTCGTCCCAGACCGTCGATGGGGCTGTCGTCGATGCCGTTGCGGTCGACTCTGTGCCTTCTGCCGCGTTCCCGGCGTCGTGCTGTGTCTCGATTCGCGGCGTCTCGATCGTCTTGGGCACCAAGGGCGACGAGTTGTACGTCCGCGTCTGGCCGTAGGAAAGGTTGGACTGTCTGTATGCCGAGCTCCGGGCAGAGTAGGGCGTGTTGCCGTCGGTCAGAGAAGGCCTTCTTCGGCCGTAGGGCGAGTTTTCCAACGGATCCTGGAAGGTGAAGGAACGGGGCGTGTTTGCCGAAGAGCGCGAAGTGATGTTGAAGGTTTTGGAGCGGCCCAGGTCCTCACCGGGATGTACTGAGGCAGGGCGGTCTCGACTCAGACCGGAGCGGTACGCAAGAGCGCGTGCCATTGGGTCCGCGACACTTTCGTCCTCTGACTGGCGTGCGCGTTTCTTGGACGTCTCTTGCTGGTCGGAGAGACGACGACTGATCTGGGGCGGGGAGGTTGGGTGGTAGGACAGGGGGACTGCTGCCGAGAGGGGTCGACGGTGGGAGATTCTGGTAACACGGGCCTGTTGGTCGTTGTCAGTCAGGTGTCGGTTGTCCGGGGCAAACTCTATGCTCGCATCAAGAGCGCCACGGCGCGGCTAGCGTCGCCGGAACTTGAATGAAATGAAGTCGCGCTAAGGGCGCTGGACCGGGTGGCTGCCATGTTGGAGAGGGGGGGGGGGGGGGTTGGAATGCATGGGCGCGCGGAGAGAAGAGCGGGATGATCAACCAAAAATATGGAGATATCACGGCGAACAGACAGCAGAGCACGGTCGTCTGAAGGGCGCTAGGAGACATCCCGAAACAACAAGGCAAACCTGGAAAACGGGCCAAGAACTTACAATGGCACTTGATTCCTCCGACGGCGCAACGTCTCCGGAGCCGCGGCGCGTGGACGTGGGTTCCTGCCTCGCGATTTTCATGAATACGTCACCGGTGGTGTTGTCGTCGTCGACGATGTTGGCGGGGTTCGCGGAATGCGGCGGCGTCACGCGCGAAAGGTCGTCGTCAATCCTGCCCTCTAGGGCGCGCAAAGTACGGTCGCGCTGGTTCGAGTCGGCAAACTCGTCGCCGAAATCGAAAGACCGCATGGTGGAGGTGCTACTGTCGAGTCCGAGACTGCGACGAGACCCTGATGACCGAAAGGATCGAATGGGAGCGACACGGACCGAGGCAGTCGAGGTGGTGTTGGATGGCGGTCTGTAGGAAATGGGGGGTCGCGACGTCACCGATTTTCGCTTTTCATCGGTCGGGCTCGAGTTTTGCAGCGTCTTTGGTAGTATCAGCTCACGCTGGCCCTGGGCCCAGTCCTTTGTGTTCCTAGTGGCGGGAGACAAGTCGTCGCTGGCGTCGGAGGGATGGTGATGATGGGTGTCTATGGGCGGCGGCGGCGACTTGACGTCTGTCGCATCTGGCTCGCGGGTTCGAGATGCGGCGCTTCTGCGCGTTTGCAATTTAAAGGCAGGGGCAGACGATGTCTTGGACTCGGCGATTGATTGCTGTACGATGACGGGGGATCTATCCGGGTAAGAAGCGGGCCGCCTGGGTGAGATGGCTGGGGTCGCAGGGGTGGATTGCGATGCAGTCTGGAAAGTCGAGGCTCGCGATCGCGGACTGAGTTTCGGAGGCGGCTCGGGCAACTCGTGAATGGGACTAGATATCCTTGGCGAGAGCTGGCGGTGGGAAGGGCGACGATCGTGGTGAAGGCGAAGTGAAGTCGGTCGGGCGGTTTGGGCAGTGGCGGTGGTGGTGGTGGTGGTGGTATCGGACGAGTTGCGGTGTTGGTGTGGCTGTTGCGGCAAGCCGACGTCTGACGTGGGTGTTACGGCTGTTATTGTTGTTGGGGTGGAGGTGGTGGTAGTGGTAGTAGCAGCGGTACCAGCAAGAGCGGGAGTGGCAGAGCCGTTGCTGGCAGTGTCAACGGGAGCGTTGGCAGCGGCTGTATGATTGGCCGCAGGAATGGCAGTATCGGTGCTGAGACCGATCCCGATTGCAGCAACTGCGGGAGCGGCAGAGTCGGCGTCGTTTTCGTGGGCAGCCGAAGTTGGCGACACTGGCGAAGGCGGGATGTGCTGCTGCTGCAATAGCAAGGGGAGAGCCAGGCGTGGGGATTGGTGCTTGTAATCGGCGAATCGAAAGGCCGGCAACTTAGACGAGTTGTGGCTTTGACGGTGCGCGTGGTGCGATGTCGAAGGCGTGTCGTTGTTGGGCGAGTCTGCCAAACTTGTGGTTGTAGCGGGAGTGTGAAAAGCAGCGTGCGAATGCGAGGATAGCGAGGAGGGAGATGCAGACGCGGACGCGGATGCGGATGTAGACGCGGATGCTGTAGCAGAGGCAGAGGCAGAGGACGACAATGTGGGATTCAGTGTCGGGGCATGGCCCGCAGCTTCGAAACCGGCCGTGGCCATGTTCGCGTCTCTGGGAATCCGCTTTCGTTCGCTTCGCTTCGCAGCGCAACGCAGCGCGTCGGGCCAGGGCTTGGGGTGCGCTGTGTTTTTTTTTTTTTTTTTTTCCCTTCCTTTCCCTTTTTTTCGAGTTTCCTGCGCTTCCCTACCTACCCTTATTTCGGTCGCGAGTGCGGGCGGGTGCTTGCTTGGGGTGCTGGCCCTGCTGGGTATTGGCCTGCTAGGTGCTAGGTGCTGAATTTACCAGGGAAGGGGGGGTCGCTGGGGGATCCCGTTTCGCCCTCTGTCTCTGACTGACCCCGGTCCACTCACACACACACCTGCTGGATGCGCACAAACACACACCACTGAAGGTCGAGGCCTGTTCTGTTAGTGGAAAGTGGAATCCACCCACAGCAGGTCGATTCCTGGCTCGGCTGCAGTCCCAGGGGGGCGCCTTGTGGTTCGTGCGTCTGCGGCTTCGGTTCCGTCGTCGTCGATAATAGCTGTTATCGTTGATTTTTCCGCCAGATTGAGGTGCCTGTCTGTCTGTTTGATTGCTTCCTTTTTCTTGTTGTTTTTTTCCAACTTGCACTAGAGCAGATGAGATGCTGCAGATTTGTGACTCGGAATGGCGGTGGTTTCTTTTGGTGCAACAATTCGATGTCTCCTGATTTCGCAACGTCTCCGTGGTGTTTTCTTCTTCCAATCTCTCTTTTTTCGGTCCTGTGCTTCGGGGCAGCGTTGTACCGTCGGCAACCGTTTGGGCGGATGGGTCGTTGCTCTTTCGTTAATTAGGAATTAGCAGTGTGTGAGACACGAGGCAGCTGTCCGGGCTGTCCATCAGAGATGTGCCTGGAATGTTGCTGTAGCCGTCGCTCTCGTATGCGGGTATGCGTTCGCTCGTCTTGTCCGTTGAAGGCGATTCGCTGGCCGTCGTGTCGTTCGGGTGAGGCGTGCGTATTAGTGACACAAGGTTATTGGGGTAATCGTGGCTGCAGATGCGTAGGGAGCGGAGGTGATAAAGAATCGGCAGGCCGGTCGAATCGAAGTATTATACCGAACGTACGGTGGGTGGTCCGAGGAGAGGACGAGGACGCCGGCACTTGGGCTGGGCAACACGGTACAAGTCGTTGTGGAAAAGGGCAAGGAGGGTGTGATAGAGCGTGGGGAGGGAGAGAGAGAGGCAGAAGGGGGGGGGGGGGAGAGGGAAAGGAGTGCGGAGGATGCGAATTAGTTTAGTATTAGAACGGTAGCAGAAAGGAGAGTCGTGAACAAGTGCGGGCGACTGCGAGGGGAAGGTCGTTGGGTGTGTGTCTGATCCGGCTCGAGAGACAAAAGTCTGGCCCCGGTCCAGTCGATCAGATCAGAGATAGAGAGTGACTGGTTGGGAAGGGAAAGGGGGTCGCAGTCGCAGTCGACGGGAAAGGACAAGATGGGACAAGAGCCTAAAAAGTAAAAAAGAAAAGGAAGAAGGCGAGAAATCGATGGAAGGCAAAAAAAGAGAGAGAAGGGTTCCGAGCAGACTCTGCACTCTCGTCACCTCATTGCGTACCTATTGCGGGTTCTTGCTATGGTCAGTGGTGGTGCTCTATACTGGAGCTGCTGGAGCTGCTGGAGCTCTCTCTTTCCTCGCTCGCTGTCTTGTCCTGTCACACTACGCACGACAAGGCTAAAATGCAGCTTGGACCCTTTCTCCAGACTCCAGTACGTCGTTCTGTCACTCTACAAGAAACCGAGAGTGACTGGTGGCCTCGTGGTGTCAGTAAGCAAGGCATCTACACCAGCGATGTGTACAAGTACATGTCCATGTCCATCTCAACCCAAGTACCCAATCTTAGGTACCTTCGTTGCCTTCCACCCAGTACCTTGGGCTTGTACTCCGTGCCTGCCTAGGCACCTACCGAAATGTCAAATTCAACACCTCAACCACCACAACCACGACCAACTCAAACCTCTCCTTACCAGCTCACAGCATCAATGAAGGTGTCGAGTTGTTTTACTTGCCACTTGCATTGGCATCCGACATGCATAAAGCACGTTTCTCACAATCTACAAACCCTCTCGCTCCAACACCCATCACACTTTCAAGTCTATCCAACGTCGTCTCGAGACGCTTGATATTGATACCTAATGCTCTGCCCGTGCGCGCTTCCTCTCCCTCCTCTTCACGTCCTTCCGGCACCGACTGCCCTCCGGCGCAAGTTGGGCTATTCCCTCCCGGTCAGCCCCCTGGCTGGTCGCCGCTGCCCATGTGGTTCAGCGGTGGCTCCCGCCGGTCCACCCCGGCCACCAGGAGCTGCACACATATCATCAACGCCCACACGCACACCGTTTGAGCACCGCAGATGCGCCATTCAGCACCACCCGACAGCCGCCAACGAATGTATCGTGGATACTGACGACCGCGGGCCCCCCAACGCCGTGCGGATACTCCGTTCAATAGGCCTGTCTGCGTGCGGAGCGGGCCCCCAATCACCAGCACACCGCTCTCTTGTCTGCTCTGTTTTGCTCTGCCTAGCAACGGCCCGCGAGACGGGGATGGGAATGGGATGCTGCCCGTCGTCAACATCCCAGGCGATATCACCCAACCCACTATCGCTCGTCGATTCCTTCCTCCTTCAGATCACCACCACGAGTGTTTCCACGGATAGCCACGAGCAACCACATTGGCTCCCACCGGTTATTGCAGGGCCCCTAGCCCGTTCGGCCAGCTCTCGTCCCTTCGACAGCTCGTCCCAGCCAGAGGAAACGGCCGGCTTGGGCTCTTTTCCTCTCTTTTCGCGCCAAACTCGCAGTCTTCAGAACCACAATCGGTCGTCTCCACCCTTCAGAAAACAAAAAGGCCAAGCCCGGTTTGGTGGAGAGGCCGCAGGGAAGTCCAGCACCTTAATCTGGACAAATGAGCTGCGAGGCCAGGGATGCACGGCTCTCGGGCAATACGCCTTCAGGGGTCTTGTGAACCACTTGCAGCTAGACAACTCGAGGAGGCTGGTTGGTCCGGCAGGAAAAGGGGATGGCTTGCCGACGAGTTCAGAGCCAGACGGCACCTTCGACCAAACCACCGCCGTTAGTCGCCTTTAGTCCCGCCCCGGATCCAGCTCCTAGGGAAGCCCAACGAGGTCACAGGCAAAGAGGCACTCGTGCCTGTCTCAGACATGGAACACAGCTGACCCGAGAGGCTCGCAGAAATCGAATCCGAGAGACACGACCACCATGTTCCTCGGTGGGCAGTGAGAGAACAGAGGCGCAATGAAACCGATAGTAGGGCTGTTTCCACATCCACAGATGCGCAACAAACTTTCCCTTTCCACCGGCGCAAAATAGGGGGCTGGCTGGGTCGGGATCAAAACAATGCGGTAGTTCTCGACTCGCAGTCACCCCGGCTCCGAGCCCACACGCAGAAGAAGGCGAGATGTGATCATACCTATCCGTACGGATACCCTACCCTACGGATGATGGGGTCCATCTGGAATCGGGCTCAGAGCTCCCACTTCGCGGGCAGCTGTCCCAAACACAAGCAAGTGCTGCGTTGGAATGAGACTAACGACGGCCGACCGACTGACACCTGCCTGCCAAACCACCTCACCTTTGTCAGCTTGCGCTCAGTTCTCACCGGCCAATCTCTGTTTGCTCCCAAGATGTCCCTGCACTGATGCGACCACATACATCATACGGGACGAGGCTCGCTCGAGCTCTTCTCCTCAGAATCCACCTTACACATCGACCTGAGGTTGGCAGTGGGCCGTATGCCAGGCCTCGATGGAGCAGCATTACATTACAGAATGCAGGCCCCCAGAAATGCATTTGCAAGGGATCTGCAAGTCATCACGAGCAGTGACAACTGTTCCAACGTGCAGAACACCAGCCACCGTGATATCTACGACGTCGTCTGCAAACGAAGCAGCCCTCGCTCTTTCTCCAGGGCGCACCTCGCTTGCTTTCGCCTCCCTCGTCTCTTTTGACTGTCTAGAAACGACGCATTGCCAGCTGGGGTCTGTTTGCGCTCAATATGGCATGGGGCCGCTAGTTGCGCCGATCACCCCCAAGGCCGGGGACGCAAGACCAGGTTGCCAGGGTCTGGATCAAGACAATGCTCGCCCTGGGCACACACTGGAAATTCTCTTTGGGAGCACTGGCGAAGGCGACAGGTCGATGGCAGACTTTTTTGGTCTCTTAACGTACAACTGATGGCAGAGGCCGCGATTCGCTCAACGAGATGACAAGGACTTAGTGCAATGCCAGACATACTGCTGAGAATGGCAATAGGACACAAGAAATGGACAGGTCGCCCATCCTTGTCCCGGTCAGGTGTGGCGCGGACGGGAGCATCAGTTTCGTCAGTATCACGGACGGGTAAATCAAATCCCACTTGCCCAGGGCCCCAGAAGCCTTGGAAATGCAGCTCCAAAATGGGCGGAATGTCGTTCGAAGCTCTCGGGAGTCGGTCGCCCATGTCGCGGATCGCGACACCATCGACGTCCAAACCGCCCCAACCTATCCGTACCTACCACACCAAACAAGAGATGCAATGCATTTTCCCACTCGTGCGACGCTCATCGAAAGTTTGCTCGTCCGAGGCCTAGATACAGCCGCCCTCCGAACTCCTCCTGCCGTCCCGATGGACGATGGAGGGCTCCTTCTTTTCATCCAGCGACAGCAGCCGTCTCCCCGGGTTCATAGCGCCAGGGATGACAGCGGCATGCACGGCCAGTCATGTTCTCTGCGTGTTCCATTCATCCCAGTCCCGCAGGATTCCGTAATAACGCCAGACAAGGATCTCGGAGGCACGACACGTCCGAGTGTGCTGACATCCTACGCCGTCGAATCCGATCAAGTCGTGTTTAGGAAAAAGCAAGCTCGACCTCCACGCCGAGATCTTCATCTGCGACAGTGATCAGATGGCGTTGATGGCATTGTCTGCTGCTGTTAGGGCTATTTTTGCTTACGGCACAGCAGCTCAACCCACCGCTCTACCCCTTTTTCTTGCTTGACAACTCGCAACCTCATCTGAAGCGGTTGCTGCGCACGGATGAGCCGAGTCTCCGCCTCCGCGTGTGAACGACTCATTCGCATCGTCTGCTGCTCCATTTGCTGACAGTAAATCCCCCTCTCTGACCAGAAATCAAGGAGATTGATAACCATGTGGAGTACCATAGTACTAGTAGTTCGCCCGTAGTAGAAATCCTTTCGCATCAACAGGGGCTCCTGCATCCGCACGGCCACCGAGTCCAGACACTCGCGCGCCTCAGCCATGATCAGTCAGCGTTTTGTCTTAGCAAGTTGACCGGGGTTTGGCATTCCTGGGATCACGGCTCCGACCTCGAGGCGACCTCAGCTGTTCTCGGTCGAGTCTGCCGGGGCAATGTCGCAACGATCTGGGTCGGCTGTCAGGTCAGCCGGAGACCGGGACTTCAACTAGTGTAGCACGTAATGGCCCTGTTCTCCTCCCCCGAGTCCGTCGGCTGCGGTTCCGTGAAACAAAACGCCCCATTCATATTCCGGCTGATATGTACCAGGACAGCACTTTGGCCGAGCCGCACACGATCCTCGTTTGGTCGACATTGGGACACTATCGACTTTCGAAACGAAACAAAATCTCGGGGTGTGGCTCGCCAAACTCAACCTCTCCATTGTGCGAGTGAATCGGACGAACACGAGGGCGCGAGTGGTCAACTCAGTCCATCTCGACTCAACCGAGCGGATAGCCTTCTACTTTCGTCAGGCATATCCTCGCATTCAATCTGCCCTACCAGACGGGAAGGTGGGCAGTGCGGCTCTGCCCCATTACGCAAGCTGAATGTTCGTGGGTCTAAGCTGCAGCTTGAGATGTCTCTTCCGGTACCGCTTATTGGGGCCGTTACCAGGCTCCAGCTTCGTCGGATATTTGTTGCAGACGACGAGTGGGTTTCTATGCGCAAGGGAACAGCCGCGTATATCATCACGTGATTTTGACTGCTACCCGCGTAGGTTCGGTCAGAGGCTTTCTTTTGCGACTTATACGAGTAGCATGTGGTTCCAGGCCTCCAGCGCCTGCCCGTGGACGTCGCTGCTTGGGACATCCAATCTCGTTATCGGCACGGTTTCAAATTCGGCAGAGGGGCTTATCTTGGCCAATATCACTCATATTGGCGGTTGATATCACGAGAAAAACAGAGTTGCACGGCCACCCATATCGACAGTGTGGGCTTTCGGCCTCCCGAGTAACCGGATGGAGTGTGACTGATTAAGCAGATGGATTTGGTTGAACGTTGGAAGAGCCCTCGGTCCGGCGTGTTCGTACCTTGGCTCGGCAACCGGCACAGGACGTCGATCAGCTCTATCGCAAGTCGCCGGCTTGGGGTTGTTTCACAATCGAGTGCGGCCGCTGATCTCTGAACAGCGACAAGTTCTGCAGAGAATCGTCCGCCAAGGCCGTGGTTACTAAGTATATCAGACTCCGCGACACGACGAGCTTGGCCGGGTATTTGCGGGGTCGTCGACGACAATTGGGATTGCGGGGATGGTGAGTCTGAGACATTATTCTGGACGCTTTCTCGCCTTGGCTGCTGATGGAGGCTTCGAGGTGAGATGTGCGAGGCTGTGCTGCTGTAAAGTTTGTGAGAGGATGAATGGCGGCCTCGGATGCATTTCCTGGGCTCAAGAAGCCCGAGACGATGACGGCGATATTCTTTCGAGAGTCTGAGGAGCGAAGCATTTCAGCTTTCGCTTGGCATTCATCGTCGGCTGCACATGTCATGTTCAGAGATTCCTGGACTCGGGCTGATTGTTGTGATGTGGCGGCTGATACCAACTCGAGGCTATGCTTTTGCTCCTTCGAGGAGATGGGCAATGGGTGTACGAACTTCTTTGTGTGTTTTCGTTCCACTGCAAAGTATCAAAAAGAGGCTTCGTAGGATTCGTTGTTGACGGGTTAAAGACTAGGAGGTTCGATACTCCTGTCTGAGGTCGTTCCTGTCTGGTCAACTTGGTCTTGCAAGCAAGTCCTCCCCCATTATGCATGCCTAGCCACTGCTATTCCCCACATACGGCCCTGCCAGGCACATGGCTTCTCCTGATAGGCGTAACGCTCTAGCTTGGCTCTTGGTTAAAATATGCCAAGTGAAGAATATCTATCAGTTGGCATGTCGCCCTAGGTCTCCGGGTCTAGAGAACTTGGGAACCGGTAGCTATCTGATGTTATCGGTTGTGCCTTGGACACTATTACCCGCAGTTGCTCTAGTCCGAGTCTATAATGAGAATATCATAGAAAGGATGAAGGTAATATTCCGTCGAAATAAGCGGGAGTCAACGCGGGGTGCGGTATTCGGCCAAGACAGATGGATTTCAGAAAGTTAGCCAGTGTCCAGCACGTAAGTTCAGTCCCTCGCAAAGCCTCGCGAGATCCTCTGTTCATTGCCATTCTCCCTCGCAGTCCTCAATGCACCTTGTTCACTGGTCGTGTAAGCACATTCTTCGGCGGGTACTCCAAGACTCAATGATTTCAGGGCCTCATCAACTCTATCGACACTCAGACACCATCGCTCCCTCGTAGGGGGGGCTGTCTCAGGACCTCCAGGCGGTCCAACCTTCTCTTCTCTGAACAATATGGTTAGACTAGAACCGTAGTCGGAAGTTCGCCTCGGAGAACCGTCTTGACGTGCGTACAACACCCATGTATCAGCAAACTCCTAAAACCCGCCGCCCGTATGGAAGGGTCGCATGTCTAGGCTTAACAAAACGTCATAACGCTTGAGAGTTGAGCATCTTCTCCAGATCGTCGGGCTTTCGAATCCGAGACGTTTCTCATCGGCATGGGGACTAACGGGCTGTGAGCAGCTTGCTCAGCCGTTCGCCAACGCCTTTTGTGTTCTGGGACTCAAGACACCGCTCGTCCTCATCGAAGCTTACTCGGCCGTAGTTGAAAACGCGGGAAACGACTATTGCGAAGCAACTTCGGAGCTTCCTAGAACGGAGTAACGGTCATGGCGAGCGATGACAGAAAGTCAGCCAGGAACGCAGTTTTGGCAGGAGCGCCGTCGTTGTGGTGCTCGGGTTGCTCTTCGCTCACATGTGCCTACAATCGAGTGGTCTTCTCTGGTAGTTCTGGGAGACTTTGTCCGCCAGAGCTGGTGCCGTGAGGTTTTCTTCCCGACTCGTCGCCCATTTGAGCGTCGACATGGACGGGGCTAAGTGACGGCATCAAGCTCGAGACGCCGTCGCGATGTCGGGTAGCTGACCTATTCTGACGCGACAAGCAGAATAATGGGCAAGTCCGGCTCGTAATGAGACGAGATGAAGAGCCGAAAGCTCCTTTTAATTGTGGGGGTATGCTTCTCTTCCGCCCTCTTGGCAGAAGTGGGAAAGACGCGATTTGTATAAAAGGCAACCAGGGGAACTTCCGAAGCCTTTCTCTTCTGACAACACCGGTGTGGCACCTTCGTCGCTGTAGTTGCTCCAAACGGATCTTCGTACTTAGAGACCAACCAGTCGACAAACGCGAAGTCCTCTAGCCGAGATGTCTCCGCCACTTCCAACCGGCCCCCGAACGTCTTGCGCATCTCCTCGTCCCCTCTCTTGGTATTCGTGTCAGCGATAGGCGACGAGAGACGATGAAACACGAACGGGGACCGGGTTGGCGATGTGCTTGACGTGGGCACATGTGATTTTGAATAATGGGGGCCCGCTGTAATATATTGATCATGACGACAAACCATCTATGCACACGATCGGTGCGTGCTTCACAGTAGCCAGAAGTCCCTGAGACTCAACTCGCAAGACGGCGCTGTGACCGCGTCACCAGAAGCGTGGCTTCTCCGCGTTTAAATAGAGAACATGGGATTATCGTAGGGCAATTATGGCACTATAGTTCCTTCCCATCTAGAGTTCTACTCCCAGACCCCCCGTTCGGTCAGTATCCTTTATATTCTGGAGGAAGTGTCTGCTTCCGTCAGCTCCGTGCAGGGGCGCCGCTTGTATCTGTTGGGAAAGCCTCCGACGATGATGATAGTACCCGGATTTGCGTTGTGAGGCCGAAGCTATCAGCTTGTCTTTCGCAACACAATGTAACCTGGATTTGATGTCTGTGGCCATACGGCCTCAACCCTCGTCGTCCGTCTGTCGTGGTTTATTCAAACCTAACAAACGCGCAGCAGAGAAAGACGACCATGATAATCCTGGGGACAATATTTGACTGGTAACTAGCCGAGTACACGTAACCTTGACGACGAAGCGCGCGCTTGCCATCGTGGGACCAAGGTAACTGGATGAGCAACCCGGGCTGTCAAGACTAGGAGACCTCAAGCAGCCCTGGTCCTGAAGATCAATCTATCGCGATCGTTAGTTTTCTTTTATAACAGTCTGAGAGAGGGGCTTGGGAAGCGTGGTGAAATATGGACATGCTATCGACCAAAGGACAAATGGTGATTGATGTCTCTCTGGCTTGCAACGGAATAATCATTTCCAGTTCCTTCTGGTATTTTGTTTTGATCATGTACGGAGAGAGAAAAAGCGACTTCAGACTCGTTTGTAAGACCGTCCAGTGGTATTTTGATCGTGGACACACGCGTATCTGACTTCGGATAGACCTTCCGGGGACTAAGTCCGCCATCACGGACAACTCCAAAAACTCTCAACGACTTGTGCCCTGTATGACAAGGGCCATTGAACGGACGTCTTTTCCTCCTGTCTGCAAAAAAATTATGGGAGCTTTCTAAACACCCATGCCTGCGTCTCGGGAAGAGGAAAAAATACCTACGCCGAGGCTTCCCACAAAAGATACTCTTTGCAAAGCAGGTATATTGGGTTGCGATCCTCAGGCATGCGACTTCCGAACATGGGCAATCAAGAAACCCAGCACAAAGTTCCTATCAAGAGATATTGCCAAGTTCCACCACATGGATGAGGTCGGGTGGTTGCTAGCTACACACAATCTCGAGTTTGCGTTGACTTCAACATACCAACTCAGTCATGTCTCTTCAATTCTAATGTCCAAATCCAAACTCCGAACAGCTCACATGCCCAAGCACGCACATACAAAAGATAAGTAAATGACCAATGAAATAAAACACAGTTTCATGACAGCTAACAAATAAAAAGGCATCAACTGACGTCGGGTCTAGAAGCCCCCCTCATCTTCCACACGAAACACCCAGCCCCCAAAACGGGAACATCTAGCCCAAGATTTAATACCTACCCACTTCGTCCCGAGTTGCCGGCCCTCGACACACGAAACCCTCTCTCTTTCGAGAGCGGGGTTACGAGACGAGCGCAAGCAAATCGAGGAAGAAAAGTCTAAATGATGATCTTGACACTTCCATGCATGAGGGATTGGTGCCTTTTTTTTCTTTTCTTTTTTTTTTTTTTTCCCAATTTGATACGTAGAAATTTCAAGAGGGGTAAGAAAAGGACGGAAAAGAGGGCAGGCGATAAGGTAAGCGGGCAGACGGAAACACTGAATGAGGCCGTCGTCTCGCGTCGATAAGACGGCTCGGGTTCTCTGGTGCATGACACCTACTCGGACTTTCAGATGGGGAAACTCGTGACGGCGGACCCCTGGCACGAGACGTATACCGGATGACGCGATGCCGTGGTATAGCCAGATGCCCGCTCATCTGGAGAAGACTAGATCGGGTACAACGCGTGTGCAGAGGTTACCGCGCTCTTAATCCCAGGCAGCCGAAGACAACGCTCTGGACGCGAAGTCCTTGAGTCTGCACGGATGAAGTTCTGATGTCTCTAGAAATGAAGGTCTTGACATCTCCAGGCCAACTCTGTCAACATCCGTAGAGTCGTAGGCCACGACTATAAAACTATGCTTAATGTCTCTGTATTTTCTTTCTCGTACCGTGAAAGGCGGCATCGAACTAGAAGTAGAAGAAGATCCTCCCGTGGCTGCATGGTATCGTGCCGTTTCCCTGTCCTTTCCGAATCAACAACTCCATCCACGTGTCATGGCGCATCATAAACAGACAGGCAAATACGCCGGCGACAGAGATGACCAGAGACACCACCGATTGCTGTTCTAGTTACTATGCGGAGACCAACACGCGTCACCAGGAATACCAACACGAAACATGTTACGATCATGGGCCCAAGATGCCGGTGTGCTGTGGACGGACCGGGACAACTGGTTAGAGGTCAAATAACCTCTACTCGTCGTATTTGTACTGTAATCAAGCACAGAATAAACAAACTGCATTACTCGTCTGCGATAGTCGAGAGAAGCCGCGGGCCTACCACGTAGAGTCACCGAGAACAGTGCCACAGTCAGCCAGCCAACTACCTCTGACGGCGCCAAGTCCGCCTCAGACCCAATCTTGCCAAGTCCCCCAGCAGCCTCACTGTATCCCATCCAACAAGCCCAGACGATCCGCCCAGAAAAGAAGAGACGTCTAATTACGAAAACCTCGGACCCCGCGACGTAGCACAATCCTCACGCGCCCTCCTCCGGCGGGTCCCACGACAAACTCCCGTCGGCAACGTCGACTTCTCGAAACATCCCCGAGTCGGCACAACACTCCGTCTCTACAAGCTTGGCAAACGTGCTCTCTTTTCTCTCCGAATACGTGTGCTGAACCCCCCGGCTGGGACGAAAGAAAGATCCTTTGTCGTCAAGCCCACGTGGGTGACACAGCCCGGGGCAGAGCAAGCGTCGAGCAAACAAACCCAAGAATTCAGACAAACAAATAGAAAAATCCCGCATCGATGGGATCGAAGACACCCTCACAGAAAGAGCTAGAGACTACTCCGTACGCAAAAATGTAAGCAGGACGACTGGGAAAACCAAACATCTCAAGTAATCTAGGTAGATCGTCCGGATACGTCCGGCCGAACCACCTGAGAAAAAAGAAGTGGGGCCGGTCTTCACCTCTCCCTTCAACGGCATCCCGGCCGTCGCGATCGGCGTCGGGATTCCCGGCTTCTTAAAAAAGAAGACACGCAGCAGCGCCAACACCACCGCCCACCGCACACCCGAACGGTTCGCGACAAGCAACCCACCGGGCTGTGCGGGCGCATGTGCGTGGCAGAGACGCAGAGGAACTGAATCGGTGATGCAGCAAGCACAAGCCACCACGATGGCCTCAGGCCTGAGATCGCTTGACGGAGAGAGGTTCTAGACCTCGACAGCCGCACCCCAACCCAGCCGTTGGCGTCGCGGGGGGGTTGATAGACAAGACCGACTAGTCTGAAAACAACGCCCGCCGAAGATGAAAATCTCCGGCGGTCGTGAGCTTTCCGCTTCCGGTTGGGACGATGCGCGATCTTGATCAAGAAGTGGACAGCTCTCTTTCAAGCTGACACCTCCGCAGGCTCGGACCATGCCGCCCTGCCAAGAGTAAATTGAAGCAAATAGCATGGCACGTTGCTGAGTTCAACTGGCAATCGACGAAGACTTCAACAAAAAGCACTGACTCGGAGGCACAATACCAGAAAAGCCGCGGGCGCCTGGAGAGACTTGCCGGAAGATGGCCGGGTCTCCCCCAGGACACACGCACTTAAACATCGTGGAAGCCAGCCCGAACCTCGCGGGAGATTTCCCTAAGCGCCAGAGACATCGTGTGGCCCGTCGTGATCGGGTTACAGGTGTCAACCTAAACGCGTACAGAGTTAGTTTCTGCCTGGGTGGCCGAGTTACCAGCACAGTGGTTGTGGTGTGCGGTAAGGTTTCTGCGGCACAAAGTCTCTGGGGCTTGCGGGACGCATCGCGTCTCATCAGAATGAGAGAAGAGAAAAAAGGAACGTGCCACTGATGCGGACAAATCAAAACTAGCTCAATGTCCGCCCGCAGCTATTCGGCGTCGCGTCGCTTCGCACCTGGAAAAAAAGCATCCCTTCTCTTCGGCACAACTTGCATACATCGTGTTGCTGATGCTGTTTTTGTTTCTTTTGGTGTCCTTTTGGGTTACGCACTTCACGTGCACAGTCTCCAGGGCGACGCTGTTGCGGACCAAGTGGGCAAGATGCTGAAACAACATGTCGCCGGTTTCGTGTCCGTGCCTGGGGGACCCCCCCCCCCCTTGAAGGAGGGGCTGGGGGTTTGGTTTGAGTGGTTGGGCCTGGGGAAGAAGTCGTGCCAGCATCGCCTGTTTGATCCCCAACCTCAGGTTCGGCGAGAATGAGTGAATGAATTGCAGCCACGCGATGGGATGGCAGAGCGGGCCACAGGGAAGCTGAGACGGTGAAGGATCAGATATCACATTCGGCCGCATCTTGAGTGCGCTGGGCTTTCGGGAAAGAGAGGCAGTTTGACGATATGGTGCCGCGGTGGAATGATTGCGCTCTCGATGTCAACCTCTGACGCGGAATCTGTTCGAAACCAGGCGGGTGACGAGGCACCGCACCGCCGCAAGACTCACGCTCCCAACGGCGGCCCAAGGCAAGAGAAGGTTTTCTCATGGACGCGGCAGAGGAGAAGGTCGAGACGAATCGGGAGAGGTGGGTTCGATTTCGCCGCAGACAGAGAGCAGACAAGCCGGGATGACCCAACCGGACTGGACCGCACGTAGTCCCAAATCCGGCTACGGGGCCGACATGAACGCATGAAGGCTGAAGCAGACGGTGGCCCTTCAGGGCTGAAGACGCGTGCTCTCAGTCTCGCGCGCGTGGGCGTTCGTGTGCGAGTGCGTGGTCGATGAGACGAGACGGATACGGAGGGGCCGCGACGGACGGGTCTCTGAGCGTCTTCAGCAACTCCTGTTGCCATGCGCACAGCCATCGCCGTCGCAGACAGGAAAAAGAAAAGAGCAAAAAAGAGCGCCAGACGCGAATGGCCCCGTCATCTTCGTCTCCATGCCCATCTTCGGCAATCCGCATTGCTCGGGTCACATGGCGGGATTTAGAAGGAGCAATAAGAGCAGCGCTCCCCTTTCCCAGACGGTCGTGCCCAAAAGGGAAACACGAACGTGCAAATGTGAGGCTCGGCTCGGCTGAGCAGGGCCCCTTTGGCAAATTAATACGGACTGGGGAGAGTGCCTCTCTTTGGTGGGCTCTCAGATTCTCGAGACATGGGTGCGTCGTCGTTGTTGTCTCGATGAGGGAGCGAGAGCAGCTCTGCGCGAGCCGCGGCCAGACGAGACGAAGGTGGACATGAGATGCTCGAATGAAGGATCGGATCGGGCGGAGAAAATATCAAGGGCTCGATATAGGCTATAGCCTAGGTACGCAGACGGAGCATCCGCCGCCTGCTTCGCCCAAGTGAACAGACAGGTTCGCCTGATGGTTCCAATGACCAAGGAATACCCTTCCCTCTGCCGTGTGTATGCGACGGCTTCACCTTACGTGGAGCGCAACGTTGAAAGCGGTGGATATTCGTGTCGTAATCAGAGACCTCGAGTGAGATGATGTGCATCGTGCCCATCCACGGCAAGGTTGGGGGGTTGACGATTTAACTTCTGCCAGGCACGCAAGTTGGGACGTGGGATATGAGCAAGATGGGCTCCTTCGTTTGCTGAGATTTGGATTCGCGCGCCAAATTATCGCTGGCGCAGTGATCTTTGAACCCTAATTGATGAGGCTCACATCCATCCATCGTGTTGGAATGGCCCAAGGCCCCAAAGTGAGCCGCCCAGCCGGCCTGGTCTTGCGTCAGTTTTTTTTTTTTCCTTTCTCTCCAAGATGAAGGCGGGCAGCTAAAACGCCCCCGGATTACTGGGCAGCGGGATGATGCAGCCAGGGGCCCCGGGGTGGACGTGGTCGTCAATCGACATTAGAGGGGGTTCTTGGACCCGTCCGTTTTGCCTTGTTCAGGTGAAGATTTCGGGATTGCGAAAAGAGGTCGTCGTCTGGGGACGGCAGAGTCAGCCAGACCGAAAAGGGTCACCTGCAGAGTCGCAATTTGCGGAATAGACGACCAAAATAGACGCGAGCACGAGGGAGCGGAAATGGGCGACAAGCACAAGGGAAAGGGAAAAGAGGCTCATGGAGAGGGATGTTCCCTGTGCCAGTGAGAGGACAGACGTGTTTGCCGGTGGTGGTTATTACTACAGTCTACTACCTATGTACCACTGGTGGGACAGACCGACTTTTCGATAGTCGCTGCCCCTTTTATTTTTATTTTACTATTATCGTCGCTGAATTGTACTTTCCCTCTTGGTTCTGTCCATGTGCCGCTCGTTGGTGGCCCCTTTCCTGAGACTTACGTAGGTACCTAATGCAACAAAAACACAGCACTTGCTGTAGAAGGAAGTCATCGTCAAGCTTCGCCTGCCGCTCTTGCCCAGTCTTGAGCCTTCGGGTTCCTTCCATAGGAAGTAATAGCGATGGGCCAGTGGACGGGCCATGGGTACATAGTGTGGTCGCCCCCACACCCCCCTGCCTCCTGCCTCCTGGCCCCCCTGTACTTTTCGAGGGTTCTCAGCGCTGCCAATCGTGACTTGCCGCTGCCACTTTTTCGGATTTTTCGGTGGAACCACACCCCCGACCGTTCAAGGGCCCCCGTTGTTTCAGATTTCGCCAAGACCTTGAGGAAAATAGAGGTTCAAATTTCTCTCTTTCTCTATACGGATACCTGAGTCCTAGGTCACCAGAGGCTCCAAGGCTCGACGGTGAGCAAACGAACCGCTCGCAGCCACCGGTTTCAACAGCTTTCGGGAGCCCTCCGAATCAACCACGCGGGTTTGCCACTTTGCTTGGATTGGGCGTTCTCGCTCCTGTCTCAAACAACGCCAGCAGCAACAGCAGTGGTAGTAGCAGTACTTCGTATACCTATCACACACGCAAACGTACCTCTGTCGGACGATCGTCCGTTGCACTTCCTTCAGCGGGGATTTCTGAGGTGATAGAGGCACATGCCGTCCTGCCTGCCGTCCTGCCTGCCGTCCTGCCTGCCGTCCTGCCTGCCACCCCCCCCCCCCCCCCCCCCCCCCCCCCCCTAACGCGCGACAAGACATCTACAGAAGTGTTTTGGTTGGATGTTTGATGATAAGCGGCGACCCTCCTCCTCCTCATCCTTTCCCCCATCTTGTCGCAGAACCTGGGCTTGTCTACGTGCGTGCGTGCATGAGTGCGTGCGTGCTTTTTTGCCCATTCCATCCGCGCTAAGAGATACGGAGTTTTTGGATCTTCGATCGCGAAATTGCGATGAGCCTGTTGGTGAGTCTGAGAATGTTTTAGGACTGGGGTGGTGGTGTGCGAGCCTGTCCTGCCTGCCGCCTTCCGCCTTCCGCCCTGCCCGTGAGAGGAGACGGCGAGAAACAAAAAACGGGCAGCCTGCGGGCTGGGGGGCTGATCGCGCCAATCTACCTGGGGATCAAAAAAAGGAGGCTCTGTTGGTTTTTGCCTGGTGTTCATCTCGTATCATTCATATCATCTGTAGTATTATCGCATCCTCGATCAGCTGTATCAGTTTTCTAAGCCCCTCCATGCTGATGATGTCGACGATGACGACGATAGTCCCCTCCCCCAAACTTCACTTCTAAAAAGGGGACGGACAGTGGGGAGGGAGAAAGAGAGCGGTGGGCGGCCGGGCTGGACATGGGACGAAACGTGGTCACTTACCCAAGATTGATGAACGGTGAGAGATGAATGACGGCCGTTGCACCTAATTTGGTGAGCAGTTAATATCGACTGTTATGGCCCTTTTCGCGCACCGTCAGGTGAAGGTAGAGGTATCACCCATGGAGCACCAAGAAGAAGGAAAAAAGACAGGCAGCGCCCAGGACGGTGAACCGCGATTCCTGCCCTTGCCTCGGCATCTCCCATACGAGACCGACAGACGACGGGGACCGGGGTTCGTCGTGGGTGATGTTGTTCGACGCGAGACGAGGATGAGGCTGGTTGTCAGTTCCCACTCTGCAATTAACGCCAAGCAAAGCCAGCCCGGTATTAACGTAAAACTGTTGAAAGTATGTCCCGTCACGAGAAATCTGTTTGCTGCTGCTGACCTTTCAGGCGTGGCTGGCTCGTCGATACGGACTGACTGCTGTCGCTCCAAGACCTTGCCACGAGGTCTGCCGCCGCACCTGTCGCTACCGAAACTTTGAAGCAGTCACGAAATCCTCCTGTTAAATTAAACCACCACAGCTTAACGGGTAGCCTCTCAGCGTGTCCCGTCTTCGACAGGAAGGGTGGTGACGTGACGCCGCAGTCCTGACCGAGTGTCTCGTTCCAGTGAATAATACCAAAAGACAGCCGTATCCCGGGCGCAAGTCGAATTGTGGGAATTATTCTAATTTTCCTTCTTGCTGTGTCGTGTGCCCTGACGGTGGGATAGGGATTCCCCATCTTCGGTCAGCCGCCGACAGATGAAGCCCGCGGCTTGCGGATGGGTATACCATGTATGCCTTTTGGGTAGGGGGTCAACTGGTTGTTGATTTATCTGAGAAACCAGTTAGAAAGAAGGAGAGCGAGAGGGAGGGAGAGAGAAAGAGAGCCGCGGTTTGCCAGTTACACCAGAGTCCCTCTGATTGACCAAGGCTCCCTTCTTCCTCAGGGAGCAAGGGGGCAAGGGAACAATCTAGATCGGGCTCAACTCTCATGTTGTGCTGCCAGATCGGGACGAGGCATTGGTTTCCGACAGATTGAACCGCAGCTCCATCCCCATCCGGTGATCCATCACGACCACCGCAGCTGCTGCCAGATTTGGGACTGTTGGAGAACAGACGATGGCGGCGAGCCCGAACGGCTGGTTAAGAGTGTGGCTTTGTGCCAGGGTGGTACTCCAAGGTGTGGCCACTGCGTTTGCCGCCGACGGGGCGCGCGCGCGAGAGGAAGAGAGGGAGAGAGCAAAGAGAGGCTGAGCTGCTTGATGCTTCAGCAGAAAAAGAGTCATTCGGGCGGCTAACGCCGAAGCGCGGAGACCAGTGGGCACGCTCAAGGGGGTTTAGAGCAAGGGAATGGGGCTGAACCTGAACCCGCGCCTCGGACTTGTTCAAGATATGGCGTTAGCCGGTAGGGCAGTCTTTTTTGCTTCTGGTTCTGATTCAGACTGAAACCGACGTGGTTGGCTGGCGACGACCAACCGGTCGAGGGAATGTCGCCCGCTCCATCCCAAGGGCTGAGCGAGCGGGAAGGAACCGAAAACATTCATGTTCTAGACTGGCATCCTGTCCTGGCCGGCCGCTGAAGGCGCCGTCCGGCACGCAGGAGTCGCGGAGGCGAACGGAAGAATGCGCGTGTGTTTGATCGCAGGTGCGGAACGGATTGATCTGCTAGGGTCATCTCTTCGACAGCAACAGCCCACCGAGATCTACACTAAGCAGTAAGGGCGCTCTCTCTCTCTGATCCCATCGAACAGGGAGCAAACCACCCGGCCGAGAGATTTCGATTTTCCCGTCGGGGTTTCCCCGATGGGCAAAAATAAGAGGACGAGAGAGAAGAATGAACTGGGCTTCGGTGGGTTCGAGGGCTGGGAATGGCGCCGCTCTTTTTTTTCGTCAGTTCGAACCGATGCTGGGAACGCTGAACCCAGCAACCCAGGTTGTGTCGTGTAGGCCTAGGCTAGAGATCCCACCAGCCAACCTCTGCAGGAAGCTCTGAGCAAGAGGCACCAGAGAGTCGGTATTGGGCAAGGATGCGAGATGAAGCACAGGACGCCAGGAGGCTCTCGCCGCACCATCAACCAGAGTCAGACTGCTGGAAACACTGGGGCCAAGAGCGATCTGACAACCGAGACGAGGAACCGAAAGAGTCGATCACATTCAGAAGAGGGGCCGCTGTCCCAACACTGAGCCAGAGCCTAGAGCCAGAGCCAGGCAAGGGCATGGTGTAGATACCTATAGGCTAGGTCAACCGTCTAGGGGGTGCTCTGTAGAGATGGGATCATCAGTCCACACAAACTAGTTCGTCAGGCTGACACTCGGGTAGAGGACAACCTTGAAAAGCCTGCTTCTGGGGGTCGGACTTTGACTTGTTGACAGGGCTTGTCAAGATGTTATTTGTTTGGGAGGGCCGGACAGGATTGTCTGAGAGTTTGACTTTGGAGGTCCATAGTACGGAGTTTAGGTAGCAACTGGGAAGAGCGTATGATCGCTGTGACTCTGTGTCCGCGCCGCACCGGGTCAGCAACATCAGCCGAGAAAGAGCGTGCGTACGTGCGCGCTTGCTTGGATGCATGCTTGCTTGGATGCATGCTTGCTGATTGAGTGTCAGCGAGAGCGAGTAAACATGGCACACTGCATTAATTTTGTTCCCTCTGTTCAGTTTCCAAAACATAGCTGTTGTAACTTGTTGGCCCAACGGCTATCGCACTCTCTCTCGTCACGCTCTCTGGCCCTGGCCGGAAATAAAGTAGGCACGAAATCCCCAGGACCGTGACCGAGGTGCGAAGCCCGAAACCGCAATGGCCGTTCCTGGACCGATCCTCCTGCAGAGACGGGGAGGGGGGAAGGGGCGCTGCCGGGGGAGGGGGGGGGGGGGGTAAGGAGGAGGGGAGGGGCTCCTGAGATCCATTCCCAGGAGGCTCTGTCTGTCGCAGTTGTCGTGAATGGCGCGCCACGCAGTAATATGCGTGGTACCTGGCGAAACGGCGATGGTGGCGGACGGGCCTCTAAGTTGCCTTTATGTTTATGGACGCGGTGTTTCCGGGTGAGTGATGGTTCTGCGTGTAGTGTATAGGTATGCTCTGGTTGACTCTGCCCAGAGGTCGGTCTCATCAGCGCAGAGAGAAGAAGACCAATTTTTTTTTAAAATTAATACCCTGCACACACCAAATTGGAAGGCCCGGAACTCCCATTGGCCGAGAGTAGGCGCCGACGCTGGGCTGCGCGACTGCAGGCGCATGGGCTATTAATAGCCCCTGCCCGGCCATGTTTCGCAAAACACGGTCCAGTCACGATGAAGCCTGTGGCGGCCATCCGTTCTCCACTTTCTTTTTTCCCTCGCCAGTCAGCGACACCACTGGACCGTCGCCCAGCAGCTGTGAGAGAGCGCCTGCCCCACTTCCTCGAAGCCTCCAGTGACGCCTCACACGCTACGGCTGGTGGGAAACCCCACCTCGTCTGGGGGCGGCCAGTCACTATCAACCTTTTTACCATCTCGCAGCGGCACGTCTGCACTGTAGGTAGGTACCCAGGCCAAGGTACCGTGCCGTAGTGTTCGCTCCTCCCCTCTTTGGACCACCAGTAATAACGAACCATGGGCCATGGCTGGTCTGCTTATGCGCGTCGCATGTTGGATCGGTCCCGGCCTGGAAGACGTTGACGGTTGGAAGGGGCGTGATGCGTGATAGACGGACACATGCGGATGTTCTGCGAGAAAGGAAAAAGGCCGCCCACGCCGATTCCATGACTTCATCTGCTTTGCGCCTGTTTGGTGCGCCATGCCTCGAACAAAACATCAGTCGATCCCAAGACGCTCTCTCCCTCACTGCCGCTTCGACGGCGTCGGTCTAGTGCAGGTCATCTCTGGACGAAGGGCCGCACTAATCCGATCCGACACCCCCGTCATTCGCTCTCTAGTACCTAGCAGTGGGTGGTGCTGGTGTCAGTGCCTTCCATGCCTTGCCTTGCCTTGCCGTGCCGCTGTAACGTGCCTTGCTTCTTGCTTGCTACCACTGCTTGTTGCTTGCCCTTCCAGCAGGAGCCCTTCCGTCCAGTCTTGAGAGCTAGTAATAGTGTAGGCAGGCCAGCAAGTCAGGTTTTTACCTGACCAAAGGCAATAGCCATCCCAGTGAATGCTGCGGCTGCAAGTGTGCCCTCTCAACTCGCGTCCGCTCCAGCGACGCCAGCCCTTCTGTAATTATTTCTGACGCACCGCAATGGGGATGTGGGCTCTTCGGAGGCAGCGTTAGGGACCCATGTGAGATACGTACCTGCGGCGCTTTCCCTTCCTGGGAACATCTGGGGCCTAGTCTTCAGAAGGACGAGGTACCGTACCTTTACACTGGAGACAAAAGATACGTGCCTCGCGTGCGTGGGAAAAACGGTACGTACTGGACCTGCCTCGCGCGTTCTTGCTCTTGGTCTTGGGTCTTGCTCTTTGGTGCGGTGGCCACTAGCAGCCCAGGAAAGGACCCCTGCCCTGGTCGACCTCAGCCAGCAACTAACCCTGGGGGACCCTCTCCCACCACCCGTCGACTTTGACCAGCATCTCCAGGCCAGACCCAGCCCCATGCCCAGTTTCCAGTCCCAGTCCCAGTCCCAGTTGTTGCCCTCGTCGACGCTGCGCTGCTCCAGTTCACTCCAGTCGCCTGCCGTCTGCGCCTGCGTAGGTCCCCATCTCTGCCCTGCTCCTGCCTGTTGCTGCTGCTGCTTCCTCTCAGTCCCCCCCCCAGACCCCAAGCCCCAAGCCCAGACCAATACAATCCCTCCCACACACCCCGGTCCACTGCCACCAGCAACTCAGCAGTCCTGCCGTTGCCGCTGCCGCTGCCGCTGCGAACCCTTCCCATTCGACTTCCTCAAACTATACTTCCACCCTCCTCCCCTCCATCAACCCGCATTCTTGACTTCTCACCTACCCTCGATTCTGCTTCGGCGCTTCACGCATCTTGCTGCACCCAACCATTTTTTCCCCTTTCTACCCGCCCGACCAATGTTTCCGTTCTGACGGTGCCACCCTTACTCTTCTCCCACCAGCATGTGCTAACCCCCAAGCCGCCGTTTTCGTCGTGTCCAGTAGCCATTGTTTTCTCTCTCTCCCACCCATTCTACCAACCACCTTCACCTTGAACTTACCACTTCCTTTCTACCACCACCACTCCTCCGCCCTCTGTTCGCCTCCTCTTCGACAATCACGACGAACTTCTCGCAACTAGCTTCTCAGAGCCCCGCCGCATACGAGAAGCGCCTTCCCTCCCCACCGTCCGTCGACCACATTTTTCTTGTCGCGCGAGCTTGGTCACCTGTTCTGCGGCATTGCCACCGAGTACGAGGAGGACGAAAGAAATAGCAACATCGGTCCTGCCGAATCCGAGGACCACCATCGTCATAACCACCACCAATTCAAATAACCAACAAATTCCCCGCGGAGGGAGAAAAAAAAAGAAGAAGCCAGTGAAGGGATCCAGCAGCGCTGTCCTCCGATCTAGCATTATCCACGACTTTTTACCAACCCGCGATTACGCTCCTTCCCAACCCCCAAACGCAACCATTTCTTTAACTATTTCGCCAACGGTGCCCCTCTCGGCCCTCTCAGTCTCGTCGCCCGAGACTGCCGCAACCACGTTTCCGTCGCGCAAGAGGAGAGAAAGAGAGAAGGGATTCGGGCAGCCCATTCAAAAGGTACACAAAACCATGCCGTCCGCAGCGGCACGACGGATCTACGAAGATCAAATCCCGTCCTTCATGTCCGTCTTTGACCTCGACGCCGAGACAATCGCAGCCCAAGAAACCGTCACCCTCGTTGACCCCAAGTTGATCGAGATGGAGGCCACTGGAAAGCCCTTGACCAACCCGGTCCAGCACCTCCGATCCTCGATACCCTCGGATCCTACGCACAAGCACCACGACAGCACTTCGACCCAGGCATCCGAGTCCGCAGAGTCTTCTCCCACGACGACCCTGTCAACAAGCGACTCTTCCCCGTTGTCGGACCCGTCGCCTTCTTCCTCTCCAGACTCCCCCATTAACCTGATCCCGCTGTCCTCCTTCCCGGCCACGTCTTTCGGCGCTCTCTCCCCCGTGTCTTCCATGAACACCCTCACGGTGTCGGAAAACACGAGTTTCCGCCGACCGATGACGTCTCCTTCGCCGCGCCGGCCCAAGAACATGAAGGGTCTGTCTATCCAGCCGCCTTTCATGGGCAACTCCGCCGCCACCCTTGTCTCCGAGCCTGCCTCGCCCTCTTTCATCAAGCCTACGATTCCGGCCATGAAGCGCAAGCCTAGTCAGCTCAGCCTCAACACCAAGACGTCAGACCTCGTCATGCGCAATACTCTGGAAGTCCCGGGCACGCCTGGAATGGCCCCGATCATGCAGCGACGCGCGCTGAAGCACTCGACGTCCTCTCCCCACATGCTGCCTTCCTTGAAGTCGGCGACTTTCGGTCCTCCGGGCGGTATGTCGTTTCCCAAGGTCTTGGAAAGGAACGAGTCGGGCCTGTCGGAATTCCTGAGGCCAACAAAGACTGGTGTAGGTGCTTCTTTCGATACCACGATCGTTGAGGAGGACTCGCCCATCAAGACCCAGCTCGCTAGCCGCGCTGCCCTCGACTTCGAGCCGTACCACGAGCACGAGAACAACGAGGACCAAAAGACCCCCGGCTACCCCGATGGACCGATCGCCATCTACGAAGACAATGTCTACCTGTACTTGGAGCCCACGGCGGAAGAAGCGTCGAGATTTGACACCGTCATCAACGTCGCGCGGGAAGTCCACAACCCGTTCAACTTCCTGCCCAAAGCGGATGTGCAGATGATCGACTCTCCTGCTGTCCTGAGCCCCATCCCTGATACTGCTGTATCAAATGCCAGCTTCTCAACCGCCTTTGAGTTCCCTACTGAGGGAAGGGTCGAGACCCCGACAACCCCGAAGGCCATGTCTTTCTCCACCCACCGCCCAGAGTACATTCACATGCCCTGGGACCATAACACAGATATTGCGCAGGATCTCATGCATCTCTGCGAGACGATTGAGGCACGGACAAAGGAGGGCAAGAAGGTCCTCGTCCACTGCCAGCAGGGCGCGAGCAGATCTGCCAGTCTCATTATTGCCTACGGTCTCTACAGGAACCCGGAGCTCAGCGTCAACGATGCCTACTACGCGGCACAGGAGAAGAGCAGATGGATCAGCCCCAACATGAAGCTGATGTACTGCTTGCAAGATTTCCAGAAGCAGGTCTCGAAGAAGAAGGCACCCCTCGGCTCAGCCTTCCGTCCGCGGACTGGACGCAGCCCTACGAAGCACCGCCTGACGCTCTCTGCCGACGCCGCCATCGACGCCGGCCCGAAAGAACCCATGACCGCTCCTCTGCCTGGAGATCAAGAAAGCAGTCCCGGTCGTCTGAGTCCGCAGAAAGGGAGTCCTACCCGTGCCAGAGGTCTATCAACACCCGGCAGCCAGCCAATCTCGCCTGGCCCCTCGTCTGCACCGTCGAGCTTCTCATGCTCAGAGAGTGAAAGCAATTCTGCAAAGTTTGGCAGATTCGACGTGGATCGCTTGCTTCCGACGCTTAAGCCTGCGCCGTCCGACACTGGATTTGCATCGTCTTCGTCATTTTTTGCCAAGCCACCGCCGTCGCCAGGCTTCGGAGCACACCGGTTTGGCCCGGCAGGAGGCTTTGGGTTCTCCAGCCTCAATCTTGGTCCTTCAAACGACTGTGAAATGACGGAGCCGCCAGTTTCAAAGGAACGACACGTCGCGGTCGCACTACCCGATGATGCAGCCCTCATGTCACCCAGGGCTGAGACGATGACGAGCAACCCGCTGCACGACACTTGCAACGAGTACGCGGGAATGCGATTTGTCGAGGTGCCGCCTACTCCAAGCGAAGGTCTGTTCTCGCCCCGAGAAACAATGTTCCCTAGGGATCCTTTCTTCCCCTTCGGACGCCCCACCCAAGTTGCCGACCCTCGAAGTCCGCCAACCAAAGGTGAAACGCCAATTGTGAGGTCTATTGACGAGCTGCTATGACCGCGGCCAGGGCGGACGGGACACACCGCCACTAGCGACTAGCACCAAGCCCCTCGGGACCGGACTAATTCGGCGATACTCGGCCGGATTAAGGCTGTTTGTTGCTATTTCTGCAACGCTGACTAGCCGTCACGCGACCTAGCAGTGAGGTTGACGGTGGCCCCCTTAACACACCATACGAGGTTGGCGGACAACTGGATCCGTGACCGACACTTGAAACACGCGTACGCCAAGCGACCAATGTTTTTGATTGTCGATTCCGAGCGTCAATACGGCATTTACAGGCGTGGTCTCGAGCTGGAAAACGAAAAAGAACGTGGGTGGTAAAACACCACCCATTGAGTCCACCGATACAAACTCCTTTCGGACTACACCCTGCCGAACCCTACACAACTCCAGAAGCACAGCCACACTTGTCTGGCAATTTCATATGTCCTTTCAAGCCTTCTTTTCAGAGCGCGGCGAGTGGCGAACTGGCGGTCGGTTTCGTCGCAAAGCACCAAGCAGCAAAACGTACTTTACTACCAACCATAAACCGAAATGTGTAATCTAGAATCGAACCCCCGGGGCACGATATTGGAACGAAAACATGGGAAACCAAATATCCCAGTTGGACACGGAACGGCAAGGACAGGGGCTCGGCTACCACTACTTCTCTCTTTTTTTTCCTTTCTCATTTTCTTTCTGGTCTTTTGTGTATCACAAACACATCTTTTTGGGAGTTGGGGGGCGGGGTACACAATATCTCATGAAGGCCACGTTTTTCCCCCACGGGGGAACTGGCTGGTTTGGAGAGGACGGTCGTCAAGCATTACCCACAAAAGAGACACCGTTTAGTTTTGTTCATTTCTGGTCTCATTCAGGTTTTCTTTTACGCGCGCTCCATCCACGGATGGTTGCCATCGCATATGCATTGGAGTCAAAGGAACAGGGCAAAGGGTGGGGTGGTCGAGAGGAATGAGACGAGGATACCATGACTGCATGGCTCGGGGCGAGAGGTAGATGACTTGCAAAAACTGAGAAACCACACATCAAGTGTGTCAATTAAATATCTGGTCCTGCTTGCAATGTGATGTGACAGTTGTGTTTCGAGAGTCCTTGGGTTGGAGGCAACCATCTGTCTCCTGTAAGCAAGTCAAGTCATTTTGAATGCTGGCTTTGGCGTCCCACCCACACAGTCAGTCGCCAAGGAGCCTCAAGAGGTGGAAAACACACTGAGAACAAGTAGTGTATTTTGGTACGCCTTGGCCGAGGGGGAAGAATCGTCAGTCTGGGAAAGAACGGACTCGTTGAGATCGGCTTCCGGGGCCCATCTACACGGTCTTCAACTCCAAGACACGAAAACATACACAGGGAACCAGTAATGGAAGTCAAATCAGCATCATGGTTATAAATTGCGGACAGTCTTCTTCCATCCTTTCGTTCTTATTATGATGTCTATGAACTCCACCAACGCCCTAGATAATAGAGATACGGAGACAGGCAGGAATGACTCTGTAATCTCTCGTGTGCTTTGTTTGAAGATATGTATAAAATTGGTGGCACTTGGAAGCACCAATGGTGGAAACAAGTTTGGATATCTCAAGAAGGGAAAAAACCATGGTGAGGGAACATGGTGATGAAATCAGCCTTTACAACTGACTGGACCCTCTGGAAATGGAAAAAAGTGCAGTCTCTAGTCAAATGTAAAAAAAAAAAACGAAAACCAAGACAGGCAAGAAAAAAACAGCTTCTCCTCCTCTTTCTATGTACTAGTGGTTACTGGGCTTGAGCCCAAACACCACAAGCTCCCAGATACAGAGAGCACAACTCGGCGACGAGAAGACGGCAACAGCCTTACTGGGTCTTGCCCGCCGCAGCTGCGCGCTTCGCGGCCTCCTTGGCCTGCTTCTCCTTGGTCGCGATGCGGGCCTCGGCGCCGATGGCGCCAAAGACGAGCGAGACGCCGAGCCACTGCATGTTGGACAGGCTGTGGCCGAAGGCGAAGACGGAGAGGGCCATGGTGACCATCTTGCGGGTGACGGTGACGGTGACGAGGAGGACGGAGGAGAAGGTCGCAAGAGTGTAGACTGTTGGAGGCATGGTTGTTAGGCAAGGCCAAGGAGGAGACCACCAGAGACAACGAAGACTTACAGATGAAAACCTGACCCACGGCGCCGCACGCCGCGAAGCCCAGCACATCCCCCCAGACGGCGGGGTACCGCGCCATGAACGCCAGCGCAGCCTTGAGCTCCCCGGCGCTGCCCGCAACGTCCATGCCGAGGTACTCACCCAGCCCGGTGTGGACCAGCCAGGGGCTGAGGACGAGGTAGCCCAGCGTGACGGCGGTGCTCATCAGGTTGTTGGCGCACATCATCTGCGGGCCGGTGTAGCCCTTGAACGTGCTGAAGATGTAGTCCTGGGTGCTGTTCGTCAGGCCGTCGAACAGCAGGTTGATGGACAGGAGCAGCATGCCCCACGGCATGTTGGCGTCCGGGTTCACGACCGACTTCTTCTTCTTGCTGCCCGAGTGCAGCGTGAAGACAGCGACGCCCGCCGTCACGCCCGCGACGACCAGGTACTTGTACAGCGGGTATCTCTTGCCGAACAGGGTGGTGTGGAGGAGCATGACGGGCACGAGCTTGCAAGACTTGGCGAGGAGGAAGGTGATGTAGTCGATGTGCGACAGGGAGGCGTAGCCGAAGGGCGAGGCGAGGGAGGAGGTGACGGCGACGAGGGCGAGGGGCGCGACGATCTTGCGCGAAGGGAAGACGGGCGGGAGGGAGACGGCCTTGCGCGAGCTGAAGTAGAGGTAAAGAAACCCGGTCGTGGCGGCGAAGAGAGACTGAATGGTGTTGAGGAACACGGGATACTTGAAGACCTCGGGCTTGGACGCTGGGCCGTAGGGCGTCGTCGTGAGCTTCTCCTGGAGGTAAGCCCAGGTAAGGCTGTGCGAGAGCAAGTCAGCGGCAGTCAGTGATGTCACGCAGCGAACAAGACGTACAAAGAGGCGTAGATACCGCCCACGGCGATCAGAATCTGCAATGCGCCGGCCTCTTTCGTCTCAATGGGCACGGGCGCGGCCTTCGTCTTCCCGTTCGCCTGCGTCGCGGCGCCGTTGCTCGGGGTGCGGGCGAGATCCTGCTTGCTGAAGTACTCCGACGAAGCCTGCCGGCGGACCGGCGTAGCTTGCTTCGAGCGCGCCATTGTGTACGGGCTGTTGACGTCGGGTTACAAAGACTTGGCTGGACAAGGAGCGAGACGCGCAGCGGAAGAGAATGTGTCGTCGACGTCGGAAATGAAGAATTGAAAAAGAAAGCTACGACTAGGAACAGCAGACACTAGGTGAATAAGAACAACAGTGGAGGGTCGAAACCAAAAGAAAGAAAGTGAGGAGCGCTTTACTTCGATGACGGACAAACCTGAGAAAGGCTGATGACAGGTTGGCTTCATCCCAAAATTAAAAATAAGGTGGAGAGCTTCAGCTTACCCGCCGGAACACCCCTGGACTCACCCCTTCCGCCCACGCGCTTCAGGGTCCCCTCCACTGTCTGTTTGCGAACCGCCCCTAACCTTATCAGGAACCTGTCCGGCCCGGTGCCTCCTCTCCGGATCGGCATCGCCAGAAGGTGCCCAGAACCCCGCGCGGCATTGGCCAATCACGAGAGGAGCGCAACTTGATCCCGGACCAGTGCCTCCTGCCGTGTCTTTTCGCCAGCTCGAATTTTCTCCGCACGAGTGATTTTCCCCTAATGGCAGGCGTGGTGGTCATTGGTGTTAGCACTGCATTAAGCTCCAAAGGCGGCAAGAGTGAAGAACTCGGTTGATAAGCCACTTGTTTGGCTACTTTGGAAGCCTTGCGTCATATCTGGTTGTCCATTTCCACAACTTTCACAACATGCACTTGAAAAATGGAACCAGTCTTGCTCAAAGGTATTTGTACCTGCCTATCTATGGATGGGTATCACTATCTAGAATCCTCCGTGCATTGGAATTTCTTTTCTTTAGAAAAGAAGACCGATGCCAGAAGCGTCCAAGAGACTCCCATAGCCCAAGACCCAGCAGAAAATACTCAGGCCACTGAGATCTTCATCAACTCGACGGAGGAAGAGTGAAGGTGGTGAGGTGTAGGGGACGTCGATGTTGATGGTTGAAGTGGTCGATTCATCATTAATGTGTCCGAAGCCATGCTTCCATGCTTCGAAGAGGTATCCCGTGTCGTCAATCGTAAGTGCCTTTCTGGTGATAAAGGCAAACCGCCGTATGTCCATGATGGATTGATACAAGAATTCCGATCCGTAGATCAGAATGTCTTCTGCCCAAACGTTGACCGGAAGACCCATCCTCCAAAAAAATGAGCAATGTGTCGCGCGTCGCACGACTGCCAAAAAATAGAAAAGTGAAAGAGACGGTCTCAACTGATAGTGACCGAAGGTTTGAAACATCTGGGCTAATCGCCGACCCAGAAATTTCGGAAAGTGGAGCAAGGAAGTAAAAAGCAATTTTCGAGTCCCAGACCGAGATGATGCTGAAAGAAGCCTCAGTCATCCCAGAGATCCAGCCTTGCGGCTAAAGTCTGCACTGTCCGAACGGAATACAACGAACCAAAGTGATTCAGGCGTGACGGCCCTTTTACTCGGAGGGGGGGTTCGCGCGGCGCATCTTCTCAGCCTCGAGGTTCTCGTACAGCAGGAAGAGGGCAGACTCGTTGGCCTTGGCGGTACCCATGATGGTGAACATTCGCTCGCCAGTCTCGTCGTGGGGAGCCTAGATGATCGTCAGCGACAAAAAAAAGCAAGCGCACGCGTGAAGCTTCATACCTTCGCAATTGAGATGCGAGCACCAGAGGTCTTGCGGATCTCACTGATCTTGCTGCCGGCGCGGCCGATGATGCAGCCAACCATGTCGGAGGGGATACTGATGTTTTGGGTCTGGATTTCTTCTCCGTTCTCGTCGTGGGTAGGGGGGCCACGAGAGGCAGCGTCAGAGTCGGAACGACGGCCGTAGGGACGGGTGGCACCGTTGCTGAAGTCGGCACCATTGCCGGTTCTCATGACGCGGGGGCTGCTGTACTCGGAAGAGCGACCGCCGCTGCCGCCACCAGTGGAAGAGAAGCTACCACTTCCACCCAGAGTGCTGGCGCCGCCAGGCTGGGTGCGAACGACGGGGTTGTAGAGCACAGTACCTGTTCCACGCTGCCAGTCATCGACGAGGCACTTGCAGATCTCCCAGACGGCAGCCTTGATGCCCTCAGGGGTTCCCTGCACCTCAACGATTCGCTCGGTCGACTGAGGGAGCATTTCCTTCTGGGCAACCATGCGGACACCCGAGACATCCTGGATGTGCTTGATCTTCAATCCCTGGCGACCGATGATCGTGCCCATCTGATTATGAGAAATGAGCAGCTTGATGGCTAAGATGAGGTCAGTGTGATTGTTCGCGGGCGCAAGTACGGGATGATGCATACGATGAGTGCCGTTGTTCTGGACAACGCCTCCCATGCCGACGGAGGGAGCACCCTCGAGGAGGGACTGGGCGACAATCGCATAGGCCTTCGCAATGGCCTGGATCTCGCCAGTGATGGTCAAGACCCGGTCGTGGACGCCCTGAACAACCTTGCTAACTCCAGCTTTCACACCGGTCTCATCGCGCAGGTCCGCGACGTTTTTTCCGGCCTTGCCAATGATTACACCAGCCTCCTTGGACGAGACAATGGCACGCAGAGTCAGCTGCGAGGTAGCGTACTCCTCCTCGGTGCGGGGGGCAGGCTCTCCGTCGGGTCCAAGTCTGGGTTCGTTGTCGTCGACCTTGAGGTGCTCAAGGGAACCAACAAGATCGTTGCCGTTGGCAGGGATGGAGTCTTGAAGAGCAGACATGATGGAACTGAGAGTATCGAATGATTTGGGTTCAGACTGAGGGAGGTAGCTCAGCGAATCGATTCGCTGCTGGAAGTACCTGAAACTGAAAATTAGCAAGGCGGTCCATTTGAAGGCCTGAGTAGATTGGTTTCAATGGTATGCTGCCAGTGTGAAAGTTGTGGAAGAGAGTGCCAAGGAAATGAGAAATGGGGGAACTGGGTATCAAAATTCAGGGAACAGGAATTTCGTAGCTACGCCAAGTAGCCCTCTGATAATAAATACCCGAATTTGGTACTCAGTTGATCATTAGGTCTTCCAAACTGGGGTATTCGGGCAGGTTAAAAAGAAATGGATGGGAAACCGACGTTGAGCAGATGATAGGCGCGATGAGTTGTAGGCGCAACCAATGGCAGGTGTAGTGGATAGCGAGCAGGAAAACCCCGATTCCTCCAAAAACAATAAATTATTTTGGAGGATGGGAATAGAGAGGCTTTGGAAGAGGAGTTGTCGTCTACCAAGTGGTGTACCAGACCAGATGTAAGAAGAGGTAGGTGGGATTTGGTAGACGCGAAGGGGTAGGTAGGATTTGGTAGTAGTAGGCGCGAAGGGGAGGTAGGCGCGAAGGGGAGGTAGGCGCGAAGGGGAGGTAGGCGCGAAGGGGTAGAAAATATTACCACCTCAAGCAACTTGAAATAATTGGTTTTGAAAGGTGATGATAATTACCTGGGCTGTGTTTTTTTTTTTCTCCTGAGCTTTGGCAAACAGGAAGGCGGGGTTGCGTCAGAGGTAGTAGCAACCAAAGGATCAGTACCGCGCGAGGTAGAGGTTGAAGAGAAGTTGTAAGAGCGCGGTGAACAACTTCAAAAGGTGCCGGTAAATAGAGTCAGTACTCGGATACCGTTGCGGGATCTGTCAGAGTCGATGGTTGAAGTTGCGATGCGATGCGATGCGACAGACGCAAACGGGGAGGTTGTGGGTAGAGTGGGTGGTGGTGGATCGGAGAGGTCGGGGTTTGGAGGGGTTCAGGTGAGGTGTAGGGTGGAAAGAGCCGGAGCGGGGTGGGAGATGGAGAATAGAGTAGAGTAGTAGAGAGATGGGAGTGGGAGAGAGATTGGAGACGGAAGAGAGGATGATTTTGGGAAGCGTTTGGGTGAGGTGGAAGAGGTGAAGAAGAGAGTTGGGAGCCGGGGAGAGGTGAGGTTGGTCGTGGAGAGGTGAAGGATGGAGAGAAGTGCGAACAGAGAATGGGGGGAGAAAAGCAGGTAGATAATTGAGGAGCAATGGCAGGAAGGTGCACTGCAGGTGCTTTTTTTTTTTTTCCCCTTCTCCTTGGCTGATGTGTGAGAAGAAAGGTACTTACAGCTGGGTATGTTGCTCTAGAGAAATCTTGTACTATTTTGGTGGTGGGATCTTGTGCGGTACGGTAGGTAGGTACGGATAGGTGTAGCTCTCAGGGTTGAGTTGGGGGAGCTTCGTGCTGGGAGCAAGGACAGTTGCAGGGCTTGAAATGGGAAAGAGGACAGGAGGGGTACGTGATTCAGCGGCGGGTCGCGCCTCAAGAATCCAACGGCGGGTACCTCGCGCCCCACTCTGCTGCAGGACATCACGTGTACCCCAGTACGGACCTGCCGCTGTAAGAGGACTTTAGGGAACGCTAAGGCCACGGCCTCAGCAAGTATGCTGCCCCTCCCGCACATGCTTCCCGGGCTGTACCCAGCGTGTACAGCACCTCATTCCCACCCACGCTGCATGGAGCTTAAGGTACCCGGCACCTGCTTCTACCATAGGTTATTATCTGGCCGCTGCTCAGGTCTACTTTATGGTACCTTAAGCGACTGCGTTCCGTACCTGTCATCCCCCGCTGACCAGCAGGGAGGTATTATTACCAAGAAGACCCCTCAGATGTGCTTCCCCTCTCCGCTCTTCGAGGCACATTATTTTTTTGAAAATGGCACTCGCGGTCGTGACCGAGAAACAGAGAGGCGACGCGAGACGAGACACCGACAGCTGCGTCCGAGCTTTCCAGAGCACGGCCTCGCCATCTCAAAATGCGGCAATGGCTATGGATGGCAATAGCAAAGGAGACGGTGATTTGTGTACCATGTCCAACTCGTTAACCGACACCAAACGCCACCCACACCATCCATCCATCACCGTGATACCTACCCTTCCCTCCAGACCTCCAGAGCAAAGTGCTCCGGGCCGTCTCTCTCACACCACTTACACCTCGTGCCGGGCGGGGTGCAAACTTTGGAGAATGTGTCTCTTCAAGTCACGCAAGGTAGGTGGCTTCTCGGGGCCGACACGCGCGCTGCAGCTCTTCGGGCTGATCCCCGCCAGGGAAGCCGACAGGGGAGAAGCATTCCACGCCGTCTCGAATCGACCTCCATCCCAGGGTTGAATCTCTCAACGCAATGCGCATTGCTAGTCTCACCGGGATCTTGTGGTGCCTGGCCAGGCCAGCGTCGGAGCAATTCTGCTGCCACGCATCTCGATCAACCAGTAACCAGTGTGAAGTCATGACCTCTCGATTTGCGACACGCGACACGCGACGGAGAGAGAAAGCCGGTGTCTGCCCGCTTTTCGCTCCAGTCTCACCTGCCTGCCAGCTCGCACTCGCAGCTGCACCCCAATTGACAGATGCTTCCTCCGGGCCGTCGCAGACACGCATGCACAAGACGCAGGGCAGCGACATGGAGCGTCCCAAGCTCCAGTGAGTGATGCCCTCCTCACACCTCCAACCCGGCAATGACAGAGGACGCCATGATCAGCCAAGGGCCCCGCGCTACTGCTGCTCCACTCCACCCGTCACAGTTTGGGTGCTGGCTGCTGCAGTGCTTGATCTACCTAGGTAGCGGCGCGGGTACGGATGGTACAAACGACTACTGATTGGCAATTGCTTGGCTCCCGCCCAAGACTTTTTTTTTTTTTTCTCCCCTTCCACCTCCGTCCATCGCCTTACTAATACGCCGAGCACCTGGGCAGCTCGGCTCCCCTCCAGCGGCGCGGAAACGGTACCTACCGCCTGGTCCAGATTCCAGCCTCCTCCCCCGCCACTTCCGACTTTAAACGGCTTCAAGTTCCAATATCAGAAATCCCATGTCAGCTCATGGCCGCCGGAATTGCCCCGGCAGCCGCCTGAGACATAAAACGACCTTCCTGGCAGGAGCCAGAGCAGAGCTCCATCATGCTGTGTAACTCGATGCTGCAGTTATCATTGACGTCCGGTTGATTACGGCAACACTGGACGACCTACCTCCTCTTTTCCAGCCCCCAAACCCCAGCTAGGTAGGTACCTGCCCGGCCGCCACAGAAATGCCCGCCGCCGCTGCTGTTCGTCATAGTCTCCGGCCATCCGTGACGTTTAGACTGCATCCTCAGCAGTTCGGATTGGCTACTAGGTAGTCAAGGAAGCCCTGGCGGCGGGGTCGAAGCATGTCGGCTCCACGAGGAAAACCCCTTCGAGCGGCCTCCAGGAGGCAGCGTGTATGCGTCGCAGTGGCCACTCGCTATTCCTACTATAGCCTTACCGTCCTCGCTCATTCGACGGTCGCGCAGAAGCACGTTGCGTAGAGTTGCGTAGAGCGCTGTCGATGCTTGGCCGTGTAGGTCGTCTCCGCCAGCTATATCCTTGTCCAGCGTGCGCATGGCTTTCGTGTTAATCGCCCCATCATGTGATGTTGGGAGGACCAAACGTCCGTCTCGACGCATTGCGAGTGATCATTGGAGCAACTAGGATACCCTGATGTCAGATAGCCGACACACGCGGGAGATGCGCCTGGCGGCCGTTCAAAGTTGTCAACGACGACGCAACAGGCCACATGGATCACCGGCAGCGCCCATTCAACGAAATAGGATAGGCCAATCGAAGAGAATAGTGGTCTGTATTTTGCTCGCCTGCTCAAACTAGGTAACTTTATATGTGAATGCGCCGCCCGGCCCGTGCAAAGCAAGGCGCTCGAGGTATAATGTTCTGCTCTGTATGTACGCTTGAAAAGTGATATCCACCGGCGATTACGACAGCCGCTTCCCCCCTACCCTCACCGCTGCCGAAGCTGCTTCTCGTGCTCGACCCAGAAGTTCTTGCACGACCTGTGGCCCCAGTGCCCGACCCACCACTCCCCGAAGCTGTCCTCGACGTCCACGTCGACCTTGCTCACCCGCTCGTCCCGCTTGAGGCCGCATACGATGCAGGGCTTCGGCGCCGTGGGGACGACCTTGGCCGTGGACACGGGCATCGTCTCGCTGAGCTCCGGGACGCGGAGCTGCTCGTGCTTCAGCGCCGAGTTGGCCGTCACGATGGCCGAGCGCAGCCGGCCGACGTTCTCCTTCCACACGCCCACGACGTCCGCCGCCTCGCGATCCTCCCGCGCCGCCTGGGCCTTGTCCACGCCCGCGAGCTTCATGCCCTTCGCACCCGCTGCCGAGATCGCCATGCCCTGGGAGAGAAACTTGTCGCGGTGCCAGCGGAGCTTGCGGCCGGCGATGACGCGGGCTGCGACGGTGGCGAGGGCGAGGTAGCCCCTGAGGAACGTCACGGTGGTCGGGTCAGAGAGGATCTTCTTCTTGACTGGGGGCATTTGGCCTGTCAGAGGCTTGAAGAGGGACGTGTTCGCCGTCTCCAGCAGCTGAGGGAAGATGGAGAGCAGGACGGATGGAGGCGGGATGTTGATGGGCGGCGGAGCATCATCGCGAGCTTCCGGGGCCGGTTCTGTTGCCGGGGTGGGTTGCGCCAATGCCTCAATGGTAGTTGCTGGTTCCTCTGGGGACTTGACGCCATCAACTGCGTCCCAGTCCCAGCTTTCGGGAGGCTTGGAAGAATCGATAGCAGAGGGCTCGTCCGCAAAAGCCTCGAAATCGCCCCAGTCATCCTCAAACTTTGTCGGCTTGGCGGCCGCCGTCGTAGACGGGCCCTTCTTTGCGGTCGTAGACGCCTTTTTAGGCGAGGTCTGTCCAAAGGATGGCCACGCAGTCACGGGCGAGGGCGACTTGGGCTTCTCGTCCTTCTTGAAATCTGCAGATGTCGGAGTTGTAAGTCCCAGTCCTGGAAAGGGGTTACGTTCCTGGAAAGACGGACTCTTGGGAGCCTGGGGATACGGTGAGATAGGAGCATCAAGACTTAGCGTTGATAGCTGTAGTTTCTTCGGCTGAGGCTCAGGCTGAGAGATCGTGAGAGGGTCGTCGTCCAGAGACAGCAAGTCCATGGATGGCGGCGGTTGGGCCTTCTGGATTTGCTGCTGCCTCTGCTGCCTGGGCTTCGAATCCAGGGTCGGGCTCATGTTCCCGCCCGGAAAGGGGGTCTGCACAGTCTCAAAATCACCAAAATCATCATCGTCGTCATCGTTTCCACCTTGAAGCTCAAACTCTTCCGCGTCGAACAAGATGTTGGAGTCGCTTTTCTTCGGCGGCTTAGGAGAAGAAGCTGGTTTCTTCGAGAACTCGGGCATCTGACCACGCAGTCTGGGGCTTGGCTGTGGCTTCGGCACCGGGCCCGTCTGAGATGTAAGACCTGGGCTGGGCGGTGGCTTGAGGGCTCCGCTGCCCGTTTGCCATGAGAGACCCGGGCTTGGTCCACGGTTAGGCTGCTGCTGCTGCTGCTGCCAGCCCGGGCTAGGCAGGCCAGGGCTGGGAATGGGTGACAAACCCGCCCCGGGAGGCATGTCGATGACGTTGACCAGATTGTTCGACATGAGATCGAACGTAGAAGCTCGCGCAACGCGAGTTCTCGGTGGCGGTGATGACCTCGCCTTATTCGTCTGCGGCGGCAAAACGAAGGACCTCTGCGTGGGCGTTGGTTCGGCAACCTCAAAGTCACCCCAACCATCGTCGTCGTCATCCTGCTGCTTTTGCTGCGGCTTTTGCTGCTGAGGCTGCTTCTGTGTTGGCGTCGACGACGCGAATGCGGACTCGAACGCGCTGAAATCCCCCCACCCCCCAGCGTTGCTGCTAGTTTGCGTCTGAAAATCCGGCCATGGCTGAGTCTGCTGGGCCGGGGCCGGAGGTGCTGCTGCTGCCGCGGCTGCCGCCGGTCTGCTAGTGACGGTGGTGTTGGACATGAAGGAAGAGAAGTCAAACAGGTCCGTCGACGAAGTCGTGACCTGCTGCGGTCGTTGCGGTTGTGGTTGCGCCAGCTGTCCGAACTGGGCCCCCTGTTGCTTCTGCTGCTGTTGAGGCTGCTGAGGAGCCGGGGGGCTCGAGTAGAAGCTATCGAGGTCCAGGAGATCGGCGCTCATTGCTTCGGACGCATCACCTACGGATGCACATACTACTTCAACTATGTCTGTGGTTGAGCGAGTGGTCCTGCAGACACGTGAGGCAGGAGTGGCAGGAGTGATGGATAGAGGAAGAAGAGGTGAAGGAAGCAACGGTGAGAGGTGAGGAAAAAAGAGGGTTGTCGTCGGTCGGGCGACGATGGGGACAAAGGAGGCTAGATGGCCGACGTTACTGAATAAGGGGACCCTCTCCTCGGGTAGAGTGGTCAAATGGGGCTGAATGATGAAGGGAGGTCCCACGGGGCCGGGTGGTAGCGCTGACAGCGTAGCTAAAATGAGATAGCTGCAGCGCCACAGCCACTGCGCTACGATGGGAGACCCCTGACCAAGGACACACGGCGAGTCCGCGCAATTGGAGCCGATACAATTGGACGGCCGAACATACAGCCCTACAGAGTTGCTCAAGGAGAATGATGCGGGCTTCGAGAATGTCTGAAATGTCTTACGGGGGATGAACGTTGTTGATGCATTCCTGCTGGTCATGAATAGAGTCGAATGCATATCAACAAAAGATGAACCGGTCCATTTGTCGAGGACACATCAAAGGTAGAGTTGCACGAGCCTACTCTTCGACATTCGAGTAATGCAAAGCTCTTTTATCTACCTAGATGAGTATCTTTTGACTTCCTTGCGTGTGCCGAGATACGAATTGCATCTCAAACGGTTGATACGGTGTGGCATTCGTCGATGAGACAGATGAATATTTCATCACGACATCGAACACCAGATTTTGCCCTCATCAACCCAATAAATAAAGCGATTATCCATGAGGGAATGCAGTGTCAGTAGAAATAGGACAGAGAACAGATCCTTGACGCGGGTGGCGCTAAGAGTGGTCGGCACGGAGCTTAGGCCACGCCGACGTGGGGGTTTAGCGCGGAAATCTCTAGAACGGTGCTCTAAAATTTCAGCAGCAGCCAGGGGTGGTAATCGTTACTTTTCCATCTACCGCGCCAACTCCATCGCGAACACGCCTACCATGCCACCACGAACACTGGCATCGCTGTGCCCCCGGTGCCAGCTTACATTCCGACCGCAACCCTTTCCCCGATTGGCGACATCGCCATGGCTCGTTCAGAGCGCAGGCTACCGCGCTGCAACGAAGGAGAAGCCTTCGCGCATGGTCCTGTCCGACCGTGTTGGGCGACCGCGAGACCGAGACGGCAGACCACCTCGTCGTTCTTTTGAAGGTCCCTTTGGCGGCATGAACCAGACAGTCGCGAACTTTCGCCATCCCCAGCCCTCGAAGTACCCTTCCAGATCGACCACGAACCCGAACAGGTCCCGCAGAGGCGACTCCCAGTCCCAGTCTGGCGCCGACTCGAGAAAGGCACTGAAGATGCAGCGGTCTCTGGCTGGCGTTTCCTACGGAAGAAGGAATCAGCTGAAGGAAAGGATGCAAGAATACGAGTCTTTTGATCAGTTCAACCTCTTGCCTGCTGTCAAGACGGGCGTCTACGAGGACGTCCTCAAGGGCATGGTAGACATCAAGCCGACGCCAGTCCAGAGGCTCGCCATCCCCGCCATGCTGGGCCAGACTAGTGCGTTCAGGGTCAGAGGCGAAAAGAGGCAAGATTTCCTCCTGGCTGCGGAAACGGGCTCAGGAAAGACGTTGGCGTACCTGTTGCCGGCCATCAACGCCATGAAGATTGCCGAGGAGCAGAACGCCGACATCCAGGCTTACAAGAAGCGTTTCGAGGAGGAGAAGGCCAGGGAACAGGCGTCCAAGTCAAAGAAGATGTCGCCTTTTGACGAGCCACATCCTACCATGGCCAGACCTCGCATCGTTGTCCTCGTTCCTTCAGCTGAGCTGGTCGACCAGGTCGGGCGTGTGGCCAAGACGCTCTCTCACGCCGTCAAGTTCAAGTCGGAGAAGCTCTCTTCCAACCTGAGTGCTCAGCAAATCCAACGCAATCTCTACTCGCCTCGCGGCGTCGACATGATTATTGCAACACCTCATCTGCTTGCATCCATTACGGAATCTGACCCTAACGTCCTCTCACACGTTACTCACCTCATCGTCGACGAGGCAGACTCCCTTTTCGACCGCAGCTTCGCGCCGGTTACCACGGACATCATCGACAAGGCTATGCCGTCGCTGAAGCAGTTTGTGCTCTGTTCCGCGACCATTCCCAAGAGACTGGACAACTACCTTGCGAGCAACCACCCCGGCATGACTCGAATCACCACGCCAAACCTCCATGCCATTCCCCGTCGCGTGCAGCTTGGTGTCATCGACGTGGTCAAGGACCCTTACCGCAACAACAAGAACCTTGCGTGCGCTGATGCCATCTACACCATTGGCCGCGAGGCCGCAAAGCACGAGGGTCCGATCGAGGGCGAGGTTGATATTCGCCGAATCATGGTCTTTGTCAACGAGCGCGAGAAGACGCAAGAGGTAGCGGAGTATCTGCAGTCCAAGGGCATTGATGCTGTCGCTCTCAACAGAGACACGACAGAGCAGCGCCACTCGGAAACGTTGGCTGCCTTTACCTCGGCGGAGCCGCTTCGGGCGGTCACCACTCCGGCCCCTGTCGCAGGCAAGCGATCGCTGCCTAACACCAAGGTCATCGTTGCCACCGACTTGGCTTCCAGAGGTATCGACACGCTTGCAGTTCGTCATGTCATCCTCTACGACGTCCCGCACACTACCATCGACTTTATCCATCGACTCGGACGAGCCGGCCGCATGGGCCGACGTGGCAGAGGTATCGTGCTTGTGGGCAAGGACGACAAGAGGGACGTTGTCTCGGAGGTCAAGGAGAGCATGTTCATGGGACAGGCTCTCATCTAGTAGGGTTCGGGCGTTTGAAAACACCTTGTACAACACCTGTATGAACACTATGTATACCAGAAACAAAACAAAAGGGTGTCGGATATGATGACGTTGGCGATTATATACCTAAGATAGACTTGATTGGGTCACAAGATGAAATTAGAGTTCTCGTCTCCAAACAATAACCGTCCTGCACCATCAACAACGCGATCGTCATCCATTCACATCCAGAGTTCCATTTGTTTTTGTTGACATCGAGGCGCAAACTTGGTAGTGTGGCTAGTGTGTAGCGCCAGCTCTCCCTCCGATTTCTGGGGTGGGGCGCGACCTAGGTACCTGCCCGATGGACGCTTGGGCATCTGATCCTGGAAAGTTCGAGTTCGCGACGCGTCCCACCACCTGCAGGTGTTTCCCTCCCACACCACATCATAATATCACAGAGCCTCGGCCGTCCCATCCCAGCCAAAAGGCCCCGTATTCGCGCTTGGATTTCGCCACCCAGGATTACTATCTTATACACCAAACATCCTTTGCCGGCTGGGCATCATCCATCAAGCATCAACAACTCCAATACAAGTTATGCCGCGCCCGAAGAGAGCGCGTCGCGCCCCTGCCGCCCCGGCGGTTCCCGTTGTGGCTGCGCCAGAAGATAAATCGAGTCCCGCGCCCGGATCAGGCAGTGACATCTACAGCCATAGCGATCGCGAACATTCGGTCATTAGGAAGGAGCTTGAGCAGGCAGGAGCCAACACGCGCACGCGGAGGAGCGCTAGTGTGCGCCAGAAGCAGGCGCCCGAGGAGGCAGGCCAAGCTGGGGAGGAGTCGTCGGATAGACCAGAGGAAGGGGAGAACCAGAAGTCGTCGTCCAAAGAAAAGCTGTCTGGGGAGCAGCAAAAATCCGATTCTTCGGTCGAGGCGGGACGGAAGACGCGCGCAACACCAGTGCGGCAGCCGAGGGACACGTCAGGGCTGGATATTGACGACGACCTGTTCAATCTGGACACGACCATCGGCGATGACGACGACGAAGCTGTTCCCCCAAGCGCGGCGCGGTCCGACACCTCGACGTTCAGCGTGAGCCACTTCAGGCGCCGAGGCCGCGCTCCGAGCATCAGCATCAACAGGGACGACGGGCCCATCAGACCAAGCAGCCGTGGGATTACTACGCCAGGAATCAGCTCTACCTTCAATATTGGACAGTTCAAACGTCGGAACCGAGAACCTAGTATTTTGGGAACAGCGCAGAAGGAGCGTGCTCAGCGTCCATTGGAGCCATCATCCGAGCCAGAAGCTGGAGAGGACGACGAGGACGATGATGTGGAAGACTTCGTGCCCGAGGCCGAGTCAACTCCCCTGGACAACCGGCGCAGGACCCAAACCGCGCCTGCGGCTGAGCCTGATTCCGAGACCGAAGCCGTGACCGAGTCTCAACAAGTATTGGCACCGGACTCGCAACCAGAGATAGAGGCTGAGCGGACTGCCAGCGCCAAATCCCGCAAAAGGAAGAGCGTCGAGAGCCACGAAGACACAGACCGACCCGGCAAAACCTCACGAACGGATCCCGAGCTGGTTGACGACGACAGCGACGATAGCGACTCGTCCTCGCTGTCTGACTTACGGACGCCCGAGCTGACTCCCACTCGGACAACTCAGCGACCAGTCACTCCGGACCAGGACGAGATCATGGCGCCGCCCGAGAGCAGTGGTTCGGAAGATGGAGACCAGGCCTGGCCCGACATCCGCACCCTCGCCAAACAGCGTCGCCGTCACCAGTCTCCAACGACACCGACACGCGACGGCAACGAATCCAACGTCTCCTCTCCGCCATCCCTCACACACTCTCCCAACTTCCCCGCCACCCGCAACAAGCCAAAGCCAAAGCCAAAGCCAAAGAAGCAGCAAAAGAAAATCACGACAGCCGAACTCACCAGCATGCTGCCTCAGAGACGTCACAAGAAACCCCGAGACCAGCTGGACGTGGAGGAGTCGGCGGAAGAGGATGTCGAGGCGTCAGATACTTCCGAGAACGACGACGAGCTGTCGTACGTAGGCACCCGCAGCCGCCCACGGAGGCCGAAGACGACGCCCCTGAACCGCAGCTCGGCGAACCGGCCGCCTTCCCGTGGTGGCAAGACAGCGGCGTCGACCGCAAAACCCAAGGAGACATCGAGAGGTGCCCGCCTTTCAACTCGCACTTACAGCCGCCGCCTGTCGGACAAGGAGAACCAGGGCGAGGGCGAAGACGAGGCCGAGGCGGAAGACAGCCGTCTCCCCCCCGATGAGGATGATGCGACCGAGGGCCAAGAGAGCAGCGACCCTCTCCGGAGCGCCGATGAGCTGAAAAAGGCCGTGCGCAAGTTTAATGAAGTTGATCGCTGGGAGCTGGAGTTTGAAGAGGTGACGGAGGGATCGTCGCCGAACCGAGACGGCCGGTAAATTAGTCATCGAGAGACGGCAGTTTCAAGACGAGCATGACTCTTAATGCTATCTTTTGGGAGCAACGGAAGACGGAGGGGGGCGTTTGGCACTGGCAAAAGAAAAGGGAGTTCATGTCATGTTTACGAAGTTGGGACGGCTTTCTCGCGTCCGCAGGGTGTTTTTTTTTCTTCTCCTTTGCACACACCCTGCATCTTCAGACCTGGTTGGGGCACGGCGTTTAGAACATGGCAAGGGGGGAAATTCGCAGTTGACACATGAAAAACAGAGCTTGTTGTATGCACACCTTTTCGAGGCGCAATCTGCGGTCTCCGTGTGGACTGCTATGGTATCGTTATACCTGCTCTTTTCTTTTTGAAATATCCGTAACGCCTGGTCTTCCCATTCCTAAACCCGTACGCCGATTCATGAGAGAAGAAGATATCGATGAAGGCAAACTCGAGAGCAAGACAGCTTCGTTTATTGCTTGAGTATAACGCTCTGGACCTGCCGCTCGACGGTGGGCAGCAGGTTCATGAGTAGATTCGGGTCCCTCAGGGCAATGGTGATGTCGTCCGGCAGCCGGCCCTCCATGAAGAGTGACTGTACGACCTCGTTAGTGCATGATGTTCCTCGAAATGTTGGCAAACCCAGATACTCACCCTCTTGACGCTGTCGAAGCCGTCCTCCTTGGCGGTGTACTCCCGGATGACCTCGTCCGTCTCAAAGTCAACGTAGACGCGCGTGTCGCGGATGCGCACGACGACGTTGTCCAACCGCATGAACAGGCGGCACAGCAGCAGCATCCTCTTCTCGTGGACGCGGACCTTGACGCTGACGACGGAGATGCCGTTATCATCCAGCTCGCTCTCGTACAGCATCACGTCGTCGAAGAAGAGGATGGGGTCGCGGCGCTTGAGCAGCTCGAGCGGGATCTCCCTCTTGCTGTCGCGCAACCGCCTCTCCTCCCCGTCCCCGTCCGCGCCCGCCGCAGCCTCGGCGAGCGTGCCGCGGTACTCGGTCGAGTAGGACCAGTCGTAGGGCTTGACGACCTCCTTGATGCCGGCGCTCGTCTTCTCGCGGGACGAGGACCAGTCCTTGGCGTAGGCGACCTTGAGCATCTTTTTGTCCGTCTTGTCGACGCCGTCGAGCGCGTCGTAGGCGTTGAAGGAGATGGACCAGCCCGTGGGGACGTGGTCGATGCGCACGAGGTTGTCGCCGAAGATCATCTCGGGGACGGGGATGCCGAGGGAGGCCGTCATCTCGTCGATGGGACCGGCCTTGGAGATGGGCAGCTTGCGGGTCGAGACACGGAAGCGGGACTGCGTGTGCGACGTCGTCGCGGCGTCGAGGGCCGCGGGGGTCGGGAAGGGCTCGTTAGGGGAGGTTATGTGGTTCATCTTGATGGTGGCTTTTTCGGGTGGAGATGGGTTGCGGTTTGGAGAGGATTCGGAGGGGGTGGGCGAGATGCGCACGGCGGATGTAGCTGTTGGATGTTGTCGGTTGGATGTTGTCGGTTGGTGATTCAAGGACGGGAGGTGCGAGGGCTCGGGTCGGAGGTAGCTGGAGCTCTGGTAGGTAAAGAGGTGGTGATGGTGGGGTTGGCGGGGAACGCAACGGCGTCTCAGTACCTACCGGGCCCCTGCTTGTCTCGGTGAGCTGAGGGGTAGATGCCAGTACACCGGACTCAACAGCACGTTGCAAAGCTTGGAGAAGGATAAAGTGTATTATTCCCGGAGGAACCTCCCGTCCTAAGCATTGAAATAGTATTCCTTGTTGAAGCACCTCCAAGTTCTCCAAACCTACCGGCTCTTCAGAAAAAACGAAGATCGCCTAAGAGGCTTGATCCGGAGTGTCGTTCTCAACAGACCCCGTCTTATGGGAAGCTAGAGACTTGGTAAACTGGAGTTTGTGTCTAACAAGGATAAGCCGGAATGCTAACACGGTCAACGGCAAGAGGAAGTCTGAGACATACATAACACTTAAAGCAGTTGCAAACCTTACGCGAATACCGATCCCATCCGATAGGATCTGCATGTTTAGATACGTATATCTAACGACACTTCGACTCTTTATCGTTTCTGGCACAATTTTTCCAGTTTATTGCCTCTCAGAGGGGCAAACTTGCAGCTTTCCTGCACTCTTCATCTAAGAGAGAAGATAACGAACCGGCAAAGGTCTCTGGAGACAAAATTGTAGTTGACAGCATGTGGGCTGGTAGCTCACCACGTTTGCGTCCTGTTTCATTGGCACAGCAGTTGTACGCTGAAGCCAAAGCCGCCGGCTTATACCACGTCCGCTCCCGCCCGCTCCTGCGCTCCTTCCTACTCCTGTCCGCTCCTGCCCCTTTGCGCCCTTCATAAGGATCCTATTATGACTGCCTGTCAACCGCGCTATCGGATCTTCCTCCTGCCCAACTGGCTCAATTGGTTATACACCAAGTGTAACTCGATGTCAATGGTGTCGGTGGCCATAGTGGACTCAAGGTTCGGAGCCCGGTCTTTTTACCTTTTGCTCTCTTTTTTAAACCGTTGTTCTATCCTATGATTTGAGGCTCTGTCATGTTATGGTAGTTGAGGGGATAGAAACCCTATGAAGATGCCGCCACTTCCACAATGGAGGCAACAAGACGGTATGGCAGTAAAGTCCTTGGAAACCTTACCTGACATGGGGCGTTGCCTGGCAAAGCTGCCCTTCCTTATCAGGGAAACCTCAATCACGTCCAGGGTAACGTCATAGACGCTCGGTAGATGGCAATCGCGATTGGGGATGAGATGCCAAGAGGCTGGGGTGGCTGGTTGGTTGAGGACTACCGGCCACCTTGCATAGGCCACTTCCTTGGATAAGAGCTTCATTGACAGCAAAGCAGTCATACAAGAGTGATAGTATTGATGGCTGGGAGGACACCAATTGTGGATAAGCTGGATAGCGGACCAATCAAGTGTTGAGCATCGTAGTCTTTGCCCCTTAACTCGCTTGCTGCGAGCACATTCGGCTTCGCAACTCTTACTTGGGGAAGCAATGCAAGGCGAAGACTAGCAGCCGAAAGAACCGGTTCTAGCCAGCCTAGGCTGGAAGAGTGTTCATGTCAGGGCGAGTTGACAACGCAAGCGCCTGTGTCCGGGCAAGGAGTGGAAAGTGGGGGGGCTGGAGGAGCGGGGCGGGTCGCTGCCCTGGTGCTGTCACCCCGGCAACCAAGCTCACCCCCGTTGTTTAGCTTCCACTGCGGCTGCATCGTTACCCGAGTCTTTTCTTAATAACCCAGGCGACCGCTCCAGACTCTCAACTCCCAAAAACCCCCCCAGCGCAATTTTTCTAACCAACAGGGAACATTCGACTTTGAGCATCGCCTCACCACACAGCAGCACAATGACCTCTCGGACACTGGAGGCGCGTTTTGAGCGCATGTCTGTGAATGACGAGAACGACCCCGGCGATGGCACCAAGCTCTACTCCAAGACTCAGGTTCGTCTTGCCTCGACGATGCGGCCCCATTCGTACTTATCATCAGCGCGCTAACTTGACCTTCAGTCCTTGGTCAAGACGTCACAGCTGGCGCACAGCTCCAGCCGGCCGAACCTGATCAAGGTCGCCCTGCAGTCCCAGAGCACCAACGCCGTTGCATCGGTCAAGCTGCCCTCGCAAGCCGCGCACCGCGAAAAGAACCCTTCATCGCCGGTGAGGAAGGCCCTGCCCTCCAGCTCCTCGAGGTCTTCGGAGGAGCTCGTCGAGATCGAGCGCAAGTCTGCCGCCTCCATCGTTATCGAGCCCGCACCCCCCAAGATCTTCCACCTGGGCATGTTCGAAATCGGCCGCCCCCTCGGCAAGGGCAAGTTCGGACGCGTGTACCTCGCCCGCGAGCGCACGAGCGGCTTCATCTGCGCCCTCAAGGTGCTGCACAAGAACGAGCTGCAGCAGGGCCGCGTCGAGAAGCAGGTCCGTCGCGAGATTGAGATCCAGAGCAACCTGCGCCACCCCAACATCCTGCAGCTGTACGGCCACTTCCACGACAGCAAGCGCGTGTTCCTGATCCTGGAGTTCGCCGGCAAGGGCGAGCTGTACAAGCATCTCCGCAAGGAGAACCGCTTCCCCGAGTGGAAGTCGGCGCAGTACATCGCCCAGATGGCCTCGGCCCTGCGCTACCTGCACCGCAAGCACGTCATCCACCGTGACATCAAGCCCGAGAACATCCTCATGGGCATCCACGGCGAGATCAAGATCTCTGATTTCGGCTGGAGCGTCCACGCCCCCAACAACCGCCGCAACACCATGTGCGGCACCCTGGACTACCTGCCGCCTGAGATGATCAAGCCCGGCAGCTCGGACAACTACTACAACGAGAAGGTCGACCTCTGGAGTTTAGGCGTCCTGACTTACGAGTTCCTCGTCGGCGAGGCACCGTTTGAGGACACGCCCGTCATGACGCAGAGGAGGATTGCTCGGGCTGACATGACGGTGCCGTCGTTTGTCAGTCCCGAGGCAAAGGACCTGATCAAGAAGGTGAGAACAGAACAGCCACGCATCTACGCCTGAAACCGTCGCTAACTCGACTCTAGCTGCTCGTCCTCGACCCCGAGAAGAGAATACCCCTGGAGCAAGTCCAAACCCACCCGTGGATCGTCAAGCACTGCGTAAAGGGCGAGAGAGCCGCCAACCGTGAGAAGAGCCGAGAGAAGAGCTCGTGATTAATGACGTTTTATGATTCATGCATACCGGCCAAGGCATAACGGTCCTTGTAGGATTAAGCGGCGTTGCTTCCCTCTTTTTTTTTTCTCTTTAATTCTCTTTTCAGTCAAAGGCGATGCGGGATTAGGCGGGCTCTGATCTACGGCTTGTTGGGGTTTGGGGCTTGTATTCCATTGCATGTATGGGAGTTGGGTTTCTTCATGTGGTCGTTTTGAGTAAGTCGACGAAAACCAAAGTAGCAGTCATCATCCAAAGAGAGCATCCAAATACCGCAGTTTTGCATCTTGATGTTGCTTTGAACTCGTGAGTTGGAAATTACATAGATATATGTGTTGGGTATTGTACAATTCGCTCTGCCCCGAGCCCGTCACGCTTGCTCCGTCACCTGTAGACCTCGTCAAAAGGCCGCGTGTCGTTGAAGCACGACTCCCACACCTGGTTGACCACCTTGGTCGCCTGCACGTCGTCCTTGCACCTCGGCCGGTTGAGGACGGATTGTATGGCGCGCTTCCGTACGCAGTCCTGGAACTGCTGCGACAGGCTCCAGTTGCCTCTTGTGAATGCCTCCCTCGTCCACCTGCACTCTCCGCTCAGCGCCGACGCGCGAATCTGCAGCCGGTCAGTATCAATCCTGGAGGACGCGTTCATTTTTCTGGTACTCGCCTCTGTGCACGCCGCGTGCTTCAAGTCCAGGTCGCCCATCCAGTCTACCTTCCACCTCAGGTGATCCCATGCGTGCACCATCTCGTGCGCGAGGGTGTCCTCGAGGTGCTTCCTGTCGCGGACCTCGTTGGCGCAGATCAGGATGCCGTGGGCGGGGCTGAAGCCGCCGGACTGGCGGTGGACCTCGCCGTCCTCGGTGAGGCGGGCCGGGCAGCGTCGGCACTGGATGTTGGAGCTGTCGAGCTGGCCGTTGAGGGCGGCGATCTTGTCGTTGAGGAAGCGCACGGTCGGGGAGAAGGCGAGGAGCCAGTCGCGGTGCTCCTTGCAGCGCTTGCAGTCGCGCTCCTCGTGGACCTTGTAGCGGTGCTCGCGGTAGTGGAACTGGCCCTCGGGGGTCATGCGGCCGGAGAGGATGTTGAAGTAGTTCATCCACCACTTGGTCTGGGGGTCGAAGCCGGTGCGGGCGGGATCGTTGTGGAGTTCGCGAGGGCCCTGCGGCTGTTGCTCCTGCGCAGGGGCGGCAGGCGGCGTCGTCGTCGTCTGGGCGGGGGCCTCGGAAGCCATCCTGTGTATTATGACGTCTGGGTTTCGGGTGGGTGCGGTTGACGAGTCGGTTGAGTGTTGGACGCTGGTGAGGGATTCGAGGGTCGTCAATGTCAATGGTGATGGCCGCGGTTGCTGAGGGAGGTTGTTGATTGGAAGTCGGATCGGAAATTTTGGCTGTTATCGATAACGACCAGTACGCTGAACGGTCATTGCACCTCAGACCAGCGCCTACTTTTAGTGGACCTTTCCATTGCCGTCAAGTAACGAGATATGGATGTGATCTCAGGCGAGATCAGGTAGCTATCCAGTAGATCGGTAGGTATCTACCTTGGACAAAATTGTTAGGCATTTCTTGAGGATGAATTGCATGCGAATCAAGTACAATATACTTTCTGGCAACTGGTCGGTTGGTTAATATGCCATGGCTTCGTGAGTCTATTTCCGGCTTCCAACTTGCAGCTCCTTAGAACTCATTATCAATAAGCCTGGAAACGCCCCATATCAACCCTGCAAAGGCACGCCCTTCTCGAATACAATGGCATTGAGCCGTGCGAATTCTGGCGGTCAATACAACTTGCTTGCAGTCCCATTCTGCAAGAAACCAGGGATGGAACCTGGCAGATGTCAGGTCTCGGAGCAACGCTGAAGATGCCGCAATACCCGCTAACCACAGGTCTGCCCCGGATTTTAGGGGCCTGGCGCCCCCCAATCACAGGCTCTGACGCCACCTACCGAACCATCACTCCCGTCCTCACACCGGACGATCCCGACATCGGGCCAGGGTTTTCCTCCCCTTCCCACCGTACGGATACCTACCCAGTCATCCAACGAGAACGACAAAGGGCGTAAAACCACGCCGACCAGGGGCCTTGGAAATCATGTTCCCCTCGTCCCACATTAACTCGACAATGGCTGGTCTGGCAATGGCGGAAGTGAGTGGCCCAACATGTAAGAGGATCCAGTATTTTTTTAAATACGTAATGCCCAAGCGTTTGGTTCGTCGTCCTCTTGGGCATCTTTTGTTCTTGTTTCATTTTTTTGGGTTGCATTTTATGCGCTGTTTGGTGATCGAGTCAACTGGACTTGAGTAGAGAGCGAAAGAGCGTGTGTGACTAACTCTGAATCCCCTCATTTGCAGACATGAAGCACCGCGAGGGCCCGAAACCCCTGACGGTGGTTCTCAAGCTGGGTAAGGCCCCTCTTTACAGTAGTCACTTTCATGATCCAGTCTAATTCGCCGTCAAGGTACCAGCTCCATTGTCGATGAAAAGACTCACCAGCCCCTTCTCTCTATCCTCTCGCTCATTGTCGAGACGGCGGTCAAGTTGAGAAAAGATGGCCACAGGGTAGTCATCGTGTCATCAGGTGCCATTGGCGTTGGTCTCCTTCGCATGGAGATGGACAGGCGGCCGAAGCATCTGTCAACGCTGCAGGTCCGCTTGAACCACCCCCGGCAAATTTGAGAGGTAGTCTGACGGCATTCGCAGGCCTTGGCAGCCATTGGACAGTGCAGGCTCATCAGTCTGTGGGACGACCTTTTCGGTCACTTCAGACAACCTGTCGCCCAGATCCTGCTCACTCGCAATGACATCGCAGATGTAAGTTGCCTGCCACTGTTGGCGGACATGTCTTCTGACTCAGCCTAGCGGACACGATATCTCAACGCCCAAAACACCTTCAACGAGCTGCTGGACCTGGGCGTCATCCCAATCGTCAACGAGAATGACACCCTGGCGGTGTCAGAAATCAAGTTCGGCGACAACGACACCCTGTCCGCCATCGCCGCTGGCATGGTCCACGCAGACATGCTCTTCCTCATGACCGACGTCGACTGCCTTTACGACAGCAATCCCAGAACCAACCCTAACGCCCAAGCCATCGAAGTCGTCGAGGACATTTCCAGCATCCAGGCAGATGGTAAGCTCAACCCCCGTGGTCTGCGCACTCCTATCTCACGTCGACTAACACGGTACAGTCTCGCAAGCAGGTTCCGCCCTCGGCACCGGCGGCATGATGACCAAGATCGTTGCCGCACGCCTGGCGACCTCGGCGGGCGTCACGACCATCATCACCCGCTCCTCCAACCCAGGCAACATCGTCAAGATCGTCCGCTACATCCAGGCCCAGAGCAAGTCCTCGCCGCACCACTCCGACGGCGAGAACGACCACGACCACGACCACGACGAGGACCCTCTCTCCCAGTCCACCGCCTCCCTCCGCCTCGACCAGGCCGCCGAGAAGCCCCCACTACACACCCGCTTCCTTCCGTCCCCGGACCCCATCCGCGACCGCCACTTCTGGCTCATCCACGGCCTCAAGCCCCACGGAACGCTGTACATCGACGCCGGCGCACACAGCGCTCTCCTCAGGAAGGCCGGCTTGCTGCCCGCCGGCGTGCTCGATGTCGAGGGCAACTTCGCGCAGCAGGAGGCCGTGCGGCTCGTTGTTGTCGAGAGGCTTCAGACGCCGAACCCGACCACAGGCAAGATGTGGGGCGGCACGCCGGTCGAGGTCGGCCGCGCGCTGGTCAACTACGCCGCGCCGGAGGTGATGCGCATCCGGGGCGTGCAGAGTTCCGAGATCGGTGGGCTGCTGGGTTACGCTGACAGCGAGTACGTTGCCGAGAGGCAGCACATCCGCATCTTTAGCCGGGAGAGCCGGCCGGTGACGCCGAGCCTGGAGAAGGTCAAGGAGCAGATCGTGGAAGAGGTGGTTTCGGGCATCACGGGGTACGAGCAGAAGTCATGATGAGACGGGCGGTGGTCATTTGGTGTTTTTGGGGGGGTTGAGGGCCAGATAGACGGACAAAATGGGACATGCATGACGAAGGGAAGCAAGAAACACATCTTCCTATGATTCGAGGGAGCAATCCGCCATATTCCAGCGCTATGGGGTGTCGATATTAGACTTGCCGCTACGACGAAAGACAAAATAAAGAGTATTTGATGACCAACAATAAAAACGCCGTCAAGATGCCCCTCCGATCTTTTACTCTTCTCTTTTATAAACCAGAAAACGCCGTCCCATTTAACAACATTGCCCCGGGGAACGTCCAGGAGTGTAACCCCTTCCTATCTTCCACACGCAGCCTCCCCTCCAACACTCGGCCGTAGGAAAGCTTAACCGGTCGCAAAGAGGGTGTCTTCGTCACGCAGGTACTCGCCGCAGTCGGATTGCCTGAAGCACACGACACCGGTGGGGTCGAGGCGGCGGGCCTCGGCCGTCGAGCGGGCAGTGACGCCGAAGCCGAGGGGCTTGTCGTCCATGGAGTAGACGATAACTCCCTGGTGCTCCGGGCAGTCGTCGGACCAGCGGCCGACGTGGGCCTTGACGATATTGCCGCCGTAGAGGAAAGGCATCTCTCCGTTGGGCTGTTGGCACATAAGAGTCAGCCTAGTTCTCGATCATCTGCGCTAGGGACGTTCTGAAGCTTACCTTGACCCAGATCTTGTATCTTGCGTGCTCGCTGAGGATCGGGAGCGCCGTGACGTGCAGGCGGAACTTGCCCGTCTTGGTGAACTTGCCTGGAGTTCGAACATGTTAGACCTTCAACCCTTTTTCTCTGTATCTGACGGGGGCGTGCGCAACGCACCAAGGCAGATGCCGATGCTGAGAAGCTTGTCGCGAGCGATGCTGGTCGCGATGTTGGCGACGGACAGGCGCACGTAGTACACGCGGTCCTTGATCATGCGGAAGACATAACGGTCTGCGTCGGGGGAGTTGTCGAGCGGGGCGATGAGGTTCTTGAGCGAGCTGCCCATGTAGCTGGCCAGCTTCTTGAAGAGAGTCTGGGTCTCCGGTTCCGTGAGAGGGCGCATCTTGGCGAATTTTCTGACCGGTGTGTTGACTTTCGTAGAGAGGCAATACAACGGGTAGAGTCGAGTTGCGAAAAGATCCGTACCGGGCAGCGGGCGGGTGGGATACTCTGCGATGCAAAGATTGGAGTATCGGCAGAAACCCAAAGAAAATTCGGGCGGTCAGAGGGGCATCCAGGGTTGTGGTTGGTTCAATTGCGCAGACCCCACTAAAAAGTTCTCGAAGGCCTTTCTGCCACCCCCATCCAGGGTCCCGCCCAATCCACTCCAGCCAGCATCGAGAAATCTTTCCCCTCTGGCGAGAGGGTGACCGAACGACACCACACCTCCGAGAAAACGACGGCCCCATTTCCCAGACGTCTCGTCAAACCATCACAAACATGTCGTCGTCCAGGGCCACCAAACGCCGCAGGCTCACGCCGCCCCAATCCGAAGACGAGGACAACCACCCCAAGAGCCGGTCCTCCAAGAAGATCCAAAAGGCCTTCTTCAAGAGCGCCTCCGGCTGGGACCTCGAGCAGGACTACGAGAACCGCAAGCGCAAGGGCAGCAAGAACAAGAAGGAGAGCACCAGGCTGCCGACCAAGACCGCCGACGGCCGCATCGAGCAGCTCCGGGCCTTGGAGGACGAGAACGCCGACGACGACGCCGCATCGATCGAGAGCGATGGTGACTGGCTCGAGGGCAAGGAGGACGAGGATGCCATCGCCGAGGCCGAGGCCGAGCGGCTGCGCCAGGACCGGAGGAAAGAGGAGCAGGAGTCCGACCTCCCGGAGCACGTCCAGATCCTCCAGGCCAAGGAGGAGCTGGCCAAGATCGCCACGGCGGTGAACGAGGACCCGGAAGAGAACGTCGGCGCCTTCAAGGCCCTCGCCAAGGTCGGACAGTCGCGCATCCCCGCCATTCAGAAGATCACCCTCGCCACCCAGCTCGCCGTCTACAAGGACGTGATCCCGGGCTACCGCATCCGCCCCGTCGCCGAGGACGCCCCCGTCGAGAAGCTGTCCAAGGAGGTGCGCAAGCTCCGCGCCTTCGAGCAGGCCCTCGTCTCGGGCTACCAGGCATACGTCAGGGAGCTGGCCAAGTGGGCCAAGGCCGACATCCCCGGCACGCGCAAGACGGGCCAGAGCATATCCAGCGTCGCCATTGCCTGCGCGTGCACGCTCATCAACGCCGTGCCGCACTTCAACTTCCGCAGCGACCTGCTCAAGATCCTCGTCGGCAAGCTGTCGAAGCGCAAGGTGGACGTCGACTTCGTCAAGTGCCGCCGCGCGCTCGAGACGCTCTTCCAGGAGGACGAGGAGGGCCGCCCCTCGATGGAGGCCGTCTCGCTGCTGTCCAAGATGATGAAGGCCCGCGTCTTCGCCGTCGACGAGAGCGTGCCCAACCTGTTCCTGCACCTGCGCCTGCTGTCCGAGTTCGCCGGCAAGGCGTCGCAAGACCGCGTCGACCGGGACGACGACGCCGCGGCGCCGCCCCCCAGAAAGGCCTTCAAGAAGGAGTTCCGCACCAAGAAGGAGCGCAAAATGCTCAAGGAGCAGAAGGCGATCCAGAAGGACATGCAGCAGGCCGACGCGCTCGTCGGCCACGAGGAGCGCGACCGCATGCAGTCCGAGACGCTGAAGCTCGTCTTCGCCAGCTACTTCCGCATCCTCAAGATGCGCGTACCGCACCTCATGGGCGCCGTCCTCGAGGGCCTGGCCAAGTACGCCCACCTCATCAACCAGGACTTCTTCGGAGACCTCCTGGAGGCCCTGAAGGACCTCATCCGCCACGCACAGGAGGACGCCGAGGGCGACGCGGAGCCCTCCTCCGAAGAAGCCGCCGCCGCCGAGGCAGCAGACGACGATGACGACGACGAGGTCACCCGCAACACCACCCGCGAGGCCCTCCTCTGCACAGTGACGGCCTTCGCCCTCCTCGCGGGCCAGGACGCGCACAACTCGCGCGCCGCGCTGCACCTCGACCTCTCCCACTTCGTAACCCACCTCTTCACCTCCCTGCCGGCGCTCTCCATCAACCCGGACCTCGAGCTGACCTCCAAATCCCTGCACATCCGCCCCGGCGCCACGAGGGACAACCGGGTCAACCTGCAGACCACCACCGTGCTCCTCCTCCGCTGCCTGACGGCGGTCCTCCTCCCGACCTACCAGATCCGCTCCGTCCCGCCCTTGCGCCTGGCGGCCTTCTCCAAGCAGCTCATGTCCACGGCGCTGCACACCCCCGACAAGTCGACGCAGGCGGTGCTGGCGCTGCTGCAGGACGTGGCGCACACGCACGGCAAGAAGATCAGCGCGCTGTGGCGCACCGAGGAGAGGAAGGGCGACGGCGTGTACAACGCCCTGAGCGACAGCGTCGAGGGCAGCAACCCCTTCGCGACGACGGTGTGGGAGGGCGAGCTGCTGCGGCGGCACTACTCGCCCAAGGTCAGAGAGGGGGTCAAGTTATTAGAAAAGAGTATCGGGAACGCTTAATTATAGAACATGAAGGGGCTTGCAAAATATACATCACGGATCTTCGTTCATTGTTTGACAGAAGCACTGGCCCGAGTATGCGTGATGTTGAATCAATAAACGCGGATAGGGAGAGGGGCTCGCACATCACCACTCGGATTTGGGACTCGGGTAGCTTGACCGACAGCAGACTGCTTGCGGACACAGACAGCACTTTGAGCATTTGGGACAGAGCAACCTGGTAAGAACGGTATCCTCAAGAGCCCGCCTGTTTTGACTTGGTTTCCTACTTCTCAAGTAATTGTCATCTAACCAACTATTGATTTTATAGTACTATACAGTAATATACTACTAGTCAGGATCTCTGAAAATTCTGGAGGAACAATGTAACTTATGATTTTCTCGGCAATGGTGAGGGCAACAGCCATGGATCTCAAAGCACGAACGGGAGCAGTTTCATACATGGATCGGCCTGCACTTCAATCAACTTGTCGGAACTAGCTTTGGCTATCTAATCCATTGGTTGACTGTCTACCTATCTACCTCACTGGAAGTTATCTGTCATTCCGGGGCAAAAGCGAGCATGAATAGGCCGATAGTTCCATCCTTCTTTGGACGAGGCTTTGATGCCAAAGGACGTCCCAAAATTATCGCCTTCACGTATCCTCAATCTTCCGCTCGTTGGCCAATGGCATTCCCTGTGCCTTCCAGTCACTTCTTTTCTTCCCTCTTCATCCCGTATGTTTGATGCCTTCATGGCAGCAGGACCTGGCCTCCACGATCTCGGAGATTTTCACCGAACGGCGTTATTAGTTGAGAGCGGAAGGCCATGTCGTCGCCTTGGCACGTTGTTGTTCTGACACCTCCATAGGAGCTGTCGATGGGATCAACGTGGCCGAAAGCAGTGCAGAGAACATGGAAGAAAAGAAAACTCGATTGAACGCGGTCTGAACCAGTCCCTTTGCTGATTTAGCAAAGCATCACCACAGCGGAATGGCGTGGCATTTCTGACGAAACAGCTTAATCCGCCCAAAGCGAGGCCGCGAGGCCTCTGCGGCCGGATGCACCTCCCGCAGGTCTGTCGGAGTGTCTGGATGCCCATGGAATAACTTCGTAAGAGTCATCACTAGTGTCAATCGTAGCAGGAACAGCGCCGAAATCGAGTGGGAAACTCTTCATGGCCTTCTGGAGAACGGGGCAGTCTCTACGAGGATGGTCCTGAAGGATGACGTTGATCGCGAATTTGGCGTTGTTTGCCATGCCCGTCAGGTTGATGTCGCCATCCATGTCGATGTTGTGCCGAGAGGCGCCTAGACCACGAACAGGACGAGCTCTCGCCGGGCAATGACATCCTGACTTCGGGCCCTGCTGTGCTTCAATCGTGTCCTCGTCCTCGTCGATCAGGCCGTATATGACTTGTTTCTGAGGGGCAGGTTCCACGCCATCGTTCTGAATCATGACAGCAAGCTCTTGCTGGCTGGGCAAAACTTTTCCCTCGTTGAGATGCTTAAGAAGAACGTCAAAAAGTGAAGGTTTCTGCACAGAGACATCGACATCTCCAGTAGCTGACCTGACGTCGCCCGCATGCTGCTGAGGAGCTGCCTGCCCCGACAGATCGATGAGCGCCGTAGGCTCTTTGTTCTCGACAAGGTTCGCAGAAGCTCCGGCCTGGTGCTTCTCAGGCTTGGAGGCCGCCTCTGTCTCAGTGTTGGCCAAGGCCTTCGCATGGCTCTCAACTGGAACGGGTGCAGCTTGGTTGGACGAGGTTGCAGGCAACTTAGCCTCCTGAGGGGCGGGGCCCGGATTCTGGGCCTTGCTCACAGCAGGGACAGAAGTGACTTGAGTGGCAGAAGTTCCAGCAGGGCTGTGAGCCTCACGAATCGCGGTGTTAGGCCGGGTCACCTGCTCATTGTTGAGCCAAGCCTCCAAGGAGGGGTTCGCGCGAGCCTGAGGGGCGGGGACCGAAGTCTGAGCCTTGCTCACAACAGGGCCAGAGGTGGCTTGACGGGCAGAGGTTACAGAAGAGTTTTGGACCTCACTATTCGCGACATTGCGACGGGGCGCCTGATCATTGTTGAGCCAAGCTTCCAAAGAGGGGTTCGTAGGCTTGGGCGTGCCAGCGGTTCGGTTGAGAGTGTAGTTGGAGTGTCCAGTGTTCTGAATGGGAGTCCTGGCTACTAAGAGTCAGTGGCCATCATTGTATTCCTTCCGCGTGACTTACTCATGGGAGAGTAAGATGCTGGGCTCGGATAAGACTGCATCCTAGGGGCAGCAGCAGCGTTCATGCCTCCACCTCGGAAACCGCCTCTGCCTCCTCGGGCACTGGGCCGTCCATTTCTAAATTCCTGCTGGAGTTGCTTGGCAAACTCCAGCTGCTCCGGTGTGATGTTCATCTTGTCTTCTTGGGTGGAAAGAGGATGAGATGAAGGGCAGAGGCTGTTAGGCCTAACCGGCCTAGGAAATCCTCAATTTTCTCTAGCAATGTCAGCTTTGAACTCCATTCTATAGATCTCCGAGCAGAAAAAAGCGTGTAGGACGCAGAAAATGCAGAAATGGATGAACCTGTTGGAGGGTAGGCGAGGCCTAAGCAAGCCCCCTTCCAGACACAGCCACCACCAGAACAAAGTCATGACAGACGGGGAAAGCCAAGGAAAATAGACACTCACCTTTCAAAGGTTGCTTGAACTCTCCTGAAGCTTGAGGAAGGATCCTCCTGCTTTGGACTGTCTTCTTCCTGACAGATATGTCTTGGTGATGGGTCTGAGTGTTGAAGGGTAGAAAGGTGAGAAGCCTGCCCTAGTAGAGAGACAGAATAGGTAGGTCTCATAGGGTCAAGAAGAGAAAGAAGGGAGAAAGAAGGAGGAGTCTTGTTTGACTAGGGCAAGGCCAATAGGTAAACAAACCCTAAGTTCCTGGCCGTTGAGGTAATATGTGGTTGGGAAGGAGCACACAGCTGTTCTCTAGGTGCCTCTTTCCTAGATACTTGAGGGTTTGTACTAGAAAGGGAGCTACCCATAAGCAAGTGAAAAACGGTGTAGACTTCCCTCTGATATCTCTTGGTTGCTATAGCAAACCCTTAGGCAGAAGTGAAAGGTCATGTGATGATGCTGAGGGTCAAGAAGCTCCTTCCTGCAGAGAAATGGGAAGACATTCAGCCCGGACACTCCCTCCAATACTGATCTTGTGGCAATCCTTGTACCTAGACAATGATCGGCCCAAAGAAATGGCAGCCTGCATGTGTCCGGTATGAGGTAGCTAAGCATTGGGGCCACTGTAAAAGGCTGGCACTACCTTTGAGAAACTGTGCATTGACCCGCTACTGAGCATCAATGAATAGGTAGCCTGCATTGTTACTGACACACCTGATCGTTGATGCTCTACATCCTACACCCAATCCATATGAGCCGATTTAACTAACTGCCGCCCATCTCACCATGGTATGATACAGTGATACACTACTCATTGGGATCTCTGAAAATTCTACAGCGAAAGTTCAATGACAGCGACGGGTACAGCTACAGATCTCACGATGCTGTTGTCCTGAGACTTTGAGATCCGGGTTGATTCTGACTAGTAAGCGGGCTTATTCTTAAATATGCCAGGCTCACGCCTTGCCCGACTTCTTCCCCGGGGCCATCTTTTCCTCAATCTTCAGTTGGGTTGGACGGTAGATAACACTCTGAGCCTCGTCAAGCCAGGCTATGCGGACAGGTGAGACGTGGCTCTGGACGAATTCGGTCAAGGCCTTGGACATGGGCGCACCCACACGAACCCCAACAGCTGATACCCTTGGGATACCGAGGGAAGCACTGAGCCTGTCGGCACACGACTTAGAATATCCCACAAGCCTTATCGCAGACATAGATGGCGCGCTGCTGGAGGCCACGGCCACCATTTGCGGTAGTTGGCAATTGAATGCGGACGACTGCCCGGAGCGGGCCACGAAGATGACAGTGTACGGGGTAACTGGATCCGTTGAGAGTTTGCTCTCGTCGGGCTGCTTTTCAGAGTCCTTCTGCGCTGCAAGCTTCTCAAGGTTGCGAGTTATGCTGGCGAGACCAACATCGACGAAGGACGCGAGCTCCGGCGTGGGGGGATGATTGTCCTGCTCTGCTGTCTTTGAAGCGATCCCTTCGTCCTTTCTCTTTCTCTTGGCTGCCCGTTTGCCTTCAGATGGCGTCACATGTCTCTGGCGGTGTTGACCCAGTGGCGACAGGAGACTGCCTGTTTGTTAATAAGAGATTCAAGGAGTCTCCAAAAGAAGATCTAAAGGGGACCAATGCTGGTAGACGACAGACGGAAGGAAACCTGGTTCACATCCGCGCGTGGGGGCATACCTGCAGAGAAGTTCTAGAATTGTGTCTTGGTCTTCGAACGAGATGTCCGGCCTGCAGTTGACTCAGTTTAGCAATCAGAAAAATGCAAGGCTCGGGCAACATCGGTGCCTACCATTGCGCTGCGGAGTAAGGTGTGTCTGCCGAGTACACCAGCTTCTTCCTCATTGACGCAGCCATTCTGCGCTTTTTTCCGAAAAATAAATAGTGACTTTGGTTTGCCCGTGATTCTCTTCGACGTGAAGGCCTTATGGATGAATGTAATTGTCGGGCAATAGAAGCTGTTCGCTAGGTGCACCCGATATGTCTGCAATATGAGGGGCGTTTGCAAAGGATATCCAGGCGAAAGACCCCAAAAGTTCCGGGATTGCACAAAGGTTGGCCTGGAGATATGCGACCTCGTAGCTGCAGCAGACAACGTATGTAGTTGCTTGCAATTTTCCAACACAGCCAACAACCCGACGTTGCGGCGTGCGTGGGCGTGATCTAGGACGTTACCCTGTTGAGCAAATCTTTCCCCCACCTGACGGAAGAAGGCAGTTGTAGTCGAATTCTGAATCACAACTCCAAGTGCTGATTAGGTCGTGCCTTTTGGTATGGGGGCAGGTGATAGGTGGCGGCACGTGGAGTTCAACATCATCAGTTAGACCCAAAATGAAGACGAAAGGAAAAGTCAGTCAGAAACGACGGGAAGAGGCTAATTTGGCTTAGCGGCCGATACGCCGATAAGCGAAATGTTAGCGTGGGGCTGGTTCGACCGGCCTGAGTCCATTGAGGGGGGAAACGGGACGAACAGCAGCGAAGCTCAGACTCCTCCCAAGAAGCCACGAGGAATCCGCACCGCAAGTGGCATTATCGAGTTCGTGCCAAGCGAACGAGAGTTGACGCGTTGTTCGACGGCGACGTCGATCTCGTGCACGTTCCGGCAACCGCTGTCAGCGTCTTCGTTCGACGTCAGCTCCCGCAGACAGAGGAGGATTGGAGCAAGGGCAAATTGAGACGTTGGCAGGGAACAAGGGCCACCTCGACTCCGGGCCCCGCATGAGCTCTAAGCCGCGCCCGTTCAGTCGACGGTGGAAGAGGGGAGCACGGACGATCCGCGGGAGGAAGAGCCGGGTCGAGCAAGGGGCGCCGACAGGCCGAGTGCTACGTTGGGCTGGGTGTGCCTCCTCCGTGGATGCTACTGGTGGGCACCACCCTTCGGCACATAGCATTACTACACCCGGCGGATAACAAGAGTTGGGATCGCCTTGGGGCCCCGAGGCATCAGAGTTATGTCTTTATGTGACTCGAGCCCAATGCCGGCCAGTCACTTCATCCTTCCGAATAGTCAGCGGTATGTTTGTAGTACTCGGCAGCAAGTCTTCATCGTGATTGAGAATGGCCCGAGGATCACGAAGCCTGGCCGGGCTAAGTAGGACCTGAGGTTTTGTCATCCCTTCCTTTGCCTACTGCGTCAGGCCGCCAAATATGACACACACATGGCATATCCACGTCGCGTGGACTTGTGTCAAGGAAAAAATCAAGATGAAAACCTCTGCTTTCGAATCACCACTTGCAGGGAAAATGCTCTGGAAAGTGAAGACTCTTCCCAATAGACTTCGGCCTCTTGGGTCACTGGGATGTTTACTGGACGCCAAGCCAGATTTGCCTCGAGGCGAGTTAGGCGTTGGTCTGACAAGCCGTATCTCCCTGGAAGATGTGTGGCTGACAGTTCGTTGAGCGCCTGCATATAGCTGGTATCTCGGAACCAGACAGATTGCCGAAGAAATGTTTATATACAATCCGTAACTGCCGTTTACCTACTTACCTTCGCATGCAGATGCCTATCTTTTCCAACTACGTAACAAGCCTTCTTCCAATTGACAAAGGTCCGAGGCAAGACAATCGTTACACTGGGCACAAAAGCGTTGCTCTTCCAGATCTCTTCCTCGCTGAAAGCCCAGGCAGCTAGCTCTTTGTGCTGCTCCAAGACCTCCCTCCACGAGGCCAACCACTGTAGGGGCTGTACCTAGGCACCAGCCATCCACCAGTCCCACTCTCGGAGGTCAGATGTCTACCTAAGCCACAAATCTTTTCCAAAGTTTAATGAAGGTGTTTTTTCTTCTTCAAGAAATCTGCGCAATTGATCACTGCCTACCTAGGTAATAAGGTCTTCTTCTCATCTGGATGCCCAACCCTCTGAAGCTGGTGGCTTCGTATTCGTCCGTACACAGGTGCCTAGGTACCAGGTATTATTACGTGCTTGTTGCGTTTCCTGGTATCTCAAGTAGGTACTTTGGTTCCTTGCCGTCCTCACCTACTAGGAGGTACACTGTACCTGGCCACACTGCACCGTCACCCCGTACCTCCAATAATCAACAATCCTCCCAGTATCAACACAGCTGGACGTGGCAGAGAAGGACATACTTCGCATCTTCTTGACCTCTGCCGCTCTCTCTCCGGCTGCCTTGCTGTCGACCTCGCTGTTGAAACACGCGACAATCGGGAAGCACCTGCAAAACATCACGGGAAACCCATTCATTCATGTTCTTTCTTTGATTGGAAGGTCATTCGCAGACACGCCCGGACCTCACCTCATTCACGTCTCGTTCCCGCGACCGCGACCCGCGCGGCAGTGATAAGCTGGCAAGGTAAGCCAAAGCTTGGAGCTTCCCTTCCCTCCCCCCACCTCGCCTTTCCTTCCCGTCCATTCCGTCCTGCCTACCTGCCTGCCTGCCTTTACTACCTTAGCTACCTAGGTACCGTCATCGACGACTCTGCCTCACTAGGTACCGACCGCCCTCCTCTGCGAAAATAGGTACATTACCCCAGGCGTACTGGTTGGTACCTTATTACCTCACCTCCCACACCTGCCTTCCGTAATACCTAGTAGCCTCGCTCGTCTACCTAGTGTAGCCGTCTCTTACCTCATCTTCCCCATCAGTCTCCAAACGGAACGTGGAAAGGAAACCTCCCCCTCCCCCTCCCCCTCCAAAGCTCCCAGCTCTAGTGGATTCTCACGCTGCCACCGCGTCTGGTCGAAAAAAAAGGACGACGTGCAACCCCTGCACACCCCCCCAAAAAAGCCCACCTTCAACACGACTTGCTTGGTTCGTTGCACCTCTATCTGCACGCTGGTATCGTCACCTCGACATCCTAGCGTCTTGCCCCAGTCATTATTTTTTTCCCCTGTGCTCGGCCTTCCACCATTCAAAGAGGCATCAACTTGGACTTGACATACAGCCTCGTCGAGCTGCTATTCCGCTATCTCTCTCTCTCTCTCTCTTTACCCTGTACAATTTCCGAATTACCATCAACTCATAGCGTGCACCCTCCGCATCTCGCCCCGACCAAAGAAAAAAAACCCACATGCTAATTCTGGGCAGCTGCCGCCGAGTCGTCCCTCGCGCTAGAGTGACGTCTCTGGAGCTCCAGGACCCGCGCTGCGACTCTTCACTGCACCAGCCAAATGGACCAGCCTACAGTATCGTCGGAAGCACCAGAACGCGCGGTCTCCTCTGAGCCGAGCTCAACGAGACCCAACCCCTTCACCGAGGGCGACGACGCCTCTCGAAAACGACGCCGCACCTCCATTTCTGGCGGCTCCCGAAGCCGCTCCGTCGAAAGCACCAGGTCGGGCCTTGATACCTCGAGCTCCCCCGCGGTAGACCTCCTCGCCGACGATCAAAATACCCAAGACTCCGCCATGAAGATAGACACCGGCCCCTCCACCCCGCAAACACCAGAGTTGCACTCGACAGCTCGAGAGCCGCCGACGGAACCCCCTTCGAGCCGCGTTACCATAAACCTGCGCCATGCCGTCCAGCCAGACCCTTCGTCGTCCCCCGTCTCTCCGACCCCCCAAGCCCTTCCGAACCGGCCGACCGATTCGCTAGATGCCGTTAAGAAGAGCGTGGAGGATTCAGACGAGGTTGACATGGTGCAGGCTCCTATAGAGATCACTGACACCCCGCCCTCAACTTCATCGAGCATCCAGAGTACTGAGGTCGAGGTAGTCGCTATCCCCGACGACGACGAGGATGCCCCGTTCGACGACGAGGTCAGCATCATCCGAGAAGATGGCGCCTCTCTCGATCCGATTCTGGATTTTCCATACCGGGAGACTCATGAGTCCCTGCCAGCAACAGTATCGAAGCTGATTAACTATTTCTCGTCTCGTAAGTCTATGCAGGGATTTGTGGGTGCCTGTGGTACTGACCGGGATCAGAAACACCGCCCGATGAGAATGTTATTTTGAATCTGCAAACCTGGATGGCGTCATACGTCAGGCATGTCGACTATGTCGGTATGAGAGCCGCATACGAGTCCCATGTCGCCTATCATGACTTTTGGCACATGTTTCCAGAAATCGCCTGGATGCTATCCAGTAGGAAGTAAGTATTGCCGTTCTCGATTGAGCGGATCTCTTGCTCACAGTTCATCGGCAGACTGTCAAACTCCCGCGATGGCAGGCAACTCGTCACAGAGTTCTTCAACGTGTTTGCTGCGCTGTCATCATTCTTCGTCGAATTCGACTACATGACCGCCCAGTTGCTCCAGACACCGCCAGAGGATGAGCGTCGTCAGCCGGACTTCCTGCTAGGCCGCTACACGCAGCCTTTGCTCTTCTTCGCCCGGAGAGACGAATCGCGGCAGCCCAACGGTTTTTCTGACGAGGATATGCTCTGGACCCGCACCGACGTGACAGAGGTGCTGAACACGTTCCAAAGTGGCCCTGGCAGTGTAAAGGGGCTCTGCAAGCTCGCCCAGATGCATGCTGAGAATGCCTCGAGATACCACAATCTGATGGACGTGCTCTTACCCATCGCCAACGTCACGTCGCTCATTCTACAAAAGACGGTGCAAGCTGTTCGCCAAATGCTGACGCCGGCGAGAGTCCAGCAAGCGAAAGCTCGGTTGGCCGATGCCCATCTAATTTACAACATCATTGCAGAAGCCTTGTCCGCAGCTGTCCAGAAGAACGTAACTCAGCTGTCAAACGACACAGCCGCCCAACTCATCTCGCAACTATCAGAAATCCTCAGGTTCTCCCTCAGCGGCGACCACAAGTTGGCAACGGAGCGGCTAAAAGAACACCGGCAAGCTCATCCCGAACTTCCGCCAAAGTTCACAGCAGAGGCGATTTCTCTGGAGTGGCGTCTCCGTGTTCTTGGCAAACTCGTCACTTCTAGTCAAATGCAGTTGCGGGTCATGGCAGCCTCTACAATGTGCCACGAATTGGTTACTTGCTGGAAGAAGTATAGCGACGGCGAGGACGACAACGCCAAGCTACTGGAATATGTGGCTCAATATCTGCTTGGCACTAAGCTAGTTGACTACATCCTTGGGCCGACTTGCCATCCTGAAATCACCCTAGAGAGCGGTAACATCGTCGGCTTCTTGGTGGTGACTCGGTTGTATCGCGAGGAGCAAACCGATCTGCTCTGGCAAACGATCACAACGACTCAGGACCCGCGAATATCAGAAGCTCTGATGCGTATGACCCACGGCATTGCGAATCTCTTCCACCCGGAGCAACTGTTGTACCTGTGCGAAAAACTCCAAAGCCTGCCGATTGAGAACTTCACAGCGCCCGTGCGCAACCTTTGCGACGCCATCTTGAAGAATCTCCACAACAAATCTCAACTCAACGGTGAAGCACCTAGCATCCTTCCATTGAGCCTCTGCATCCGGCTTCTTCGAGAGGCTTCAGTCTACAACTCCGAATCGCACGTAGCTTACCCCGAAGTGCATCAGTTTGCAATCATCAAGTTCAGGGAAATAGCCAAGGACGGACTTGATCCCGAGATTCGGAAAGAGCTCTACGTCGACTGCATTAAGGATATTGCTAGCAAATCTTCTACGACACTAGGGACATTGTGGTGCCTGGCAGCAGCTCTACGACCCGCCCTCGCGTCAGAGTTACGGACGTTGACCACAGAGCATCGCCTGACAGCCCTGCTTGTTGATGAGCTTGAGCATGCGATCGAGCGAGGCAAAAGAGCCGGATCGCCCATGGTGCTCTGTGGTTCCATCAACGCTCCCCGCAGAGAGTTCATAAGTTACATTATGAGCCATGAGGCTGCAACAGTGACCGCAGATCTCGGCCCGCGTCTATGGGACATGCTTGTTGGCCACGGTGCGGCCTGTCAGGAGGACCGACACGCCGGTTGGGCAATCCTCAACGGCTTTACCAGACTGTCGCACAACAACCCATTCCTCGCGGTATGCTCTTCTGAGTACTTGCCGAGACTCCCGCGCGACTGCTTTTGCGAAGGCACGCTACAGTTCGTTAGGAGCGTTGTGCTCCCCCGCGTTAACGACCTGGAAAACGGCACCATCCTAGACGACGACGAGAGCCTTGCCCAGAGCGGAGTCGAGCAACTTTGGCGCATGATCCTTGGCGCAGATAACCTAGCGCTTGTGGACGCTGCAATTCAGACACTGGTGGGCGATGTCTACATTGATAGCAGGTCTATCTTGGCGTGCCCGCATTACAGGGCTTGCCAGGTTCATCTTGGACTGGTGAATCGTTGCCTGAAGCAGATGGAAGAGGCGTCAAACCGTTTGTATGCTTTCGGTGACGAGACTCGGAGCGGGGACGACGAAGCTATGGAGATTGTCGGCACCGAGGAGCAAGAGCAGGAGCAAGAGCACATCTTCACGCGCTCGCTCGCGGTCCTTCGATGTTTTTTGAGAGCGCACCGGGCCAAAGCCCAGTTCTCGGCACCCGATCTTCGTGCTCTGACACCTGGCTCCCCTAGTGTGGCTGAAGGCGAGTCGGCTGAGCTCAAATACCAGTCATTTGACGGCAGCAAACAGACAGACATCATGCCTCTCGAAGTTGGGCGCCGAAACACCGCTGCTTCTTTGCTAGCAAGCATAAGAGAAGTAACCGGCTTTGATAACTACCGGATCTACTATCGTGGACGTCCCTTTGCGCCTAATGAACGCGATGTGTGTCGGTCTTTGGAGGATCTCAAGATCCACGACGGCCTCATCTTGGTTAAACGGGAAGAAAACGGTACAGCCACGGCTACCAGGATTAAGCCGGGCGCCTCGCTTCTGGAGATCGAGATTCTCGGGCATTTCAACCAGTTGTGGAATTACTTGAGTATGCGGGAAGTTCTTGCCAAAGAGGTATGTTTTACGCATGGTTCATGTCTACCACCACTGACATTGCTATAGATTCACGCGTTTCTGATCAAGCTGCCCGCGGATGCGCACATGCTGTCCGAATTCGATTCGCCTGAGACGTCCTACCAGCAGATATTCCCGCCAGGACAGCCCTTCAAGTCGCTCTACGCCATGCACGCGATGAAGGAATACATGGATGGTGCTGCTCGTCGGCTGAAAGACGCTGTTTCTAGTCTCTCCGTCAGCTCAGACGACGAAAGTCGGGCCGTTGAAGCTTATCTCGATGCTCTTGTACGAGTGCGGAAATTGGTTGTTGCGGCGATTTCCGACCCTGTGATCATCGACAGCTGCGAATCGGAGGCGTTGAAAAATCGTTTGATATTCTGCCTGATGAATGTTTACGTCCTGACTTTTCGAGGTGAGTGTCGCAGTCTGCTGGAGTCGACGACCGCTAACGTTGTCACAGAGTCCGAAATCGCGGGCGTTGCTACCAAGCCAAAAGCCGTGGCTATGGCACCCGTAGAGAGACTGGTTGAAATCCTAACATCAGCCGTTACGACACGGAGTTACGATGCGTTTGTCTCTTTGATTGCATCTGCTTTTACGGCCATTCTTCGTAGCATTGCAGTAGACGCAGCTTTCTGGGCGTCTTTCGAAGCTCTGCCAAATCTCGAAGAGCTCTTCGGAACACTCCTTCTCTACGAACCATCCGATACAGTTCGCGGTAACATCGCCAAGTTGATCGGGGAGAGAGTCATCTCTACTGAAGAGTAGGGTTCTTCCAGCGAGCTTGGCCCCGAGGCGTGCTAACCAGTCGCAGTTCGAATCTCAATATTCGCTCATTCCGCATTTTCCTCTGGCCAATCCTCCGCGGGCTGATCCCAAGAGCTACGCAGATCCCAAAGCAGTGTCACGAAGTCTTCGAATTGTCTCGTGATCTTGCTGAAAGGCTGGCTGAAGAGAGCCCCAACGACGTGAATATACCAGGACTTGCAGACTTGTGCGGTGAGCTTCTACTTGAACACAGTTCGACAGAAGTAAGTTTTGAGGGGGAAACCTGCCGCTCGGGAATGTGGGCTAACAACCCAAGCAACTTGGACACCTCGGCACCGAGGATGCCGTGGCGAATGGACTGGCGAATCTTCTTCGCAGTTGCCTCACCGACGAGGTGGATCTGGTAGGGAAATTGGAACAGTAAGTGGGAGGGACGATTCGAGGCCATCACGCGTAGCTGACCATGACCTCAGGAACCTTGCCAAAAGGCTCTTTTGGAAACACCTTTTCCCGCCACCTCGGAATTCGGGACCACCGCAGTCTTGCATTCTTTCGACTCGAACGAGAGCCGTTCTGAGCGATGCCATCTTCTGTTTAGTTTGCAAAAACGACACGGCATTCGATGACTTGCTGGTTGACTTGGGAAAGTTGGTGCCTTTCACCCGCCAACCCCATAGTCAGTCCCCCCAAGGGGGAACTCGGGCACACGGCTCACAGCCAAATGCAGATCCTTACCTGTACGACCTGCAGCCGCAGTTCGACCGCATGTCTGCAGTCAGAGCCCAGTGTGGCTATACCGGGCTGAGGAACCTGTCCAATACGTGCTACCTCAATTCGCTCTTGACCCAGCTTTTCATGAACACCGGCTTTCGCCGATTCATGATGAGTGCGCGGATTGCGGACCAGTCCTCCCCCGTGTTACTCAAGGAGACTCGAAAGTTGTTTGCGTTTATGCAAGAGAGCTATAGGAAGTACATTGACCCCAGCTACCTCGTGAGTTCCATCAAGACGTACGAGGAAACGGTCATCGATGTCCACAACCAGATGGACGTTGATGAGTTCTACAATCTACTGTTCGATCGGTGGGAGGGACAACTATCGACGGTGGAGGAGAGGAAGGCTCTGAGGTCCTTTTACGGTGGACAGTTGGTGCAGCAAGTTTCCTCCAAGGAATGCGAACACATCTCGGAGCGACTGGAGCCCTTCTCGGCTATCCAATGCGATATCAAGGGCAAATCTACCCTGCAGGACAGTCTACAGGCTTACGTCGACGGTGAAATCATGGAAGGAGGTGTGTCAGTCCCGCCCGGGCGATACAACAGAGCTGACCGCTTTCAGACAACAAGTACAAGTGCTCAAACTGCGACAGGCACGTTGACGCAGTGAAAAGGTCCGTTGATTCTCGCATGCCCGCGTTGACAGTACAGGCGCTAACAGCTCCGCAGGGCTTGCTTGAAGGACATTCCCGACAACCTCATCTTTCACTTGAAGCGATTTGACTTCAACCTCCGCACGCTAATGCGTAGCAAGATCAACGACTACTTCTCTTTTCCCACCAAAATCGACATGCGGCCATACACAATCGACCACCTTGGATCGCCGTCCGACTCTGGAGAAGAGGACATTTTCGAGCTGGTTGGCGTGCTTGTGCACGCAGGCACGGCAGAGTCTGGACATTACTATTCCTATATCCGAGAGCGGCCAACTTCCGCTTCATCCGAGGAGTGGTACGAGTTCAACGACGATGTCGTCTCTCCATGGGATCCAGCAGACATGGAAAAGTCCACGTTTGGCGGCCCCGACGTTCCTTTCGATAACGGAATTTCATACGACAAGACCTACAGCGCATATATGCTCTTCTACCAACGGTCTACAGTCTTGAAAGCGGAGCAGGAAAAGCTGCAGAGTCTCGCGCTCTCGACACCTCTGAAGGTGGAAGTGCCCCATGCGGTCGCCGACTTCATCAATAACGAAAACACAATCTTGCTCAGGCGCCACTGTCTTTACGACCCGAGCCACGTGCAGTTCGTCCTCGACATGTTCCAGCATGCCAGAAAGCGGGCGGTGACAGGATACCCCGACGAGCGCGGTCGCGCAGGTCAGAGAGCCATGCACATGCTGCTCGGCCATTTTGACCAGGTTGTCTCGCGTACAAAGGATCTCCCGGACCTGGAAAGGTCCCGAGAAGAGATCGACCTCGCCTGCAGAAGCTCCGCCAAGTGTGCTCTCGACTTCTTCGAGTACTTCCAGGAACGGAACGAGGCCTTCCGGCAACTTCTCCAGAGGAACCCGGACGGCAACGTACGATATGCGGCCGGAAGCATGTTCATTACCGCCCTCCACGCCATCAAGAGCTCTTATCCTGAACTTTGGAGTGTGTCGTCGATCGAACTAGAAATGAATGATGCACACATCTCGGAAACCGTCACGGGGCAGACTAAGAAGATTTTCGCACTACTCTGGGAAAACTTTGCTGCTAACATCAGGTCCTGGCCGGAAGTCTTCCTGACGATTCTCGAATTCGCGCAAATGGGTTCGTTGGAGACTTTGCTGCTCTTATCGGATGATTGGCTCGCAAATGCCCTGAAGATTGTGTACTACGACATCAACATGGACCCGCCCGGCGTCTTCAATCGGATGGCAATGAATGTCGCTCGTCGCGTCAGCAACACACGTCCGATCCCGTACGAGATGGTCATCCAACTGATACACCACTTTATGCGTAGCATGGAAAACGTCATGGACGCAGACACTATTGTAGATGCGCCTGAAGAGCGGTTGGGAACCTTCTCGGAGGATGACATCCCCAAGCAGTGTTGGACATCTGACGAAGTCTCCATCCTGACGCATCAATGGGGTGACGGGGCCGGCAGCACTTTTATCAAGAAGCTGGTGGAGCTGAACCAGAACCATTCCCACACACATGCGATCGTCCAGCGGGTAATGGGTCTTAGCCCCGACATGGAGCTGAGCGTCTTCTATGCCATCAAAACCATGATTACAGGGCAGGTCGTCCAGCACTCGGTGGCGCCATTCCTCGTGGTGGCAGTGGTCTTCTGCGAGACAACGACAAGCTCTAAGTTGGTAACGGAGCTCTTCAAGCACGTCGTCACACAATGCAGAATGCTACAGAACGCGGAAGGCGGGGCGTTTTTGTCCTTCTTCAGGCAGGCTCTTGACAGCATTCGAGGTCACAACGAGACTGGCAGCGTCGATATGTACTCGATGTTCATCGATCTTGTACCTGCATGGGGCCCTTGCCTGCTGGGGTATTTCGATGCGGAGGTCCGAATGGAAACAGAAGAATTCCTGTCAATGTGGCTGTCTCGCTACGTGCCGGTTGGCAATGAGATGGACGACGTGGAGATTGGCGTCAACATGGCTGCTCGCAAGCTCGCCTGCAACTGCCTTGTCTACATCAGAGAGAACGTTCTAAACAGACGGGGCCAACTCGGCAAGCAGGCGACCGAAAGCCTGCAAAACATGATCAGCACGTGCGAAGTGTTTTTTGAAGTCGACGTGGAAACCGAGGGGTCACAGGCGTCCTCGAGGGCAGCCTTCCAGGAGCTGAAACGCAGTAAGTCACGCAGCCAGTTCCCTTGGCCCCGCCCAGAAAGCTGACCAGATGTAATCGCAGCCGTCATGGAGCCACTGCGGCGTATGCCGGTGGAGGAAATCGAGGATGAAGGCTCCGGTATGTCTCAGGGACCCTACAGTGACTCGGAAACCGTAGCCTCGGAACCGTGAGGATTGACTGAATGGCGGTCAGACTGGGAGAACTCGTGCGCGTCCTCGGATGCACCGGAGAGTCTGGCGGACATCGGCATGCACATGACGGGCGACTTGGCGGACTCGGATCTTCATTGAAACTAGACGTATGAACCCATGACGACATTGACGACAACGAAACGAAGTTACTGGAGCGCTTTTCTGTTGCGCAACACGTTGGGAAACAGACCATCAAGGGCAGGAGTCGAGGACACGAGTATTTTCATACGAGTATTGTCACACGAGTATTGTCATAGAGAACAAGTGTCGGGTTCAGCAGCACAAAGCGTCGTGCACAAGGCGGAGGTTTCCTGCATTTCGGCGGCGTGGCGGCGTTCAAGGGCCCAGGAAGGGCGTCAAGACTTCGGCCTGGTGTGGCGGGACGATGGCGAAAGTACAGGAGCGAGTGACACTGAACGGATTATTCACCTCAGCTGGGGTTAGAGTGAGTTGCTCAGGCCGGCTGGCGGTTGCCCAGCTTGGCGAGATGAAATGCGAGTATTATTTCTGGCATCGCAGGACTAGACATTTTCTAATAACAGTGATAACGTGTGAACGGAGAAGCTGGGGAGTGCGAATATCAGATACAATATTAGATATTGAGCAGGCCTGTGATGACGGTGACGAGACGGAATGGCGATGGGGACTTGGTGGTGTCGGTGGTGCGTAGCCGCCCGGCATGGAGAGGGCCGGCGCTCATGATTGGAGTCGTTCGTGAAGGGCCTCGGAGCGGAGGTGGTTCGATTGGCTCACGGGGACTGGCGGCGTGCGGAGTGGGAATTGGAGAGGGACGGGTGAGGGGGAGAGAGCAGAGCTACCCGGCACAGCACGTGGGCGGGAGGATCCTCGTTTGGTTCGTGCGTGGGTTGTGTTTAAAAACGACATGCAGGTTTCTGGGTACGCCGTAGATCACTCGCAGATCCGGGCAGGGTCATCACCGGCCGATTGGTCTGTTTATTGATTTCCCAGGAGGCTTTCCTGGCTTTCCTGAACCGGTGTCAGGCGCGCCGAGGAGGTTATTTGGGGAATTTTGTGACGGTGACATTTTTAGGAGCGGGTCATGCAGGGTCGCGGCGTACATGCGTGCATCTTCGGATTTTGAGCCAGAGAGAGATTTTCTAGACCGGCCGAGAGACCTAGGATGAGGTCAGATCCTGCGAGGCCCCGTACCCGTACCGTCCTGGGCCGGCTTGTAAGTGCCGGTGGCCAATGATGTATCTTGTGTGTCTGTGGGCTATTTCCAGGTCGAGATGGGTATACGAACGGGCGAATAGGCAGGCGGCAGATGGAAGGGAGATTTGAGGGGAGGAGGCAACGGAATCGAGATGTTGATGAGAGGGGATGGCATGGCAAACATTGTTCACGGCGAGCAGTTGTCCGCGTTTTCCGAAGAGGTCGCGATGATGATGGGCTGCGGCAGCTATTCAACTACCGCGTCTGAAGCGAGTCTTGGCCCCGTTTGGCTGGGCGAAACTGAGTTGGCGATAACGGGTTTGGTGTTGCGGGGTGGCGAGGACGGGGTGGGTGCCATCATAGTCAGTGTACTTGCTCCCCCCCCCCCCCCCCCCCCCTCCCCTCCCAGTGAGGATGATGACGAGGATGACATGATGGAAGGCGACGGCGGGATAGAGATCAGAAGAATGCGTAGAAATGCGTGGAATGCGACGACGAGACGGCGTGAAATTCGGCCGTCAGAACGAACCGGAAGAGCTGCGGCGGGGAAGAAACAGGTTTTTGACTTTCTAGCTGTCGTTCGTTCTGTTTTTGACGGTTTCGTGTGGTAGCCATCCGGGTGAGATGGCATTGAAGCTCGTGGGCTATAGGGCTCATAGCTTTTTAGCTCATCTCATAGCTTCGAGAGCTCAGGTGTTTTTGCCCTTCGAGATGGAGGGCAGAGCAGGTGAGGTGACGTGCATATTGGTTTCGAAAGATTGGGCGAAAAGAGTTGGTGGTGTGTACCGCCTCCTTGGGTTGGTGGTTTGGTAATCAGATTGCTTCAGAAGAAGTCGTCGTCTTCGGACGAAAAAACCTTCAGAGGAAAAGAGGGGTTTTGGAGGTGCCATCGGTAGAGATCGCATTCTCGATCTAATCAGTGGTGTGACTTGCGGGTTTGGGATGGTTCTTGGCATCGATCGCGAGGGGGAGATGCTTGATGCGGAGCCGACGGGCTGCGCGAGGATGACAGCGAGGACGACGAAGATAATCGTTGGTGATGGTGGCGGTGGTGGTGGTAATCATCAGACGGCCAAGGAGAGGAGTTGTGGTTGCTCTTACACCTTGGGAAAGCTTCCTCGCCGACGGTAGTCACGCGGAGAGTCATCTTCTATCTTGTTCTGCTTCAGCGACCTGGATGCAAGTCTCGAACGTCGAGAGCCGTCGCCAAGTCTTGGCTCAGTTTCCGTGGCATCTTGTCAGTCTACATGCCGGCATTGCACAGCTTACACCCTCACCGATCGCATCGCATCGTGACTATCGTCCGATGCCACCTCTCGAAAACGATAGCGTGACACCCTGCGGTGGGGTCTTCCTCTGTCTCTCGCATCAAAGGTATCGTACGGTGACCTGAGAGGAGGCAATTTATCTCGAGGGCATGTCGAGACGGGCAAGAAGCTTGGTAGAAGGTGGGAAGCGGGAAGTTTCCTGGGGTAGATTGACGTCTGTCTCGTGAACTCTGCGGTAGTTTTTCCGTCTCTGACACCTCCAACTCGGATAGATTGGCCAAAAGGTCGCAGAAGCTCTCTGGCGATTACTCTGTTGGGGTCCACCCTCCCTCCACCAAGAGTTCGGCCGAGGCTCCCGATTGACGTGACAGGTAAACAAATCTTAGGGCTTAGCTACGGCTAGGCTTTTGGGGAGCTTTGCCTGTGGGACATTTTGGAAAGTCTGGGCAGGTACATTTCATCAATTCGAAGCCATCTTCTTGCGTGCCGAGAACCGCCCGCCTTCGCGTAGAATTCCTGAATCAATGGTGTCGAAAAGCTGCTACTTGCTGTTTGCCTGCCCGGTTGGGATTGCCATTCTGCCATTTGCCGTCGTCCGTCCCCCGTCCGTCAGTCGGGCTCAGGTCCCGTCTGACACCTGCCAGCTGCCATCGCCCGTCGCCTAATCTATTTTTGACACACTGGCGAGAACGGCGGGGTCCGGTCATGCGCGAATCCCTGCCCGCACGGCACGCACGCGCAGGTCGTCGATCTGGGTCCGGCACCCAGCCAATGACGTCTGCCTCCGGGCAGCAGTACGGCGCAACCGTCAGCGCGGGGTGATGGGAGTTGAGGGGACCTGATGTCGCTGAAAATAGCAGCGTAGCCGCCGAGGAAGAGGACGCTACTGCAGAGGACGCAAGCTTCCCCTCCTTCGAAATTCTACGATTGGTCGGCTTGGGCTTTTGGGAAGCGTCTTCACCACTCACGGGGCCTGTAGATTTGATCCGGGGAAAAGAAGCGGTGGTGGTGGTGGTCTTTTTCATCACTCATTTTCCGATTCTTGCAGATTGCAGCAGATATTCCCAAGATAGGGTCCCCGTCCCCATTCCTGATGCCATTTTTGACTTCACATTCCCTCCGATGCAATGTGATGAGGTGCAGTAGCTTCTGTCCTCTCCGCTTTCTCTCTCCCCTTTCACCTACTCACCCTGCTGTTCTCAAATTAGGAGACGAAAAGGCAGCCTATCCGGACCAGCTCGAGCATTATCGCCGTACCTGCTAAAGACAAGGTCAGGGTGCACGCCGTCCGCTTCACGTTTGATGACGGGCTGAGATAGATGACAGGCGGGGGGGCCCGTCAACCACGTAGTAGCAAGCGCATCGCAACGCACCTCACCATGCCCCCTTCTTTGCGAATCGGCTCCCCTTTCCCATCTGACCTCCCACATTCCTTGGCTGTACTTGCGTATCTCCCCTCCTCCCCCCCTGCCCCTTGTGGCTGCCTCGTCAACAGTTACCCACTTGGTTAGAGGAAACGACAACGAAGGAGCCCATCAGAAGACGATCATGAAAAAAAAAAAAAAAAAAAAAAAAAAAAAAAAAAAAAAAAAAAAGAGGCTCTCCCACGCGGCGCCAACGTGTGTGTGTCCATGTTCTATCTGCCTACTACGTACTAGCGTGGCGGCCACTTACACACGCCTCCCCGGTCCATCATCTAGAGGAGACGGGTTTCATCTTTTTTGGCGCCCAGCCTCAACGGCGACGAACAACGACGTCTTGTCGGATACGCCACGCCACACCTGTTAAACCTTTTTTTATCCCGCTTTTTTGCTTCTCTTTCATCACCCCATGTGAACAACGGCGCCCCCTGTCCCTTTGTAAATCCCGGCTCTTTCTTTGAAAGTGGGTTTTCCTGGTCCCCGAAGTCGTCGTACTAGCTCTTCGTTGTCGTCGTCGGCGGCGTCGTCGGTATTCTCTCACCCACACCCCCTCGGCTTCGCCACAGGTACACACGTACCCAACATACACACACGCACACACACGCAGATTACCCAAAAAAAGAGACCCCGTAAGGCTGTTTTGAGTCGCATCGCAAGCAAAGAAATTGGGTACGCCCAGGGGGTTCCTGCATACCAAGGCAGTATGTTTCAGATTCTCCCGGGTCTCTCCCAAAGCAACTTCGCTCATCTCTTTTTCGGATTCTTGATGATATATCTTGCTTCGCCCTCCCGCCCGTTGTCCAACATCTCGAATCCAGGACGAAGATCATACTCGAAAACAAAAGGCGTCGACGCCAAAACAACATCACCAAAAAAACAAACAAAAAACATCATCAACATTTCACTTCACCTCGAGCCTGGAGCTGAGAGTTATTAACACGCTGTAATAACGTTTTCTGGCCCCCCTTTTACTTCAACGTCTTCGATATCGCTCCTTCAGCTCCTTCTCGACATTCGCTATGGCTCTCAAGAGTCGCATCTCTTCGCCCCTGGAGGCCGGCACCTCCATCCTCGACGTCCAACACCTGCCGCCCCATCTTAATGAAGCACTCGAGTACGCCTCCAAGAGGCTCGCCCGCAAGGCCCTCCACGTAACCCTCGTTGTCGCCAGGCGCGAGTACCAGCTGCCCACCCTGATCCCGTCTTCCTCTTCCGGCCTCTCTTCGCCCGCCATGTCGCCTCCGGCCTCGCCGCCCATGTCCTCCTCGTCGCGCTTCAACTTCGCCACCTCGCCCGTCAGCTCCTTCAAGAAGCTCGTCCGCACCAACACCGGCGGCAGCATCTCCTCCATCTCCACCGTCTCCTCCGCCGGCAGCGAGTGCAGCCCCGAGACCTTGACCTTCACCCCGTCGTTCCTGATGGACACAAACGGTCCCAGGCTGAGGTGGCCCCTGTCCCCCGGAATTCCTCTGTCACCTCCCCCCATGACGCCCTCAGTCGCATCCTCGACCATCACCGACGCCTCCGGCCCCATGTCGCCTAACCCCTTCGGCATCCGCCTCATCCACGCCGACCTGCTCACGGACAAGCAAGAGAGGACTCTCCGCCAGACCATCGAGCGCGCCGAGAGGAAGTTCCACATCGGGTAGGTCCCTTATCTCAGGCTTCTTACCCTCGAACCCATTGCTGACAACCCCAGAACCGAGTGGCTTCCCCCAGTAGTCGACGGTTCGGCATGTGGCCTGACAAGCAGCCTCATCCGCCGCTCCATCGTCCAGAACGAAGTCCTCTTCGCCTCCGAGGGCCTGACGCTCGTCTCCCTCGACCGCCTGTACACCTTCAAGGCCGCTCTCTCTAGCTACTCCCGCACGACGGCCCCGCTGAGGCTAGAGGACGCCGTTGACGAGCTGCGCCGCCTGGTCCTCTCCCGCGCCGGCAGCAAGGTCTCCAAGTCCGACCTGCTGCGGTCCTACGACTGGCTCAGCGTCAGCGACGCCGCCCTCGCCGACGTCGACAAGATGTACCGCAGGGCGTACGGCGGACCGGATCGCGTCGGCGCCATCGAGGGCGTCGGCTCAGCGGCCCAGGTCGAGCAGACCATGAAGGAGCTGGAGCGCGATGTCGAGGAGACCATGGCCGCCGCCATGGCCACCATCAAGATCGGCAAGCCGCCCACGCCCAAGGGTCCCGTCCTCAAGCTCCAGACCAATTTCGAGGCTGTCGTCCCTTCGCCGCCCGTGGAGGAGGTTTCCCCCGAGGACGAGGACCTGACCGCCCGCCCGGAGCGCCAGCCAGTGCCCCTGTGGAGCCCCGTCTCGATCGCAGAGGTCCTGCACGACGACAGACAGAGGCTCGGGCCGATGACGCCCAAGGGGTACGACGACATCTCGCCCATCACCCGGGGAGAGTGGGGGTTCCTCATGGGCCCTGGCGGAGTGGGCGGCGGCCGTACCGCGCCTGTGGTGACTTTCTAAGTGTGACTTTTTTTCTCTTCTTCTTCGTGGCATTGTAGATGTTAGACAAGGTTCGGACCTTCTTCTTGTATCATAGCTTCTTCTCTTCTTCTTCCTTCTTTTTATTCTTTTTTGTTTCCTTTGGTCACGATTTGATGAGCAAAGTTATTTTTTTCTCTTTGTTTCCGGATACCATGGTCGCGATGCCAGTCATCGTTGTACATTAGCCTGCATCATTAACAAAAGGGGGAGCAAGAGGGAGATGAGTTGGGAAAAAAAATGATTGAATGGAATCTCAATTTTGGGTATCATAAGCTTCTTCCGTGACTCCTCTACCAACCGTACCGGCTCGACGCCTCCTTCCTGTTGTTCTTGCCCTTGGCGAAGCTCTCCTCGAGCGCCTCGCGCTGGTTCTGCACCTGGTTGACGAGCTGCCGCAGGCTGTGCTTGCCGGGGGCGATGGACCGCACGGGGTTGTGGATCTGCTGCTGGCCCGCCGCGCGCAGCTCCTCGTTGTGCTTGTACTCCTCGTCCGTGTTGAAGTTGATGACCCTCGCCGCCGTTTGCGGCCCCGCCCCGGATGCCCCCTGGCGGCCGAAGAGCTCGCGCCGCGCCGCCGCCGAGAGGTTCAGGTCGTCGGCGATAGTGTCGAGGGAGTTGGATGGCGCCGTTGTCGGGGCGGGGTAGCTTGCCTGAGCCGCGTAGTCTGCGTATGCGTTTGCTTCCTCGGCCGGTTTTTCGAAGAGCGGCTCGTATGCGCCAGTAGAGGGTGCTGCCTCTGAGTACGTCTCCTCCGGTTCGATCGAGAAGAGGGACACCTTCTTGGGCGCCGGTGCTGGTGCGGGCGCTTCCTTCGCCACCTGCTCTTCTGCCTTTGCTAGCTGTGCTACCGGCGCTTTCGCGGCTGGGGTCTTCTTCTTCTTCGTGTTCCGCGCGACGGACAGAGGTCTGAACATCATCGGCTTCCCGACCAGCTTCACCTCCTCCGCCGGCTTCATGCCCTCCGGTATCGACGGCTGCGGCGCGGCCTTGGGCGCCGGCAGGTTGAGGCCTCCTCCATCACCCCCTGACGACGCGCCGCCGTCTCCCCTATCTCTGCTGAAGCCCGGCTCCGCTCCGGTCTTGAGCTGGAACGCCGGTCTCGACGACCCGCTGCTGCTGCTGTTGCTGGCGCTCGTGGCCGCAGTCTTCGCGGCGTTCTTGGGCGGCGGGAGGAACGAGTTGAAGCCGCTGAAGAGGCCGCCGCCCTTCCCTGTGCGCGCGCGCTTCGCGGGCGGCTCGTCGCTCGGGGGCTGCGCGTCTTCGGGTTTTGTCGTGGGCAGGCTGACGACGATCTTGCCTGGGTTCGACCTGTCGACGACTTTTTGGAAAGGTTTCTTCCCGGTGGTGGACGCGGCGGGCTTCGCGACGGTGGGCTTCGGGGGCGCCTCGTCCTCGGAGCCCGATGATTCGGAGTAGTCTACCAGGCCCATGATTTCGATTGTTTTTTTTCAACAAAACCCTTTCTGTTTGTCGATGGTGTGATGGGTATAAAATGAAAGATGGACTGTCTCTTGATGGATGGCAGGTCGCACCGCCACAATGCAACTGCCTGCAAGGCTGGGTGTGGGTGGGCTTCCGGTGTGGAGAAGAACGACGCACGGACCATATATCCCACCTTCCATGCTGTCTCACAAGGCTGAGGAAGGTCACCCACGCGCTGCTACTTCTCCCCCTCGAGCACTTCCAGCTGTGGCTTCTTTACATCACGACTTTTTTCTGGGGTTTTTGTGAGCTGCGCTCGCAATCATGTTCTTTGTCGGATCGTTGGAGTGTTTCCATTGATCACATCTCTTTTGGCATGGTCCCTTCTTGACTCTTCCTTTCATCCTCCGGTGACCGGTCGCACCCCTGCCCACGATGTCGGTCATCCAGAACGAAGAGTACGCGCCTCCACTACTACCTTGATAAGGCTTCTACTAACCTGATCATTTCTCAGGCTGGTCGCATATCAGCTGCGATGCGGATACCTCACAGAAATTGCTGATGGAGTCGGCGAACGCCTGATTACCCTGAATGAGGGGTTCATGAACTCGTCAGCTTTCAAGGCCGTCGCATGGCAAGCCAACCCAGATCTAGTCAAGCGATGCTACTCCCCTCCGATCCCGACCGCGATAGCTTCCGAATACTTCCAGGCCCCCCGACAGGTTGGGGTGACTCTTGAAGACGAACCCGACGAGATGGGAATGTTGACGGGTGGGGGCACAGATACGCTAGGCCCGGGTCTGGCTACCAGGCGAAGGAGACGACGGGAGACCCTCGAAGACGACGATAGCAGCGATCTCAGCGACGAAAGCGACGATGACGACCCAAGCCAGCGCGCCGCTCAGCAGATCAAGTTTGCGAAGATGCCCGTCAGATCGCGGGCCGGCTCCAGCCCGATTCAGTCCTCGCAGATCAAGCAGTCTCCGGCCCTGTCTCCTCGAGCGGCTCCTGGTGCGCGGCGAGGCTCACAGTCGGCCTTGGAGATGGTCAAAGAGAGGGCGCGCAGAGATACCGTCACAAGCAGCGAGGTTTCGTCCGAGAACGAATTCGACGCATCGGGATTTCACAGGCAGAGGGAGGCTGCGAGAGCGGCCGCCAAATCTGTCAGACTCCAGGCTAAGATCATGGAGGAACCGAGCCTCGGAATCAAGCGGGCGGGCACCGATTTGCTCCCGGAAGAGGAAGACGACTCGGATGGATCAGACATGTCTGGTGCATACGTCGAAAGTATCGACTCGGCATCTATCCTCGACGCGGTTGAGAACCCGGACCCTCCTCCCCAAAGGCATGTTGTCGGTACGCCTCCGCGGGAGTTTACGAGAACATCTACGATTCGCAAGTCACAAGCGCCACCTAGAGTCCTCCAGGCCTTGCCTCCGCCTCGCCCGATGAGCACCATCCGACCCATAAGCATGATCCAGCCAAAGAGTCTACTGTCTGCAGCGTTGAGAGCGAGAAAGACGAAGCCCAAGGTGCCTTTCGAGAACTTCGCGGCGCTGTCCGGCCAGGGAGAGAACAACCCGATCGCCGTTCGCATCTATCCCGCATTCTCGGACAACCCCGGGAAGCCGTTCGAGGTGCTCATTCGACGCAATGTTCACCACGGCGAAGGAGGCGACCGGCCAGTAATCGTGTCCGATCTTATTGGCCTCGCGCTCTGGAGATACAATGAGGAGAAGCGGCAGCCGCCCGTGCCTGCTGACAAGACCAACATCAACTGGTGGACCCTTAGAATGGTGGAGGAGGACGGTGAAGTCGACGACGACTTCCCGCCCTTTGAGCGTACCAAGGCGTTGACGTCTTTCACCACGGCTAACAACCGCGCGGCGGGCAGGATGCGCGCTAACTCCAAGACACACGACAACTTTGGTCTGGTCATGGCATCCCAGTCCGAGTTTAACGAGAACCAGGACATCACGCCGCAGCCCGAAGAGGAAGCGGCAGCGGAGGAAGAGGTCGACGAGGACCTCACGCCCCGCAACACACCCCAGCCGAACCTGCATCAGTTCCAGCCGGCAGTCTTGGAGCCCCGCCTGAACCCCGTCACGAATACTACCTATCGTCAACAGCATAGTATGTTCGCCGACGTACCTCAGGCGCCGGCCGCGGCGCCCGACAAGAGTCGAGGTCAACAGAAGCTTTTGCGAGTCCACCTGCACTCGACAGACGTGGCACCCGGCCAGCTGGTCACAATAGACACCACAACGGAGACGTACATGGCCGAGGTCTTGGATTTGGTGTGTCGTAAGAGACAATTGGACAAGGCCAATCACGTCCTCAAAATGCCCGGTGGAGGCCCTGTGATCCTGCTTGACACCAAGGTCCAGGCTATCGGTAGCTTGTCGGATCTGGAGCTGCATAGGCGACGCTTCGCCACGGACGGCCCGCTCGCCATGACGGGTTCGCCCAGCAGCTCTTCGCCAAAGCTTCTCCCGTTCGTGGATGGGCCGCCAGGACGCAAGGCGAAGAAGGCGCACATCATGGGCAGCCACCCGCTGGCTCAAGAGGCCATCAAGCAGGCGGAGCTCACGAGTGCGTACCACAAGTCGTGGGTCGTCTGGCGCCTGCGCACGGTGCGCATGATTACGCAGTCGGAGAAGCGGTTCGAGATCGACGGGGAGTACGTGCACATCAAGCCGACGACGAGGGATTCGAAGACGACGACGGCGCACATTTCTCAGGTCATCGGATGCAAGGTGTCGAGCAAGCATCCAAACCAGTTCAAGGTGAGTTTGACAAGATTGCCGAGCAGGAATCCCGCATCGGGCATGAGCTGACGAACCCGCGCACCGCCACAGCTCTTCATCTATCGAGATACGGAGAGTAAGCGCTACGACTTCGAGGCCAAATCGGTCGAGGAAGCGCACGAGATCGTCAACGAGCTGAGGAAGGGGGTATCTCAAGTTATGGGCTAGTAACCCCCCGGCTTGCGAACCACGCATGACTTGACGCATTGGAGCGCACCACGGATGCGCTGTCTGCCCCGCCACAATACATGCGTGATCCCACCGCCACGTATTCACCGCCACAGCCGAGCATCGGTGCTCGAACAGTGACGTCTCCATCCAGCGGGATTCGCGGTCAAGCTGACGGCGGGGCGGCCCCACCGCCGTGCTGACATGGCCGGGGATTCGGTTGGTCGGCCGTTGGGCCGGCTAGGGGGGTGGAGGATTACGCGTCACCGAGCTGCTGGCTGCTTACTTTGGGAAGAAGTGGGCAGCGTGGCTACGCCTCCATGACGGAAGGATGAGAATTATGTAATTATACCACAGTCGGAGTATATGGGGCCGACCAGGACCCCGGACAGCAATACAACGGCAACAGCAGCAGAGAGGCAGACAATTGGCAAACAGGGAAAACGGGCACGCACGCAACAAGCAGGTTAGCTAGCTAGGTACTATCGGTAGGTAGTACACTGGCAAACAACCGCTGCACTACACTACAAATGCGGCGCAGCATAGCACACCAACTCGGGGCAAAGTGAGTGTGAGGTGAGAGGGAAGGATTGTGTTGTGGGGTACATGTCCAATTAAGGTTCGCATCCTGGCTCCTGCGTCATGCAGATCAATGCGATTGGAGCCGCGGGCCGGGGTGCTTGGCGCCGCGGTGTGCTCCCTGGTGTAGTCGGGCTCGGCAAGGCTAGGCACTCTCGGTTGGAAGGGGGGCGGCGGCAGCGGCAATGGGTTATGTTATGGCACGACGGGAGAGGGAGATGAGGCAATGTGAGGGAGGAGAGAAGAAATGGGGATTGTCGGTCAGATGAGCTGACCTTCCATGGCCTCCTGTATCGCTCACCGTTTTCCCCCTGTTGGCCCGCGGTCTAGAACAGTTCACACGCTCCTGCAGAGAAAGCAAAGACAATGACATTCAAAAAAAAACCTGGGCCTTGAAACACTAGCTCCGCGCTGCGAATTGCTGACAATTGTGCCTGCCTGCTTCGTCATCAGCAGCAGCAAAAAAAAAAAAAAAAAAAAGAGAGATCGGCCCTGCGTCCAAGAAAAGACGAGACTGGAAGTATGCAGCCTGAAAATCCGAAGTCGCTGCGGTGCGTCTGCCGCGACGGAAAAAATCAAAAGAGAGCTTCCAACTTCGGTCAGCGATCGTCCCGACCCAGAATTCGTCCGAGGTGACATTCAGCCCGGAGCGCCCAATGAGACGGTGAGCGAACACCACTTTGTTCGGTGGGACGGACATGGATATGGGCTGTATGCTACGGGGGAGCTTCCTGTCATCTGGGGCGACTGATGCGTCTACCCGTCCGTCCTTTTCATCTATATGGGTCACGCAGCATGTGTTTTGTTTGTCCAGATGGTCTACATGCGATGTGCTTTTTGCTACTCGTAATAAGTCTTTTCGAGTTGTTATGCTGGCGGAGCGAGATGCGTGTTCCTGAGGGCGTATTTACCCCGGTTAAGCGGATTGCCAGTGGCCGTTTCTGCCCTACCCGAAGATTGCACGTCGTTTGCTGAACGGGTTTTTTGAGACTGTTTGCCCGCGGTTTAATTGAGTCCACGATAATAATAAAGGCTGCATAGACCTCACCTCGATCCGAAGTTCAAGTAGATTTGGGGATTGACCTTGGTTTGGGTGGCTCAATTTTGCTGGTGCTCCTAGTTCGATAGATCGCTCGCTGCCAGACTGTTCTGCCGGCACGCGTCGAAATTTTGAAACGAACCGATGGCTTAAGAGCCATGCTTCACAAATTTCTTATTCTGACACACTGACCGCCAGTGACGCAATCGACGCCGGCAAAGAGAAAGACCGGCGAAGGAATCAATCAATCCATCAGCGTTTCTGCCGTGCAGCTGAACCTGCAGGTTGACTGCGGCCACGGTAGTTGGTTTCGGAGCTGGCTGAATTCGGCGCAAGAAGCTGGAGAAAAGGAAGGCCAAGCGTCCCTTAACTCCGTCGACGTTTTGCTGACGGGATTCAAGACGCATGGCACGAACCGTGAGCAACGGCGGCGACGAGTACGGCGGAAAACGCCACTGCGTGCGCGTTCGTTTGTCCGTCTGGTCTGATCTTGCCGTCCCGGCCGTCTTCTCCCGCCCATGCTCTCTCTTGCAGTTGTTGCGGCCGACTGCAATAGTGTGATACATGTAGGCCAAGCAGCAATACCAAGCGCTCCCAAGAAGCTCCAGACCACCCCCAATCACGCCAAAGTGCAAGAGGGATGCAGAAGATTGGAGAACAGGGGGATCCCTCCGTCCCAATTCCCCGCCGCCGTTCGATTCAGCGTTCCAACGGCGATTTGCAATGGCATACATCCGACGCTGCTCCACCACCCTCGACCAAGAGCAGTAAGTGGTAGTATGACCGAGACCGAGGTTGGGGGAGGCACAGAGGGATTGATCAGTGCCGCAAACAGATGGGAAGAGGTTTCTTGTGCGTGTGTGTTTGAGAGTGATGCTGCATTGGCCGTCACTTGAGAGGACCAACGGTTGGTCCTCGTTGGTCTCCAGAAAAGTCTGGGGTCGTACATCGACCGGGGGGTTGAGAGACTGTCAGCGATACGTCATTTGCATAATCCTCACATCCCGAACGTCCTGGCAGTGATCATGTCATTCGCAGTTTATCCCGACAATGCTGTTCTTCTCATTTCGGGCAATCGCAGAGGTTTTCCGGTTCCGTGTCAGATTCAGGAACCGAAGCAAATGACGAGGACATCGTTGCTTGAGCGGTTCGGACGGGCAGGGTCGTCAGTGCTCTCGCAGTAGGGACAGACTAAAGTTTGCTGTTCTTTCTCGCCCACGGTCCCGTGTCTCGACAGGCAGCTGGGGACTGAGCAAGTCAGCCATTGATCGACTCTTCTTCCCCTTCTTTTTACCTTTCCGCTCGCATGGAAAAGGGCCCGTTGAATTGGGTCGATCCGGTAGACACCGACAGCACGGCCATCGGCGGGAACGCATCCGAATCCCGCCCCGGCTTCGCCCCTGCTGAGAGGCAGTAGGCAGATGGCGTAACCTTCATCCAGCTGCTGCCGTCTCAATTGAGCCTCGGTGAACGCTGACGATGATATCGTGCGTGTATGTGGAACAGAAAGTATCAAATCAAGCAATATGTTGCGCGGGAAACGGACGGGGTTGCCTCGGCCGCTTGGTAGGCCTTCCCGCCTTGGGACCGTTTCTTCGTTTCTTTTTCTTGGGTAATTTTCTGCGAGCTATCCCTCTCTTCGCTTGTTTCACGGCGACAGGCACAGCCACAAGGGGCGAGCCAGCCGACGCGACTTGGAGGCTCGCTATTGGCGTTGGAGAGGACGAAAAGCCGCACTGGCACAACTGGGTTCTCGAATTATGAACTGACAAGAAAAGACAACAACAGGCAGAGACAGACGGGAGGAGAGACATCAGGTACAGGGCACCCCTTGTTTCTACAACGCCCCCTGCCTCCACCAGAGGACCCATAACACGAGCTTTCCGACCAACCATGAGCTTTATCCATCTCCACCTCCTGTCGATCGGCCCTCGCTCCTCGCCTCCGCCGCGTCCGCCCCAACGCTTGGCTCTCCGTGGACACCATGGTGTCATTGGGGCCACCTCATGTTACCGTGGTCAAGTGCTGAAAGCGCCTTCCGAGGTCGTTCCGTAGCATTGCATACCAGGTACAGCACCCGAGTACCCAGGTATTTCAGTACTCCCCCCAAGAATTGCTCCGTTGGCCCTGTTTTTTGTCACTGTCCCGTTTGTCATCCGGGCAATACTCCGTAATGATGTAACGGCCAGGCAAACGGAAATGGAAACACCGAGTCTCACAGGCGTACGGGTGTGGGCTTCACTGCCCCAATTTCTCCATCCTATTGACTCTCGTCCTCCGGTATTGATGCGAAAAATCGTCCCAACAAGTGGATGGTGTGGGATGGCGAGAGCTTGTCCCATTTTCCTTACCTAACGTAAATCAATAGCAAGCAATAGCGATGGGAGGTCCCTTCAGGCGCCGCGTGGCTTGCCTTCACACCGAGCTTGTTGTTTGCCCGCTGCTACTATTCTTAGGGGGAGACATAATACATGCTTAACACATGTAGCAGTAGCCGCAAACCTTTTGGAATGAACGTTTGGCCCACGCCACCGTTTGTTCACCAACGATCGACCACCTGGGCACGCCCGAACGAGGACAGGCCTAGGAGTTAGGTAGCCAAGACGAAGTAGTCGGTCCCCTGGGCGTTTTCCGTTCCTCGGATTGTTTCTGTCGCCTTCCCGGGAAAACTTCTGTGAGCTCTCTTCCTTCCTCGGCAGTCATTGAGCTTTCTCACTTTCTACTGTACATAGGAATGACGAGCATCATCAGACACTTCACCCTCAACCGCCTCAGGCGTTCACCCCCTCCGTCTCAGACATGCAGACATCTGCTCCCGCAAGGCAAGGCAGGGCCGCATCCCAGCCGCACAGCCTGGCCTGCCTCCCGTGCTCCCGTCCTTCTCTCCTCCTATCAAAGTCCAAAAGATCCTCCTCCGTAGGTAGGTACTTAGCTAGCTCTAGAGGACTTCTGCATATGTTGCCGCGGGGATGACGTGAGGTGTGGGTCCTACTCCCTTTCTCCCTTTCGGCCTCCTTCTGCTCTCCTCCTCCACCAAGGAAGTACATGATGGAGACATGGGGGTGGATACCTGACCACCCGGTAGTACCAAGGCTGAGCGGTCCCGGGTACGTAGCGTCGCCTGTCTCGGAGTGCCACCCGCGGTGCGCTAATCCGGGCTGTTGTCCAGACTCCAGAGCGCACCCTCGCCTTCCCCCGGGGCGGAGAGGATGGTACACTGTACGCTACACACACATGCCGGCCAAGGATGTGCCCAGCGTTGTGGAGGATTCGGCCGGTGGTGCCTGGCTTCTCTGGGCAGCGAACAGGAAGATGAGGAAGAGGCAAGGGAGGGTGGGCGGAGCAAGAGGTCGCCTTCTCCTTCCACTTGCTTGGCGTCCAACGGCCCATCTCAAGATATATAAGACTCTTTCTCCATATGCTCCTTCCTTCCTCGCTCCCTTCCCTCCACATTACAACCAACTCAGCTGTCTTCCGTCCATTCCAACATCCGGATCCATCAACCTCTAATCACCAAACCTTTCCCAGTCTTCCAACAAAAACACAAATCAGCCAAAATGCGTTTCACCGCCGCCTCCGTCCTTGCCTTCGCCGCCCTGGCTGCTGTAAGTTGACCATGTTCTCTTCGCGCAACCAGAGGAAGACGACTAACAATCCCCTTTAGGCCCAGGACCCCATCCCCACCGTCACCGTCACCAGCCCCACGCTTCCCGCCGTCCCCGGCGCGACTGAGGCCAGCTCCCTCGCTGGTGATCTCTCCTCCATCGCCTCCTCCGTCCTCGGCGAGGCCTCTTCCCTCGTCACGTCCGCCGCCGGTGCCGCCTCTTCCGCTGCCGGCTCTGCCTCTTCCGCCATCGCGTCTCTGAGCGAGGCGCTCAGCACCGCCTCCGACGCCGAGGCCAGCGCCAGCCTCTCTCAGGCCCTCAGCTCCGTCTCCGCGGCTGCTTCGACCGCCGCCACCGGTGCCGAGGCTAGCGCCACCAGCGGCACTGATACTGGTGCCGCCCCCGCCCAGACTGCCGCCGTCGCCCTCGGTGCCCTCTTCGGTGGTGCTGCCGTCATCGCCAACCTGTAAATTGCGGGTTCTTTTCACGGCCAATGTTAAACTTTTTGCACGCGCCCACGGTGATTTAGCGGACATGATCGGCAATCCGGTGTGGTAATGGATTATTACACAGCATTGTTTTTGGGGGAATAAGAGAACTTCTTTTTCGGAAATCGGATCACAGAGATATCATGATGTAATACCAGTACGATTTGTACATCCCAATGGAACACCACCGTACATTTTGATCTGTCTTTTATCCCTTTGGGATGCGATTGTTTGCTTATCAGTTGGGCGTCGGGGCGAGATTTTGCCTGAAATCTACGCCTCCTTGGCTGTCATCGAGATCGGCGGGAATAGTAACCCACAGTTCGGTTAAACGCACCTTGGCCGCCGGCCCCGACAGCTTGGCGTTGGGCGCCTTTCGGATGAGGGAAACGGTCATGTTGGCATTGTTCACATCCCTGCCCTGCAATGGATCAATGGCTCCACCAGAAAGAGGACGTAGGCTACACACTTGTCTCCCTTCGTATCCTAAGCCATGCGCTCGTTTAGTCCCAGGCGCCCAGGCCACGCCCGTCTCGTTGACTGGGGCAAGCGATGCAGCTCCAACTCGGGCTTCAGCCACCTCGGCTGCACCAGCCCCCCGCCCCCGGCGACTGCCTCACTCAAGTGTTTCACAGTACGAAAAGCAAAGAGCAAAACATACGATCATGTTTGAATATGATGATTCCCCCTCCCAGGTTGCTAGGGCAGCACAAGCCATCTCGTCGCCCGTTTCGATTGCGCCTGTTGAAAAACAAAGTAGTGGTGGCCGAAAGGATGGTCGCTATGCCTTTGACCGGGTATCTGCCCATAATTTGTCGATGATCTGGAAAATCGCAGTAATGTCCTTCATGACCGCGCCGTCCACCTGTCCGCCGAGCCTCTGCTGCATCTTGTCCGGGTGCCAGCGCACCCGCTCCTCGCGCAGCTTCGCGGCAAACTCCTTCTCGCCGATGTCTTCCACCGCGAGCCCGTTCACGATGAAGCGCCGGACCTCCTTCTCGTTGACGTCGCCGCGCCGCCCACTCTCGACCGGCCACGGTATGGCGTCGACTTCGCCGGACCAGCCGGACCAGGTCTGCGCGTAGTCCTCCCACAGCGACGCCCACCTCCTCTTTATCCGGCGCTCTTCGCCGCGGCGGAGGCTGCGCTCCATGTCCTCCTGCAGCTTCCTGTTCTGTCGTTCTTCTTCGGACTTTCGCTTGCGCGCCTCCTCTCGGCGGGCCCGTTCCTCGAGGAGGCCCTGGTGCGTCTTTTCCCACATCTTCTGTCTGACGTAAGACGCGTACTCCTCGTCCGTCATGCGTTCCAGCTCGCCCTGCGGCCCGGGTCGTTCGTTGGAGTAGACGTGTATGGGCTGGCCGTAGACGCCCTCCCAGTACGCCGCGCCCTCGTCGTCCGCCATCGCGTCGAAGAGCGACTCTCTAAAAGCAGCATCCGGATCGAGGGCACTGCGTGCGTAAGGGTTTGGAGGTGTCGGCGACCGCCTGCGAGATCGCCGGTGGTGGCGGCGGTGGGAGCGGGAGTCGTCGTCTTCGCGGTCGCGATCGCGGTCGCTGTCGCGGTGACGGTGTGATCTCGATTTCGAGTGTTTGGATTTCAGACGTATGCGCGACGACCTGGGCCGCAGGGTCTCGTCATCGTCCTCGGCCTTCCGTTTTCTCGAGGGCGCATCGTCGGGGGTGCTGGACTTCTTCGTCGCTGGTGCAGGTTCGTGAGTCTCCTCCGGATTTATCGAAGAGAGAATGTGCCGCCGTCGCGGCGACGTCGGCGGGCTCGTCATCGTGTGTCTGGCATGAGCAGCTGCAGACGAGATGCCTTTTCGAAATGCCGACCGTTCAAGATGGTTTAAATAAGGTTTGGAGGAAGAAGTTGGAGGGGTCGTCCTGGAATGAGGTTGACGTTGGCTTATCTTATCTTGCGGCGTCGATGGTCCTGGAAGCGGGGCTTGGCACTCTGCGGTGCCTGGATCAATCCAGTGTCATCCCGCGCCTGCAAGATAAGGTTAAGCCCACCAGCAAGACCTCAAGGTCCCCAGACCAGCAAGGTACGTTCTCGATGTACCTTGAGGCTCAACGAGCTGCAACGTCGTCTGAAGGGTCGCCGGGTTCCAAATAAGGGACTGCTGCTTGCTTCAGAGCGTTGCACCAAGGTTGCACTCGTGTTGTCGCTCACGATGTTATCTCTAGGAGGCTTGACAGGGGTGTCTCTGCGTCATCTTGGACGATATCGATACTTGGTTGTTCTTTGCTGCTGATATGCAGGCTCAGGGGTGTGGCACAGCTTTTCACTCATTTCTAGGCAAGACTGCCGCTTGTCTTTCTCTGATACGCACACTGGGTCCGGATACAGTCGCTCTGGGTGCCTGCCTCAGTCAGAAGCCTCGCGAGACCTCCACAACTAGCACATAAGAGATGATCTAAATCTGCCCAACGCTGCTCTAGCTTCTGTTTTACTGTCTCTGCAGAGCTCCTGTCTACCCCATCTAGCTTGCGAAACAGCCCAGCCATGAAATGTATCGCGAAACGACTCTGTGGCCTCGACCGACATGTTTCCCGTCTGTTCTGGAGGTACATCGCTCCCATACGTCTAAGCAATATTGGCAGTCCAACATACAGCAGCCTTTTCACTTCTCTTCTTCCACCCAGCTGAATAGGATGGCCATGCACGCCGGTGGCCATGGAACCTGGGCTTCTTGCTCCTTACACCGTACGCCAGGTACATCTGTGCTAGAGAGCACAAGCTTCTGGGCCCACGGGCAGTAAACGCTTCGCGCGATGTTCAAAACCGAATCATCCGCCTGGGGTCGAGAATGCGGCCCACGTTTTGCTGGACATCGGCAAACCGCATGAAACCACACTTCTCGCTCTCAAGATGATTCATGGTCGCAGCCAGTGTCGTGAATTCCCGTCCACATTGGCGGTTGGGGCAGTGGTAGAGATTTTGCTGATGGGCTAGAGAGCTGAGGTGCTGATTGAGCGAGCTAAGCTTGCTGTACAGGTTGTTGCACAGGTAGCATTGGTAGGCGTCATGGTACCAGTTATATGAGTTTTCAGTGGCGGTATAGCTGGGGGAACCGTGGAACTCGAGCAGCTTCTTTGAAATGATGCCATTCGGGTCACGGCGGCGAACGGCGAGGTACAGGGCGTCACGGTCCACGGGTGCCTTGGGACAGGCTCCCCTCTCGAGGTGGTGGACCAGACCAGTTGCGGTGCCCCGTTCAACCCCGCAGAACGGGCAGGAGATGCCTGTTTGGCGATGGACACTGGACTTCAGGTGCTGTTTGTTTCACGTGTCAGTTGTGGAGGACAAGGTACAGCTTTAAGCCACGAATGATGGAAGGGTGCAAACCTGCTGGACGCCGTTCCAAGTAGAAAGTCCCGGTCACAGGCACTGCAATGCAAGTGCTCGTCTGCTTCGTGATCAATCTTGTCTGCAATGGAGTCGAAGTATTCGTCGCACTCATAGCATTCGTTTCTGGGCCGGGAGTGGCCCGTGGCTTCGCAGTGTTGGTCCCTCGCACGTCAGCCTGCGTAGAACTCACGCCGGCAGGTTCCACAGGTGAAGACCATGGTGATGATGATTGGTATGGAAGTCCGAAGCCGACGAGGAGACACAAATGCAGCAGACGCGGGAAGGATGTGTTGCACGACGCGGGGCTCGTGGGATGATAAGGTAGTGTCTGGCCACAAACTCTAATCCCGGGAGCACTACCTACCTATCTATCAAGCGGAATAAGCAATGTTCGATCCTAGCTGGTGTCTCACCCGTCCAACGGACAGGGGGGGGGGTTGGGGTTCGCAATCGCGACTCGCAATAAAGCTTCTGCTGAGTTGCGATGGCATGCTCAAGCTTGCGCCAAAGCCAAAGGGTTCATTCTGATCCAGCCCGGCCAAGACCAGATCCAAATCCGAGATCCGAGATCCAAGATCTATCTAATTTGCAGGGAATAAGGAAGGCAGCTCATCAATTGGGCCAAGTCCTCTGTGATTGCACATGTCGAGCTCGTAAATCTAGTAGTATTGGCGTGAGGTGCCTAGGATTTATCCGGGCATTATATCTCCCAGGTAGGTTTCCTGGCACATTGCATACATATTCACTTATCAACTCCTTGCCCACATTAATAGGGTGAGATCCGAGTTGCCGATGCGCGAGTCGGTTGCGTTGCAGGGGACGAGGGGCATACTGGGGGAGCTCCGCGAATTGTGCACGCATCGGAGGTACCGGATATGTATCGCAAAACGCCGGATGCGGGACAGGCTTCAATGCAGGTCGTCATAGCTCTCCACTCTTTTCCCGAGCTAAACCACGCGTTGGGCTCTGTGGTTGGCTCAAATGGCTGACTGGTGCTCTCGCCTGCTGCACCGCTATCTGCAGTGGTCCCTGCTCGTAGCGTAGTGGGACCCCGATCCTGAGGGAAGCTGGCTGACAAACCACCGGACCGCTGCACCGCGACGGGCTCGCTTTTTGGAATCTCCTCTCCACACCTCTTTGGTCGACACTCGTCGCACGTCGCATTTCGTCTCGACTCGACTCGGTCGTCCCTCTTAAAACTTTTCCCCGAGACGACGTCGATCTGCTCCCCCGTTCTCGTCTTTTTTCTTTGCATATACCAATAGCTGTAGAAAGCAAAGAACAACGCCAATTCGAGACCTCCGCGACCGACAATCCCCACCGTCCGTTCTGTCGAGCTTACATTAGCATGCGTTGACAGGCGGGCTTGGGGAACCGCAGAACATTCGCCATGGACTATTCCGACTATTCGTCGCAGCGCGTCCTGCACACGGGATCTTTTACCGGATTCCACCGCATGGGACCTCTCGGCAGTCATTATCTCTCCGCGACCGAGCATATCAAGCAACCGCTATGCGGTAACGAGGAGGGCTGGGGGCCGCTGAGCCCGATTCGATACGACTTTACACCTTGCTTCATCGATGTTTGGATAGCGTCTGTGGCAGTTTTTGGTGTGGTCTTTGGATCCCTCGCCATAATCTGGATGCTTCAGCGCAGGAAGCCGTCCGATGCCCCCAAAGACTGGCACTTTTGGGCAAAGCAGGTGAGTCTGCTGTCGCGTTAGTTCTCCCGTCTCGCAGTGCTGACATGCCACTCCTCCAGTCGATACTCGGTCTCATTATCGCCAATGTTGCCGTACAGCTCGTAATTCAAATAATCAACTACTCCGGGATCTGGTTCGGCGACTTCAGATTCTGGACGACGGTCGTCACCCTTCTGTCACTCGGCGTTGTCTTTGCGATCCAATGGCTCGAGCATGCGCGCCTTCGCAATGCCAACGGCGTCGTTTTATTCTACTGGCTTTTTCTCCTCATCGCTTATGCCGTCAAGCTCCGATCCCTAGTTTCGCAGCAGCTCTACGACACCCACCAGGCGTACTTCATCACTTACACTATTGGATTTGGGCTGTCGATTGTGGAGTTCCTGCTCGAGTGGTTGTGGCCGAGGAAAGTCAGCGCATACGAGGCTTTGATTGACGAGGAGGAATGTCCGATTGAATACGCTACCGTGTTCTCGCTGCTGACCTTTTCGTGGATGACTCCTCTTATGCGCTACGGTTACAAGCAATATCTGACCGAAGATGATCTTTGGGGACTCGCGAGACAGGATCAGACAAAGAACACTGGAGACGCCTTCCAGAAGGCCTGGGAATACGAGTTGAAACACCACAAGAACCCTTCGCTTTGGCTTGCCATGTTCCGAGCTTACGGTGGCCCCTACGCTGTCGCGGCGCTTTTCAAGATTGTCAACGACATCACCCAGTACCTTCAGCCGCAACTCCTCAAGTACTTGATCACCTTCGCGGCCTCGTATGAAATGGGTGGTACTCCGCAGCCTGTGATCAAAGGTGCAGCGGTCGCATTGTCCATGTTCGGATGCGCTACGCTCCAGACCGCCATGATTGTGAGTAATAGCCTGTAATGGCTTACAAGAGGATTCTGCTAACACGCCGCGTAGCATCAATACTTCCAGCTTGCATTCGTTACCGGCATGCGCATCAAGGGTGGTCTGGCATCGGCCATTTACAAGAAGTCAGTTAAGCTGTCCAACGAGGGCCGAGCCTCCAAGTCCACCGGTGATATTGTAAACTACATGGCCGTCGACGCCCAGCGCTTGCAAGACCTGACCCAGTTCGCCCAACAAGTTTGGTCTGCTCCGTTCCAGATTATCATCTGCATGGTGTCTCTTTACCAACTCGTTGGATGGTCGATGCTTGCTGGAATCGGTGTTATGATCATCATGATGCCCGCCCACGGTTTCATTGCCAGGATCATGAGAAACTTGCAGAAGGAGCAGATGAAGAACAAGGACAAGCGAAGCCGCTTGATCAACGAGATCATCAACAACATGAAGAGCATCAAGCTATACGCTTGGGGAACAGCCTTCATGAACAAGCTAAACTTTGTCCGCAACGACCTCGAGTTGAAGAACCTGCGCAAGATAGGAGCGACGCAGGCTTTTGCTAACTTTACCTGGAGTACTGCGCCGTTTTTCGTGTCTTGTTCCACCTTCACCGTGTTTGTCTTGACACAGGACAAGCCCTTGACGAGTGATATCGTCTTCCCGGCCCTGGGTGAGCTTTGCCGGTCCTTACTCTATGGACCTGTACTGACAATATCGCAGCTCTTTTCAACCTGCTCACCTTCCCCCTTGCTGTCCTTCCCATGGTCATCACCTCGATTGTCGAGGCCAGCGTTGCTGTTGGCCGCCTGACCTCTTTCCTCAACGCCGAGGAGATCCAGCCTGACGCCATTATTGTCAAGCCCGCTCCCGAGGAGATGGGTGAGGAGACTGTAATCATTCGCGACGGCAACTTTTCCTGGAACCGCCATGAGAACAAGGAGGCCCTCAGGGATATCGACTTCACCGCCTACAAGGGGGAGCTTTCCTGCATTGTTGGCAGAGTTGGCGCTGGCAAGTCTTCATTCCTGCAAAGCATTCTGGGCGATCTCTGGAAGGTAAAGGGCGAGGTGCAAGTCCACGGAACCGTGGCCTATGCCTCTCAGAACGCTTGGATCTTGAACGCAACTGTAAAGGAGAACATTGTCTTCGGCTACCGTTACGACCCCGAATTCTACGAAAAGACCGTCAAGGCTTGTGCTTTACTGGATGATTTTGCTCAGCTGCCTGACGGCGACGAGACGGTTGTGGGCGAAAGAGGCATCTCGCTGAGCGGTGGGCAGAAGGCACGCGTGGCCTTGGCCAGAGCTGTCTACGCCCGAGCGGACATCTACCTCTTGGACGACGTGCTGTCGGCCGTTGATTCCCATGTTGGACGACACATCATCGAGAATGTTCTGGGCCCCAGAGGTCTCCTGAACACCAAGACCCGAATTCTCGCAACAAACGCCATCGCCGTGCTTTCGGAGGCCAGCTACATCACCATGTTGAGGGACGGCGAAATTACCGAGCGTGGCACCTACAAGCAGCTCGTTGCCATGAAGGGTATGGTTGCCGATCTCATCAAGACCGCTGGCCAAGACTCGGGCTCCTCCTCTTCTGCCAGCTCAAGCGGGTCCAGCAGCGAAACTTCGACAGTCATCGAGGCTGAGGGCAGCAGCCAAGAAAAGGCCGAGATGGAGGAAGCTCAGGAGCAACTGCCTGAGATGGAGCCCATCAAGACCGGCGCGGCCGTGAAAGACAAGAAGCGATCGTCAAGCATGGCAACCTTGCGCCGCGCCAGCACGGCTAGTTTCCGTGGACCTCGCGGCAAGCTCACCGACGAAGAGGTTGCCGGCAGCAAAACGAAGCAAGCCAAAGAACATATCGAACAGGGCAAGGTCAAGTGGTCGGTCTACTTCGAGTACGCCAAGAACAGCAATGTCATTGCCGTGGGCATCTACCTTTTCACCCTTCTCGCAGCGCAAACGGCAAACATGGGAGGTTCGTTCTGGCTCAACCACTGGGCGGACGAGAACCAGAAGGCCGGAGGCAACCCCAACGTCGGCAAGAACATCGGTATCTACTTTGCCTTTGGCATTGGCTCGTCGCTCTTGACCGTGGTCCAGACGCTCATCCTGTGGATCTTCTGCTCCATTGAGGTATGTTCTAACGCCTTGCCCTCGAGCACCACGATATTGACTAGAAACACAGGCATCACGAAAGTTGCATGAAATGATGGCGAACGCCATTTTCAGGTCCCCCATGTCATTCTTCGATACCACACCCACCGGTCGCATTTTGAACAGGTTTTCGAGGTTTGTTTGCCCCGATCTTCCTCTTTACAGGACTGTCTGTCTTTGAATTGGATGCTGATCTGGCTTTAGTGATATCTACAGGGTCGACGAAGTCCTGGCGAGGACATTCAACATGCTATTCGTCAACGCCGCCCGATCTGCTTTCACGCTCGCAGTCATCTCGGTTGCCCTTCCTCCTTTCGTCTCCTTCATTATCCCGATTGGCTTCACGTACTACTGGATCCAGCGATACTACCTCCGCACATCACGAGAACTCAAGAGGCTCGACAGCGTCACCAAGAGTCCTATCTACGCCCACTTCCAGGAGACCCTTGGGGGCATCTCGACCATTCGCGCCTACAGGCAGCAGCAGAGATTCGAGCTTGAGAATGAGTGGCGTGTTGATGCGAACCTCAAGGCGTACTTCCCGTCCATCAGTGCCAATCGTTGGCTCGCCGTCCGCCTCGAATTCATTGGCGCTCTGGTTATCCTCGCGGCTGCTGGTCTCGCCGTCGTCCTCCTTGCGAGCGATGTCAAAGTCAAGTCTGGCTTCCTCGGCCTTGCCATGTCGTACGCCCTGCAAATCACCACGTCTCTCAACTGGATCGTGCGTCAGACCGTCGAGGTGGAGACAAACATTGTGTCTGTCGAGCGTGTTCTGGAGTATGCCCGCCTCCCGAGCGAGGCCCCTGAAATTGTGAAGAACAACCGGCCTCCGGTTGCCTGGCCGTCAAAGGGCGCCCTCGAGTTGAAGAACTACAGCACTCGCTACCGTGAGGGGCTCGACAACGTGCTCAAGAACATCAACCTGGACATCAAGTCCCACGAGAAGATCGGTGTCGTTGGTCGCACGGGAGCGGGCAAGTCGTCTTTGACGCTGGCACTCTTCCGAATCATTGAGCCTACCACCGGCCACATCAGCATCGACCAGATTAACACGTCTTCGATTGGTTTATTGGACCTGCGCAGACGACTTGCCATCATCCCACAGGACGCGGCCCTTTTCGAGGGCACTATCCGGGACAACTTGGACCCGGGCAACGTGCATGATGACACAGAGCTTTGGAGCGTACTGGGTAAGTAATGCAGACGAGAAAACAGCCGGCGGTCCCCTTGCCACACTGACCCAATCACCGACAAACCCCGGCCACACCCTCCAAGCGAGGGTGTCTTTACCCCTTCCCCGCCATAGATTTGAAGCTAATGCGCCGTGCTATGACAGAGCACGCCCGGTTGAAGGACCACGTATCGAGCATGGAAGGCGGCCTGGAGGCGAAGGTCAACGAAGGAGGTGAGTTCCCGTGCCGTCTGTTCCTTTTCACCGCTTTTCGTCGGCTTTGAGCCTTCGGTCGTGCCCCGTCGTCCCCCCTCCGGCTGTTTACAGGCGTGTGCCTCCGGATGTCATTGGAAAAAAAAGCAAGGCGTCGCGTTGGACTTGAGGGGACAGCCCCCTTCCAGATGCGCCCATGACCGAATCCGGAGTCCCCTGCATGATCTCCCGCGCATGCAGTGAAAGTCTCGTGCTCGCTTATCTCATCCTGCCCCGTCGCCTTTGTTCTCTGTTTTTGCCTGAACCGCCGACTTGGATAAGCCGCATGGTGGATGGAAAGCTGACTCACCGCCCCTACAGGCTCCAACCTCTCGCAGGGCCAGCGGCAATTGGTGTCGCTCGCTCGCGCCATGCTGACACCGTCCAACATCCTCGTCCTCGACGAAGCCACGGCTTCCGTCGACGTCGAGACGGATGCCATGCTGCAGACCACGCTGCGCTCACCCCTCTTCGCCAACCGGACCATCATCACCGTCGCCCACCGCATCAACACCATCCTCGACAGCGACCGCGTCGTCGTCCTGGACAGGGGCGAGGTGGTGGAGTTCGACACGCCCCAGGAGCTCATCAAGAAGCAGGGTGTGTTCTACGGCCTGGTCAAGCAGGCCGGTCTTGACACCGAATAGGCACCGAAGAGGCAGAGCCGCCGATCAGTGCCGAGGAGTCAAACATGTCTAGCATCATGAGAAACAAAATTACAAGAGTAAAAAAAGAGAAAAGGGAAAAGCGTGTAGTCTTTTTTTTTGTGTAACCACGTCCAGGTGTATGTTTAGGCGTGGACTGCAGGTAGAGCAAAAAGAGGGTGGGACGTCAGCGAGAATCGGGCGGCACTGTGTATTTACTCGTCGAGACCTTGACCAGCGTTCCCATCTACCTTTTCAGTACTTCGAACCTCTGAACGTATATGTAAAAGTCCGGGTTCTGTCCGACAACGATTGGATGTGCGTGCCCTTGTCTGTCCAGTCGGGCTTTGGTCGTGGTGGGTGCCTAAGACGACCGCTTGTTAGCGTATTCGACCTCGCTCCTTCGGTACGACCAACCCCTCCCCGCGGCTAGAGATGCTGTTCGTATCCGGTAGCCGTTGTAGGGTTTCTTCAGCAGCACACACACGAGCACACGGACACCACTACCTATCTGTGAGCTGGTGGTGTTGTTGGCAGTGATGGTGGTCATGAAGAGTGGATTTCTTTGGGGGTTGGGTTGGCTTCCCTGTGTAACCCGACGTGCTTTACGTGTATGTTTGTGTTGTGCGCGTGGTGGTGTGTGTGTGTGTGTGTGTGTGTGTGTGTGTGTGTGTGTGTAACGTCAGCATGGGCAGACGCGGTAATTCGTGGCTCAAAGGTAAACAAGCCGCGGGGCGGTAAGGACTTTTTTTTCTGGTGTAGGACGATGGAGTATCATGACGATGATGTCGGAGAACGTCGCGTGGAGGTTGTGAGACGTTGGCGGACGGTTGGACGCGGGGTGGCGAGGATCTGTCGTCCTTTTCTTTCCTGTTCTTGTCTCCTCGAGTGTTTGTGTGAGGGCGACCAACTACTCTGGGTATATGCATGTCTTGGGTATCGGCCGCGCGACCTTGAGCATACACGGCAGCGTTTCTCGGAGAGAGGCCGAGGAGCCTGGTGGTAATTGTGCGAGGCTCAGGTGCGAATGAGACGACTGGGTTTGCCCGCCACCCAACTTGCTTTGGCGTTGGTATATCCCATCTGATAACGCTTCTCCCGCCAATTTTGAGCTGCTTTCAGTCTACTTGTTAGCTTGTGAATATGGCGTTAGATTAATGAATCATTGATGGGCATGTGAAGAATCCTCGACTGGCATCGTGACTTCCATGAGGGGGTTGGAAGTATCAACGCCGAACTCCCGGCCTCCGCCGTTCGCCGACATCGTGTCATAATGCTTGAAATCTGTGATGGATATAATATCAGACCGTCTATCACATGATTGTTTTGTTTTCTTTTCCTTTTTTGGTAAATGCTGTCGAGACCGGTTCTGCTAGAATGCATCGCCGAGAAGAGTAGGCTGCTTAGCAGGCATTAACGAAGGAGAATTGCAGTATAAACCATGTTTAGTCATGATCTCAATTGCCCATGCTGACCCAGTCAGCGGAACACATGACTTCGGGTAGATGTGTGGGTGTGTTGATCAAGTTTCTGCGTTCCTGGTGGTCTTGCTTTGGATGTTGTTTAAGCAAGGTAAGTTGGGACGATGTTGTTGATTAGAATTTCTCTCAGACTTTAGCATCGTCTGTCACCTCTATTTCTGCGGTATTCCACGATGCAATAACTGCCGGACAGAACCCAAAAGCAGGCCACGCTTTTAGGCATGCCATCGCCAAGTTCAGACTTCATCTCGACAGGAACACCTCGGACCCAAGAGTGGCTCAGCGCCAATTTGGAGACCTTAATCTCATCGGCAACCCCGACAAGTTAATCGACCACTCGCTTGTCTAATCTTTGGTAGCTATTCGTCTTGAATTTATATCCATCAGTCGGGAATGACACGTTAACTTTGAGGCTATCAACGATATATAGCGATATGGATAAGGTAAAGGCAGGCATCGGAACTGTTGATAGTCGATATTTTCTCGCGAAGCTTGCATCTCTTGTAGTCCGTGTGGACATAGTCTGCAACGAACTCGGTCATTCCCATTATGTCCGTGACGTGGTCTGCTTCTGTAGAAGCCGGGGCCAGAGAAAACATGCCCGTTGAAGGCTCTGCAGAAATATGCCTGTCCGTCACTGTCTCTGGACTATTCCAACCGCGAGGAAGCTGACGGACGATGAGAACCTCTTCATGGTGGCATCACTTCATCGGCTGAGGCTTTACACTATGGATCACAATTCAGGGCACCCCGGTTGGGCTTACCGCCCTGCAACGATGACCACCAACGACGGCTGGGCTTGACAACCAGCACGATGCCCGCCTCTAACCACAAACATCGGAGCAAGATCTTTTAAATACTACAATGATACCCCGTTAGAGAAGTATCGAAACGGCGATACCCTTCGAACGCAACGCCTACTTCAGGGACATCTTCCTCTGCAGAGACGAAATGGATTTGGTATATGTAGTGGTCAATATACGAGGGAAATGCCGGGTTGACAAAATCTATGGCGGACTATTTAGAACTCGGGGGCCGGGATGTCGTATGGTAGGTCGAGGTTGCGATTAGCGTGCTCGTGGATTCGTCGATGCTCGTCTTGGAGTCGACGATGTAATCGGGGATGCTGCGCAGGGACAGCCCACGCCGATGGTCTGCGTGTATTAGGTCAATGGGCATGTGATCGACATTCTCTACGTCGTGCCACGATAGCCAGGTGATGGAAGTTATGGTGGTGTAGGGGGGGCTGCTCTTCTTCGGATCGCCCTTATTGGAACAGAGACGCTCCCACGGCGAGAACACTGGCGAGAGCAATGGGCGCGAGCAAGTATAAATAAGCCATCCAGAGTACATCCCAAGCAAGGCTAATGACAGGCACGGGGCTGGAATGTCAGGTTTCGGATAGAAAGGCAGGTAGTACACGTTGCCTACGCTCGAAAATCTCATTCCCGTAGGCGGCATGTGCATAAGAAATGTCAGCCGCGCCTCGTGCCTCGTGATGCCTCTTAGCCCTCGTGCGGCAACGTCACCTGCCCCGAGGGGCGCGTCTTTCTAGGCAGTAACTCTATTTCCATGATCCAGAAGGGCATTTCTCTTGGTCTATGGCGATGATAAAGCCAATTTTGGCCTATCACCAGGGTATTTTGCGCGGCTATCTGCTCTGAGTACCTTTGGAGGGCATAGACGCGAGGGAACACAGTGTTTTTGCGTAAGCCTCCGTGGGTCAATGGCCCCTCTATCAAGTTGTTGAATGTTGAGCTGAAGCCGAGATGACACGTAGGGCATCCCCTGGCGAAGACGTGGGAGGATAGGTGGACGTTGGCACGTATTTCAGGAGGCACAATCCGGGCGGAGCCAGAGAGTGGAAGTTTCGAGCAGGATCGCGAAAGATACGTGGACAAAGGATCCGAAAGCATCGCATACGCGAGCAAGTTGGTACTCGAGTCAGAAACTTCAGCCAGCCTACGAAAGAACGCTACAGCAGATGGGCGATTCGAGCGCCCCCATGGCGATACGGGGCTTCGTCCGACGCGACGACGAAAGCACGGCATCCCACATGAGTGGAATCAAATCACACGAAACCCTGGAAGAAAGGGGGGGATGGGCCAGGACCTTCATACGAACATCACCCCCCTCTCTCGCCTAGGGATCGGTACCAGACCAAGGGATAAAGGGGGCGTAGATCGTGGTCGGGTACGAAAGAAAGAGCACGAGGAGCTCGAAAAAGAAGAATCAAGCTGGGAATTCGTGGCCGGATCATCATCTTCGTAACTAGGGCGAGAGCTGAGCAGCGGGCCTACGACTCGTTCGCACTACGTGGCTGGCTCTACTGTTCTCCTATCGCCGGTAATCATCAGAATGGGGAACGGAGAGCATTTCGACCCGATATGCGGATGCTTCCTTCCCCTGAACGAAAAAGGGGGGATTTATTGCTACGGGAAGGCTCGACGTGCGTGATTTCTGAATCCACACGCGGCGTTGACAGACAGAGCGGCTACTGGAAGGCGCTAGCCATTTGGGAAAAGGGGCGAGGGACGTTCTACGAGAATCACTGTAGATACAATGACTTCTTGGGGCATCGTTTTCTGCATCATCTTTAATGGTTTTCGTGGCCAGACAGATCGGAATGCCACGCGTGCTTTAAGGGGTAGCTCTCGTCAAGTACGCACTTCAACACCATCAGGAGCCGCAGCAGAGAACAAGGAGTATGCGAAGACTTGGGCGTCCCGTTAAAGACATCTGCTTCTCTTCGGTCGAAAGAGGGGAATTAAGCAGACGAGAAGAGCAATGGAATTAATCACTTCGGCAGTCAAACAGCAGGTCAATGCTACAGATATCATCCGCATCTCGACGATAAAGATCGTTGAAAAGTTCAGCCCCGTTTGTAGATCGAAGGTGACTTCTAGTTCACCATGGTGCCACGATACTAGAAGACGACCTGACTCAAGGGTCGTGGTTCCTGAGCTCCATCGCTTGGGAGCACAACTAGGACGACGACCTGGCTACCCGAGGCAGGCGACAGCACGACGGAGCAGCCGCCAGACTGCCCAGCTGTAGTATGTTTTCGCGAGTATCAGTCTCAAATATTATCAAGTCCTCCATTGACCCCGTATTGTATTTCCATCTATGTATCCGCTCGCTAGACAGCTCTATGGACAGGCAGAACATGCTCGACCAAGTCCTGCCATGTCTGATACCAGCTGGGCAGTATGATATTGTTACTCGGAAGTTTTCGATGGATGACCGGTCGAAACTGGCAAGGCACGGAGGAAAGATGTCGAAGTAGGAGAGTATGGAAGATTGGGCTCTTCGAACGCGTCGACGTTGAGGCTTTCAATGACTTCGGGGGCTCGGTCGGACAAATGTCATCGTGATATCTAGTTTCGGAGTCAGCAGTACATCTCGGCGTGCAATAGCCAGCGCTGATGAGTCCGCCAAAGTCGTAGCACATGCTGCCAGCCGGGTCTTCCAGCTCTAGCAAGCAAAGCTCGCCAATACAGAATGGGACAGAAGGGAACCTCCTAGTAAAGGCAGAAGGCAGAAGGAAGGATCAGCACGTCAGCGAAATTCTCCGGGAAGATAGACGCGGGCGCATATAGGTAGGCACCAGGAACGAGCCGACTTTCAAAGCTTCAAGAAAAGATGAAAAGCAGTTTTCTAGCCGTTCCGGTGTCGAAGCTAGAGTCGTTTACAGTCTTCTTCACTGTGAAAATATCAAGGCTTGGGGATGCGGAGTACGACACCCTCCGGAACCCGTGAGGCCACCTCTGGTCCGTGAGCTATCATATTTTCGCCGGCACAGAGATACCTAGCGGCTTAGTTCAGAATTTAAACGGCCCTGATAGAGCCGCAGATGCTCACAATAGTTGTCTGACAGATTGATTCGCGGTGTGGAGCATGCGCCGCGCCGAGTTCTGGTGCGACGAGCGCGTCGAAGCAGCGATTGGGGTAGCTTTGAGCTTCTCCTCTGCCCCTCTACGCCTAGCCAGAGTGCACGTATAGCAGCTGAATCGACGATCTACAGCTTGTCTGTCGCAACGAGAGACCGCCCCAGGTCTCACTGTCCAGGAGGCTCAGTCCATAGACTAGATTACTGCTGGGGAAAGGCCCCAAAGAGGAAATCACGACAAATCCTGAAATCAGCTGCCTTGCCGGCATGCCGCCCCCGTCTAGACACCAGCCATGGCTTGACCCGAGAGAATTGCAGCTCTTCTCTATTGCGGTCGGCGTCGGCCAGGATATGCGAAGCCCCTGGAGGGAGGCATCTCCGGTGGTCCATCCTGGGTCGGCGCCCCGCCGTTCGGGTTCTTTTGAGGCCATGATTGCCTCCGACGTCTTACAATATGATAGAGTAATGGAGGTGCCTCGCGAACATTGGGCAAACCCGGTGTAGCGCCTTGGTCGTCTTGTCTCCGTCGTCCACATCGGGTCGCGTCACCAATCGCGTTTGGCAGCCCTCCCCTGGAGACGCGCAGTCCGAGAAACAGTTGGCGGTACCGAAAACGGCCATCGCTGAAGAGGTCTCCAACCCGTTTCGACATCACTAGAGTCGATTGATCCATCATGACGAGTCTTGCAAATTTTCGTCGCGGCCCCCTTACGGTGCGCGGTGGAGACGTGCTGGTGCGGTCATTAATGACAGACTTCTGGAAGGGGTCGGTCGGGCTACCAGCTTCACAGTTCATATTACATAGTACGTATCGCCGATCGGAAGCCACGAGCTGCTGCGTCTTTTCGTGATACTCCGGAGATTTTTGAAGCACGGAGCACGATAAAAAGCAAGCATGTCTTGTAGCATGGTTACTAAACGTCGCGAGGTTGTTTCTCGTCGAGGTCGAGGGAAAAAGAACACCAAGTCGTGCTACTGAACGCCCTCGAGAACGACAGACAGCTGCGCTGGACCACCTTTGCAGCCGGTTAGACCTTAATGCGAGGTTTTATGGGCAAGGGGGTAGACTTGTTAAAAAAAAAAAAAAGGAGAAGCATGGTGTCAAGTCGGCCAGCGTTTGGCGGAACCAAACTTTGCCCTTGTATCCGCACCCATTGGCAAAGTCTTCCTGGGCGACTACGGGTGTACAGCAAAGCTTGTGGGAAGCCATGGCCATTACTGGCTGCACTTGCTGTCGAATGAGGATAGGCGTGGCGCGGTCGTCCAACCTGCTGTGTCACCGCCCATGCTGTGTAACCTCTTCGAGCAGGCGCACCTTCCTTTTGGGCCCCCTTCAGAGCGAGAGCGAGAGAAAGAGTATTGATACGGCGGCCATGGAGAAGAACCATGGAATGCCCCCGTTCTCCCACGACGAACCGCATCGTATTGCCGGTGCGGTACCCTGACGTCTTTCTCCACGGCGCCGACCCGACGACACTTGCGGTCGCCCAGTCCCGTGGGTACGCAAGGTTGACTGTTGGGAGCATCTGATTCCATATCCCGGGTGAGTATGTATGACCCGAAGCCACGGTGATAAGATGACATGACAGTTCCGCGCATGATATTGACGCCTTCCCAGGCCCGCGGAATCCAGATGCCAGACCCCGCTGCATCAATCCATATTGACGAGGAAGGGACGACCGGGCTGAGGCATCTGTTGGTATTGTCGCCGATGGGCTCGAAGGTTCTAAATATCGCATCGTCGTTCATCATGAGAGTCCTGGCAGCCATGATCAATGAAGGTGCTCGCTTGCATATCCGGGAGCTCATAGGATCTTTCAAGCAGGTGAGCCGGCACGAAGGAATCACCTGCCTTTCCTTACTCCGCGGGCGTCTTCTTAGGGTCTTTCAGCCGCCGACAAAGTTTGCAGGACATCGGCGCCGTGCAAGTGCCATGGCAACGATCGACCCCATGCGTGAGCTGATTGGGCCGGCTGGTTGCGATGTTTCGGCTTTCACACTGAATTTTTCTGCATGCCCGTGCTTGGGACTTCTCGGTTCCAAGTTCTCGAAGAAATGCATGACAGGGATCTGCCCCAGGAGATAGATAGCGAGGTTCTTGCAGGTTTAGTGTATGACGGAAAACATTTGCAAAGTTGGATGCCGAGGACGTCACCTGGCGTTCAATAATCAAAGTAGGTTCGGCCGTTGAGGAGAGACAAGTCCCTGGCTTGGGGAGCACGCAACATGGTTGAATTTTCGTGAACCCAGCCGGGAATGGCTCGCCAACGTCAGCCCTGGTCTTCTGGGACCGACTTCTCCGAGACATGGTGACCAGGATGGAAATGACAGGAGCAGGTCGAAACCTAGAAGGCCCGTGACGGAGCATGGCGACTTGGTTGTTGTCCCCTTTCTCGTGGTCTGTGAGGTTGGGGGAGAGCTCCTGGTTGGCCCCCATGGAAATGGTATTCCGGAGCTCACAGGTGGCTCGACCGTATCAGGCCTCGTTACCATTCCAGCGGTAAATGAACGGCGCAGGGCACCAACAGCCCCGCGCGCAACGTAATCACATGGCCAAGGGCCTTTGGGCGGTGTGAAGATGTTTGCGGAACAGGTAATTTCGACACGAATCCGACTTGTTGACCCGACCGTCTTCCTGTATATCCGGAAACCAGCTTCAAGGTGATGTTAAAATAGAGTTGAAAGTCAAAAATCAAATAAGTGAGAGCTGAACTAACACATGTGCGCCTTGGGCCTTGGGAGGTCGTTCGCAGCTAATTTGCCATGCCACGCCGCGCCACGCAGGTGCCGTGTCAAGCGAGCGAGCATCCGGAAACACGGACGCTGTTGGGCTAGCTACACTAGCTTTTCGGCTCCAAGGGACGCTATGCCAAGAGACGGGGATGAGATGTGGTGGACGAGCTGCCCGGCAGGCAGAGAGGAAGAGGTCGACGCGTCGGGTGTCGGGTGTGGCCGCCATCATCAACAATCAGATGGCCCGCTTGCCCCGGAGTGACGAAAGAGAGGAGAAAAACGCAGTGGAGATGGCTCCAACGGTGAGGTGAGGTGAGCTGTCAGACCAGGCGCGGCGTGGGCTGCAGTGGCAGGTAAGGTACGGTTATAAGTGGAGAGGCCCGCCGGGAGTGCTCCAGTGCAATGTCAACGCCTCCCCGGGGCTTCGTACTCTGGTAGTGCTCCCTGGGGCCAGCAAGGCCAGCCCCTGGTCGCCAGCTTCTGACGGGGAGCTGCTGGCCGCGCTGCGAATCACAGCATACCCCATTCACGAGGTTAAGGGGCCCGATGGAGAAATAACGGCGAAAGCGAGCAAATCCCGAGGAAACCGTGTGTGAGAGGTTCAGTCGGGCGAGCTTGGTGAGGATCCGCTTCGACAAAACCCCCTGTTCAATATCCGAGAGACCTTGACGAGAGTCGAAGGAATCTCGGCCGCTCTCGCCGTCGCCCCTAGCCGCCAGGATCTTCAACAAGCGCACATCTGACTCGGTTAGCGGATCAATCTCCGGGTTGTATCCGCCGGCATCGTCAGCGAGTGTCTTCTCGGACTCCAGAGCATTTGAGGTGTTTCTCGTGTATTCGTTGAGGAGTGGACGCTGCCTGTTCGGGCATCCACGGGATACTTCGCCGGACAGGATGCCAAGCAGAACCGAAGACAGGCGCGTGTGGTGGGAAGTCGAGGGTGTGGCTAGCTGATGTAACCCCCTCCATCTTCTTGACAGCATTCCCTGCCTCGCTGACACCGACATGCTACCTGTCCCAGAGGGATGGTAGAGTATCTTCTCCTCGCCTGCCGCTCCTTGCAGATGGGATGGCGGAAGCCGACCAGAGAGGTCGGAACGTGCAGCATCTTCCCCACGAGGCGTTCTCAGCAGCTCGACAGTGCGGACCGATGGCCTGCAGCCGGCAAATCCGCATAGGGCCCAGCATCCGTACTGTACAGTGATTTGTCGGCACAAGTCGTTCTCGGGGTCAAACGCGGTTTGTTCTTCACGGGTGTGTCGCGACCATGCATCATCGGTGACTGCACTGCATGTTGGCCGCTCTCGGTCGAGGATGGCGGTCCACTAATTGTCGGAGAGGCTCTAGTCGAACCAGCGAGTATTGTTTTTCTTCTTATCGACGTCCCTTTACGAAAAAGAACCCGAGTCGAGTTCCAAGCCTCCATCGGTGGCCGATGCACCAGAAGCAACCCGCAGTCGGTTGCGGTGTAATATAGTGTCGCGACAACGCATACGTACATTGACCTGCCTCAAATAATTGACCTCACATTGTCGTTGTGGAGCAGCAGCCATCGAGGCCGAAGACAAGCGTTCGCAGTGACGCAGTCAGTGTTACGGTCGCTGCGCTCTTCGGCTGAGCAAGTGCCGCCGCGGGCCCCCTCCGGAGAAAAAAAAAGGAAAGAAAATAACATAAAAAAGCCAAGGAGAAACAAGACGGTCGAGGATATGCTTGCTTTTTCCATCTCGATGGTCGCACCTGGCGGGGCCTCTGTGTTTTGCACTGAGACGTCGAGTTTTCCCACTAACCACATTGCCACAGACATACTTCTGGCTCAGCCCAAGAGAGCCGTGAAGGGATTGGCTCTCAAGCTCTCTGGGGGCGATCTAGTCGACGGCCGCTCGAAGGCGCTGGTGTCTTGGAACATGCATAGATGGACTGCAAGGTCGTCTTTAGCGTGGTGGGGTCCAAGGTTTTTCCAGGCCGGCAGTTTTGGATCGATAGGATGTGACGATATCTCGCTTTTGCGCTATTGCTCGAGACGAGCCGGTGCAATATGTGACAGAGTCGCACGCGGACTCTCAAGGTGGACCGCACCACGACCGAAAGTGTATGTGGTTGAGAGCCATTGACGAGTGGGTTGACACCCTCCACCCTCCACGGACGGGCTCTTTCTCCCCGGCCAGGCCAGACTGGAAAGCGTCGGCTTCTGTGCGTCAGCGTGGGCAGCCTGCCGTGTAACTAATGACTTCTACGGCCCACAGTCGGGCGAGTCAAAGAACGATCGTCGTCGAGGCGGAACTTCCGAGGAGCAGTCGGTAGCCGGGCAAAAGAGTTCCGAAATAGAAATACGCCCAGGAGCGAAGAGCTGAGTGCGAGGCGAGGCGAAATCGAAGCGAACGGAATTTGCCCGAAAAGCCTACTGTTCTCGTGGTTTGGAGGGAAGGGGAAGGTATCCGTAAGGAAGATGGTTTGGGGGTGGTGCATGTGCAAGAGCAGAGCAGATGTCTGGCGATGTTTTCGCGGAAAGGTAGGCCAGGAGCGCACTTGCCAGCCGGTTGGGGGTCCATGGTATCTCGTCAGGTGGGCCAATCATGTCTCGGGATTTTCGAATTCTTCAGATACCTAGTCTACTCCGTACCTTGCGCCAGTGCCGTACCAGGGATGTACCTTCCATGGAATGGGAACAAACGGGGACATGCCCGCCCTAGGGCAGGAGCTTGGCCCCCCCTAACCGCGCTTGTGGCATCAGGGCCGCCTGGTGGTGGGTTGAGGTGTCTGTTTGGACAGTTAGGTATCTCAGGTCGATCCAGTGGTAAATACTACGTAGCAGCTACCTTACCTACCTTCGGGTACTCCAGCTACCTGTGGAGTTTACGGTAGGCGTGAATAAGGGGGCCCCGCTGCACCTGACAATTTAATACCTTACTGCCTCCGAACAACAACACCATGACCAAACGGCATGCAGGTATCCGTAGGTCAGGCCATGTTCCTCAGGCTGTGCTATGTGGGCGGGTAGCCGAACCACCTTACTCGGGGACTTTTTGGCCGCCGCCCCAACGTCGTCGACGACTCGATGCTTTTTCGTTGCACACCGGGGCAGAGTTTTCGTCGCAACGAACTGAACGGCGTGTTCCGACTATAGGAAGGCGGGAGCCACTCACACACCGAGGCGGTCCGCAGCGTCATCCGGCCGGGTGCGCCGGCGCAACGCCCGGGCCGTTCCTGAGCATTGGCCGCCTCTGGCTCGGAAGCCGTCGATCCGGTCAAGATAACTTCACCTCTGTCCAGAAATGCACTCGCCGATCCCAGATGCTTGGGGTTGTAATTAAGTATTTCTTTAGGTAGGTGTCCCTACTGATACAGACGACCAGTCGACCGCATGCGGCCAAGGCACGTTTTAACCGTTGGAAAGACCGAGAGACGAGACATACATACATGTAGTACAACTCTGTAGTACAACTCTTCGAGCCGACGAGACCGAGTAGAATTTCCCCCACTACTATGTAGATGTATTCATCTTACAACAGATTTCTAATGGGCACATGGCACGGATACTGAGGGCACCATTTTCTAGCCCAGATTCATATTCAGTAGGCCTTTGCCTTGATCGAGGGCGAGGTGGACATTGCCTTGCAACCCCCACTGACATACTCGTCTACAAGCACAGAGTGAAGGTCCATACCGCATCCCGGTTCGTTTTTTGGCATTTTGCCAGGCCCTGAACCCAAGGTGTGTAGTGTAGCTTATCCCAGCAGACGGACAGGGTCGGTACGACGCTGCAAGTCGCATTGTCCTTTTTCAGCCAGTGGGGAAACTGGGCGGCCGCGTCCATTCTCCACCAAGAACGTGTCCGTCGGTACGTACCGCCCCCTTCCCCCCCAATCCCCCAATCCCCGCCATTTTATCCGTGTTCATGATCGCCCTCTAGCACTTCCATCCTTGGTACCTTGCGCAGCGCTGCCCGTCGTCTATGGATTACCCGAGTGTCGTCGTGTCCTTCAATCACCCATCCATCCATCCATCAATCCAACCGTCAATCCATCCGGCGTCAATCCATCCATCCATGATTCCATCCATCCATGAGAGTCAAATAGCCATGCGCGACCGCATCCCCATCCGCCACACCTTCATCAACGCCCACTCATCATCCCGACCACAGCGTGACGGCCCACCGTCTCTTCTCTTCGGGCCTGCTGCCACGACGTCCGGAAACCCTGTAGGCTAGGTAGCGGGTTGGGTTGGGGTCCAGTCGGCATCACGCACGCCCATCCAGTTCCAGCACCAGGCGCCGTATGGTACGGGTGCGGTACGGTACGGTACAACCTGCGGGCGGCAGAAGCTGCTGGTGCTGTGGAGGCAGGAATGGCAATAATAGCACCTCAGCACAAGATTCCCATACGGATACAGAGTACCATGCACCAACAACACAACACCAACAACACCAACAACACAACACCAACAACACCAACAACACCACTACCACCGCCACTCCGAGAGCGCAGCCGCCATCCACCCCAGGAGCAAGCAAACATGCTTTTCTTGGCTAAAGACGACTCGTGCATTCCTGCGCCCACATAGTACATACTACTATGTATGTAGTACGTCTACCAAGCCGCCGTTGAGCTCTCCGTTCCTCCCCACAACGACGTGCATTCGTCCCTTTTCTTCTTGCCTCGCCAGACTCCACGCCAACACGGTCTAGGCAGGCCTGTGGTGCACCTTGCAGCCAATCCCTCGGCGCATTGCAGTTTTTCTGCACCCCTCACGACTGGTTCGCATGGCATCGACATATGAAGCTGCTTGCCGTTTGTCAGTTTTCCATGTCGTTTTTACGTAGCTGACAGAATAGTGCTACAGGTGCTAGCACATCGACCATTGGATGCCCCCAAGATGCGAGGAGAACGCCAGGGGAAGGAAGCCAAAGGGTCAATCCCCGTTCGGAACCCATCCCCGACCACGCCATGCCTGGTTCTGATCCGCTTCCCTCTGCAGGCTTCATCCCATCTCATGGCCCTAGCTTGACCACCTGCCCTGAGCATCAGTGAACGACAACGACTTGCCGTCCACCGCGGCCAACTGCTTGCCTTAAGGACTCGGTGTTGGTTGTAAGCGCGCGTCCGGCCCCGTTTGGCTCTCCGTCCTGCCTTGCCGGTCCTCTTCCTACGTGGTAAGCACCGGCATGGGAGATGATACGGTGGGGTTGTCACCTTCCCTGCAACCATTTCACGGCGAGAAGGACGAATTGGACGCATGTTATGCATGTACGGATGGGGCGCTGGGTCCCGTCAAAAATTTGTTTGCTTGCCAGTCAACGTACTAACTTCCGTGCCGTACCGCTTCCCGCCGACGGCCCTGAACTGTCAGAAGGAAAAAAAAAAAAAAACCAGTCTACCCGACACTCACGGACTAAGGCGGCCCTGTTTCCCTTGGCCCCCGCCCGACTCCGTTCAAAAGCAAGGGACAACCTATCCGCTAATAACGGAGACGGTGCTGCTTCAGAGCTGCCAACACGAAGCTCCCGCCCGAGCATTCTCTTGCTTTGTTGGATGATACGTCCAGAGGCCGTTGCCTTCCTTTACGTTGGTACCAACCCAGCGACCTGGCATCCAGAGGAAAGGACCTAGGGGGCTTATGGAGAAGCCAACCGTATAACTGGGAAACGGATGAACACTTGCGCAAAAGCCACAATGCAGCTTTCTTATGGCTCTCGGACTTCACAGTGGACGCCCGCCGGATACTTTGAGTCATTGATCCATCTTGCGGCCGCGCGGCGTTGCCAACTGCCACCGTTTCCAAGGCCGGCTGGCCCGAAAACTCACAGAGTGAAACGTCTCCCACTTCAACCACAAGAAACTAGCTCTACTTCAAGGTCTCAAGCCGGGTCTCATTCAACATCGGCTCCTCGTCGCCTGACCATTCTCAAAGGTGACTGCGTAGCTCGCTTTGCAACCAGCGTACACCACTTATCGGGGCAGAGCTAATCTATGCGGGAGATAAGGTAGCTTTCACGATCTTCAAAACGCTCAGAGCTTCGAACCGATACACGTTCTTGAGTTCCGCCGGCCGTTATTCGCCTCCTGCGCCGGCCGCGTGCAATCCGCGGTGCTAGCTGAGGGTGGGGGAGCAACGGTTACTACCTCTCAGTGGATTTTTTTGAGCGCTGTGCTGCTCGAGAGGTCCAGCACGACCCAGGCTGACTTTCAGGTACTCTTATTAGCGTGCAGTACACACGAGGTAAGAAAAAGAAAGCTCGGGGAAGAACAGCACGGCCTTGAAAATGATGCAATCAGCGTCCCTGATGCAGCCAATATCATGTAATTACGGGCCCGTATCACTGGCGAGGCTCTTGCCGACCGATGCGCCGTTCAGCCCGGCCCACCGTTGTCTCACTCTCACCCCTGCTCGACGACATGGGGTGTTTCCCACACCTTCATGCATTCACACAAATTATTTGTTTTATTTTATTTTTTCCCCTCGTCTTTGCTAGGCCACGCAGTGCGGCACCGCTGGAAATTCAAGCTGCGGTTTGGCATACCCGTCCAGACGCCTGCGCAAAACCCTGCCAGGCGTGCTCCCGTTCAAGAGCAACACTGTACGGACCACGCGGGTGAAATGCCCGCCTATGTGCGAGACCGTTTCACGCCCGACAGCGCCGGGGTTGTTCTTGGAGCTGGAAATTGCAAGGAACGGTGTCTTCCTCGAGAACACAACGTATGGTCAAAGAAAGATGAAAAGGTCACGGGATGAGGAGAGCGTCTACCTCGTAGACGAACCGCCATTCCCAGATGTTCCGGCCTATGTCCGATCAGAGCTTCCAACTCGCTGCGGCATTCCTCGGTTCGTTGGCGGCGGGCAGACTGGGGAATAGCGACCAGGGCCCAGAGGATCGCCTGCTGCTGCAGTCACGCCCAGTGACGGCGCAGGCCTGGTACCATCCATGTATGGGCACAGTACTGTTTGGTACTGTACATGATATTCGACCTTGTCCGCAGTAGCGCAAACACCGCAGAATAGAGAGCTCTGGGGGGGTGTGGATGTTCTCAACTGCAGGCCACAGATTGGGACGCCGAGGTGCGGCATTGGGTGGTGGTGTATGGGACTATCGAGCTTGCGAGCACCCTTCGATGTGTCCGTACTCCCTCCTCCCTCCTTCCTGGCTGGCACCTGCCACACCTTATCAGGATGGCCGACCAGGGAGGGGAGGGGAGAGAGAAGAGGAGGGGGGGGGGGGGGGGGGACCTAATGTACTATGTAGTCTTTCCCCTGGCACAGCTTCATAAGTACCTACCTTGAACAAAGTCCGCTGCACCCACTAGAGGCTTACCTGAGAAGCCTTTTTATTTTATTTTTTTTCCCTCTCCTTCCCTTCTCCACTGTCGTCAGTCTCGCGTCGGAAGACCTGTGTCCTGCTTCAGGCGTGTGTCCGTCCGTTCTTTTTTGGACCGACTACCTAGACAGCATAGCTGGCTGGCTTGGTACCCACAAGATTCACAGTCGCGATCTTAAGCAAGAGCTGAAGGAGGGTAGGAAGCTCACCTAGGATAGACCGGGGTGCCTCCTGGTCCCTACTTCCTGCCGCTCTGCTTGTCCTTGCTTCTACGAATACAACCTACAACTGCGGATGCCGGTCTCGCTGCCCGCTGCCCCTCGACCTCAAGTCATCTCTCACCTGTGACCTCGTTATCCACCCCTCTCTCTCCCTCTCTTCTCTCTCGCTTGCGGGAACTGGTCATCGCCCGCCCTCCCCCAGTCGTCCGCTATCACATACCGCGCAGCAACAATCGAGATACACTAAGAAGCCCTAACTCAGATCATTGCGGAAAGTACTACTGGACCCGTCGACAAGCTCAACTCGCCTCCGCCTGGCAGGCCCATCCCATCCCATCCTTCCTCCAAGCTCCACATCAGCCCGGGAGCCTTGACCTCATCTAGGGCCCTCACCCTCCAGCCTTTGGTCATTGGCTCTTTTCTTTCCTCTGCTTCCTTACCCCAAGAGGACCGTATTCGTTTTCTCTGTCTCGCTCTGCGTGACGACGCAAACGCACGCTACGCTACTCTGCTCTGCTCTGCTCTGCTTGCACACTACCGGCCATTGGTATCCTTCTCACATATCAATTACCTCTCTCCCATTGTCCCCGAGACACCGCGCGGAGAGTTGCTCTAAGACAGACTGCGAACCAGTGGAGAGGCCCTCCCCCCGATGTCTCAAGTCGTCTTGGAAACAAAGAGGACTTTGAGGTCCTTCCTGGCGTTCAGTTCCGCGAGCTGATAGATTTGTTTGAACCGTCCGAACGCGCCCAACTCCCGCCAACTTCCTCTCCAAACACCAGCACCGTCCTTGACAAGTCACAACGAGTCTCCTTTGTGCGCAGTGTCAGTCGCCTGGTCCGCCAATTTCGTCTCGTCAGCCACGGCACAGTAACTGGCATTGCTCCCGTCTTTGGATGCGCGTTTGGTACCTATCCACCCGCTCACCCCGACGATCTCAAGCAGGATCCCGTTGCGTCTCCTGACACCCGGATCACCTCAACACACAAGCCGTTGGCCTGCCCTGCCCGAAATCAGCCTATCATTCTGCGGCTCGACTCTGCAATATCTATCCAGCGACCCGCCCGCCATACAAACATCGGAACGAGTCGCGTTTCTCTGCTGCATCTACCCTCTCGCACACGGTCTGACACGCCACTCTCAAGGCACAACGAGCTAGCTACATTGTGCATTAGGCTTGACCTTCTCCGAGCCACGTCCCTCCTCGTATACCGGGCTCGAGCACTGTTGAACCGCATAGATATCTGACTTTCGTGCGCTGCTCCCACCGAATACCCCTCTGTCTCTGGCAGTCATCTCTCAGAAGTCCCGCCCTGGACGACGCCGACGTAAGGTATTTGAATGCCGGTATCTGTACCTCAACCCGGTCTAACCATTGCAGAGTTACACATCGTATTCATCTTCCCACCTTCTGCATTTGGCAGCCTAGGTTACACGCCTTGTTCGCAACCGCTTCCGACGGCTTTTTAAGACTCTCCCACACGACACCTCGGGTTCCTCAGCTCAAATTCTTGAATGCGAGGTAGCTGCCAGTCATACTGACTGCTGCACCACTCGTGCCCTCACGATGGTTCGTGACTTTCCACGGGAGCCGTTCCCCCGGCAATGGCATCAGGAGCAGCGGTATCCGGTCGATCCCCCGCCGCCCGAGGAAGGGCGATATCATGAAGCCCACGATGCTCGCAGGCCCCCAATCGTAAGTGCTTTTCAGACCCTCCCCGAATCTCGTTCTGACACAATTCAAAGGACATTGGGAAGGCGTTGAGAGATCACTGCAACATCCCCGCCAGACATTACTTTGTTGCAGCAATACTAGACGATGGCACCACGCAGATGTTCAGCAACACGCTCTCCGGCCCGGGAGGAAGACACCAGCCCAACGCTTTCAACAAATTCTTCAACATGAAGACCTTCGTGCGGCACGTCAGGGGCGCGGACGCAGGTACGAAATCCGACACCCTGCAAACAGGAGGAACCTTTGGCTGATCAGCAGTGTAGTCCCAAGCCCTTTGCACGACGATTCGGAGTTTAGCTTTGATGGAGACAGCTATCACCAGTCACTCGGTGGCTACGGACCAAGACAACGTCGCCAAGTTGGTGACATGTTCGACGACGATGGCGGCTACAAGGCTCGCAAGAGACACCGAGGTGGCGTAGGAGGTCCTTACAGAAGGCAGGTCGACGACGACGACGACGTGATAGTATCAGTGGCGAACATCAAAAAGGGCCTTCGGATTGGCAATGACAAGGACGTGTGGGAATTCTACGAGCAGCGGTTCAAAAACTGCCAACAAACGGCTTGCAAACTCATCGCCAAGGCATGGGTCAAAGTTGTTGAGCCCAAGAAGCAGACGAACCACCCGTACACTGGCCAGGATGAAAAGGCCCCGGACTGGTGGCCGAAGCCCTGGGGTCCCACCAAGGAGGAGAAGGTCCGACACAAGGAACCCGACCATCTCTACAAGAGGGGTAAGTATCTCAACGGGAATCCGAACCCCGTTCCCTTCATGTCCTTTGCTCACACGCGATACAGAGAGAGTTCATTTGCTGTGTCACATCCTCCGGATGATCGTGGAGCCACCCGAGAAGCAACACCCGTCTATTTTGAAGATGAACTTGAACGTGCAAAAGCTCGAAGATGCCACCACAGAAGCAATGTCAGCTTTCTTCTCCGACAAGGAGAACAAGGCCAATGCCAAGAAGAAGCCCTACTTGGACGAGATCTTCAAAGTGGCCAAGGGCGAGGAGAGGTACAAGAGGGGCGAAATCGGCAAGTACCAGTGCCCCGCGGAGGGTAAACTTACCTGCTAACGAATGCTAGATGGTGACGTGAGCATCTTGGTCATGTCTGAAGACAAGTTCCCCGAGAATTATCCGTCCGACAACGAGGACAATGGCTTCGTAAAGGAGGAGGACGAGCATCACCCTTCCATTACGTCAAGCGCATCACCGTCGAAGGCTGGGCCGCCACACGAACTCTTACACGCGTCGAGCAGCGATCACAGCCCCGCGGGGGCTCTGCAAAGCGGCGCGTACATGAACGAAATGCCGCTGCGTGGCCAGCAGTATTCGACTCAGATGCTTCCTTCGAACATTCACTCCGAGCATCACTTCGTAGAGGGCAACAACATCCATCCGCCAGGGGGCATGCCGTTGCAGGACCTGGTTCCGGCCTCCCACGACCCCCATCGACGTTCTTCAATTTACACATCTCCAACAGAGTACCCGAACGCTGCTTCGGCCGGCATGTACGCGCAGACTTGGCAGGGAGGGTCCACTGCTCCCAACGGTGCTTCTGTTTATTCCTTCACTCAACAACAGCAGCCAGGCTCAGCCCCTGGGCACTTTGGCAATGCTAGTGTGCCCCTCGCTCAGAATCAATACATGCCATCACCCTATGACGGCATGTCGCGGACGGGTTTCGACCAGGGCAGCATGTTCCGCCCTGTGGGTGCCACCCAAACACCTGTGCAAGGTTCACAACCGTTCTCGGGCTACTTGCCTACCGACACACGAGGTCTACCCAACTCTGGCGGGAAGCCTGATCCTCTTGCTCGAGGCCAGATTCACTGACAAGAGTCGGTTCGACGCGAGGTGGCTTGAAGCCCTTGGCGAGTTGCTCGGAATTGGCTACCTTTACTCGGGCTGGAAGCAACAGGACGGCTCACGGCGGTACGCTTGTCAAGATTTTGGTGGCAGTGATGTCAGATGAAGTTGGGATTGCCGACCACGCCAGGCCCCGATTTGTAACAACCGACCGACAATCTTACCGGCACCCTTAATCGACGGCAGCGACATCGAGCTATACATACAGCATGGCTGATCGGAGAGATTGCCAAAAATCGAACACCAGATTGACAATGGAAGATATGGTGTGGCAGGTGTCTGTTTGGTTTCTTTATTTTTCTTACAACCCGAGTTCTCAACTCACGAGTGGCACTTCTGTTGTTTGTTTGTCTCATCCGCGGCTCTTGAAAAGTTATATCAGCATTCCCGAGCACACCACAGCTGGCGGCATCAATCCCAGGACAAATAACCGGAGCAATTTGGAAGGTTGGTCGTTTGCTTTTTTGGTCAACATCTTGGGATTTTCCCTCCCTTGAAGAGTCAGTTATCATTGCCCTCCACCGCGTAGGAATACGTGTTTTCTTTTTTCTCTCGGAAATTTTTGAGGCAGGGGGTTTCCACGTCAAGTTGTGGGCGGCTTCTCTGTGCCCAGGCGCCGGCTCTTACGCTGTCACGACATGAGGCTTTCCTTTGTTTTGTTTCACATTTTCGAGCATCAGCAAACATGGATCGACCAGTCGGAGCCGGCGAAAGTTGGAATATTTGCGAAACTGCTGGCCACGGCCTCCGTATTCCAGTATCGGACATTTCTCGCTATGTGAAGATGGGGTTTGATTTGGAAAGAAGGCGCAGTTGAGATGGAAGAGGGAGTATCTGGGAATATTGCTAGGGGCATGTTCATGCCTAGCGGGGGGAGCAAGAAAAAAAAAAAAGAAATGGAGAATGAAAAGAGGAACCTCAATCGTCATTCAAATTGGAGGAGACGAGGGGGTTGGAAATGGGGACTCGATATGATGTGACGACACACAGTATGTTTTCATTTTGTTTTGTTCTTGCGAGGAAAGAGTTATTCGAGAACCCTTTGAGGCTCTCAAGGGCTACTCTGCGTGTAATGGAGGCCCGTCATAGACAGGTGATAATGAGGGCAGTCTGCTCGCACTCGGCTCGGCATTCCCCGTGTCAGTTTTCGGCGTGATGCTTCGTCCGTTGTTGTACCGTGTCACAGCCACCACCAGCCTGATATAATTCCTACGTTGATGAGGCTCTTTGGCCAGAAAGCTAGCCGAGGCCGGGCCCGTTTCCTAGATTTAAGCCGTGACCAGATTTAGCGATTAGCGCGGGTGGTCGACGTGCGGCTCGTGCAAAGTCCGAGCTGCCAAAAATAAAGGGATGTCATCCAGTTCTTCCAATCGGAATCTTTCCAACGAGTTTTGTTTAGATTTTTTTTTAACTCTCTTGTCATGTTTTATCACCCGCATTGCGCTAGGGGGGACAGTCTTAGCTCATACTGTAGGGTATCAAGGGTCCTTGGGGGGAGGTGGGAGGGAGGTAGGGGGGTGGTGGGAATGGGGGCGGCAAGCAAGCAGGAACGAGAGAAGAAGGGGAGGTGGGTAGGGTAAGAGGATAGGCGGAGGGGGGGCCTTGCATAAACTACAATACACTAGAGATCCCTCATTGACAATCTGGCAGGTAACGGACGGAGCTGGGCCGGCGGACGCGGACGCTACTGCGAACAAACATGCCAGAGGGGAGGGAGGGAGATCCCGGCAGTTTGGGATCCTTGCGTGGGATTTTGACTTGTCGGATGTCGTAAAAAATTTGGGGCCTCTTCGGAAGAATGCGTAAAGTGTGTGTGGGAAGGGAGAAGAAGGAGGGAGGGTGAGGATTGGAAAGAAGCGCGTTGGATTTTCGTGGCAGGTCGTTTTCTCTATTGTCGCCGGGGGCCGGGGGGCGGACGAGAATGAAAAGAGTGGGCGACCCCCGGTCACCGGTCCCCGCAGACCGGTGAAGAAGTGGATACCGCCTCCGGCCAGTCACCGGCCGCCGTTGCTCGGGTGGCTACCACACCTCGTTATCTCATCCGGTTTCTGTCGTTTTTTTTTTGTCGACGACAACGACGACGTCCTCTCTGTATTTCGCACGGCATCACATACACGCCCCCCCCCCCCCTTCCATCCCGGTTTCCTCTGTTTGTTTTAATTGACAGTTGACCGTGACCACACCATCTGTAATTTTTTTCTTTTTTTCTTTTTCTCATGCCCCCATCGTTCGACGTGGGCAGGACAGGGAGCGGCCCGAAGGCGAGAAGGATGCCTCGCTCGCTTCTTTGCTGTTTTCCCGCTGCAGATTCTCGTTGGCTCCTAAGCACCCGCCCCCCTCCCCCCCCCCCCGTCCTCGTCGTTTCTCTTGTTTTCCCACGTTTTTGTCGATTCCACACACACTATACACTTACACGCCACACACACATGCGGGCGAAACACTTTAAATTTGTGTCGTTTGGCAGATGACAATGGATAGCTGACAGGCGGGAGGGAAAGGGGCCGCCGGGAGGAAGGGGTTCCCCATGTATAGGTACGAAACGTTACGGTCACCCACCTACCCCGTCTGCTCCCCCCACGCGTAGACGGAGCGAGGAAGGAAACGGTTCTGTTCTGCTTTTGGATTCCGTCTTGGTTTCTTTCTGAAAACCTCATCCAGACTTACGGTCAATTTGTTCCAAGGCTTCGGAGAACACTTTGATCTGCTGCTTGAAGTCGTTTGTAACGCTTTATTGCTCTTTCTTTGCCTTTCCGTGTGACACGCCGGAGAAGGCTGTTGCTCTCTGTACTACCAACAGCTCGATCTCGACGAGGCTAGGTGGTCCAGACAGGGCGGGAAAGGGTTTTGACGACGAGGCCTGCTGTTTTGAAGGAAACAGAAAACGGAAACTATGCGCTCGCTCTGTTGACCCTGACAAGCTGAGAAAAGGTCAATGCTGCAGTCTTCCGATGGGCTTACGCCCACCTCGGGAATCAATAATACGACGATGCCGAAGATGGAACAGCGCGGCTGCGTGCGTTCCATCCCGCTGGCGAACAGAACTCCTCATCCCATCTCATCAATAAGAGAAAGGGGCCCGCCCCGTGCCATGCATATAGTAACGAACGAACACACCCTCTTCGCGTCCCGCGTCCCGCTCCCCCCTTACGGCCGGATGCCCAGCCGCATGATGCAAGCCATCCCGTCCGGGTCTCCGGCTGGGCCGGGGGCGCGCATGGAGGCAGGTCCATCCGGAGGCCCCCCCCCCCCCCCCCTTGCGCGGCGGATGCGGGATGACCTTGTTCCCCGCCCGGATGGGTGCCGGGTAGATAGAGAGTGGGCGTCAACTTACATGATATTAGATGCAGACATGCAGACACGTACTCCGTGGAAGCGCTGTAGACTACACAGGGCATTGACCGCAACAAGAACATCGTATCTTGGTCCAATGATTTTATCGAGATCTTCCCGCTTTTCCCATCTGGCGGTCTTCAGCGAGCTTGGATCAGACTGACGTGACAAGCTGCAGTCGATAACCGCCCTGATCATCGGGCAATATGTGCAGTCTTGCAAACAACGCCAGTTACGCGGCCCAGTATGCAGCTCGAATGGCAACGACGCAAAGTCTACCGTTGAGATGTGTCAAACGAAGACGGCGGGTTTTAACGGTTATCCGTCATGGAGAAGCGTTTGCGAGCATTCCTACGCCCGTTTGCCCCGAGCTTCAACAGCTGCGTTGGAGGGCGCCTAATCTATCACGCTTCTTTCTACTGGGGCGGAAAGGGGGGAAAGAGAGGGGAGCGTAGACCCAAGAAGGCCACGCATGCGCGGCATGGTATGATGTCCCAGAACTCGGGGGTCCTGTTATTCTGATATCCGTTACGAGGGGCTCTGGTCCTAGCTGGGTATCTGGTGCTTGTCGTCTTGAGATGTCAGGCTCCCACCTATACGTGTTCCATTCAACGGTTCATTGAACGAGTCTAAACACCGAGACCTTCGCACCGTATGAGATTTCATGCGCTTTTCATGCGCTCTTCTGGGGTGACATGATTCCAAAGACTCTTCATCTACACCGCCGCGCTCTCGGCTAGGTGCATACTGATTCGAACTTGGCATGCTGCTTCCGCGGCCTGTTATCCATATATTCGCCATTCGGGCCCATCCATGTCCATAACAAGCCAGTGTCGAGCGGCAAAGACTCTTCCCTACGGAAGACGTTGGCCTGCTACTTGTTTTAATCACAGACGTCGCCAGGCGTGGCAGTGGCGGTGCCCTCTCCCTCCTCGCCTTTCGCAAGCAAAAATCGAAGTCCCCCATGCATTTCGGGTTGAAAGAGCAGGCTGGTGGCAGTATATCTGGATCTCACGGCCATCGAGGTTGCATTTCGTGCGATCTGTCCTTCCCTCTTCCTGGGAAGGAACTTGTCAACCATTTTGAACTCAGTCGGGTTCTGTTCAAAGCCGCAAATCTTTCACGTCACGACACACACCTGGTACAGTCGACGTTAGCGTATCATTGCTGCTCTACCTATGAAAATCGAGGTTCCTAATCAAAGCCTGGCTATCCCACACCAAGATCGGGCAGACGCGGCGTCTGGCCGGGCGCACGACTGTATGCAGAAAACCCGAATCCTGCCACCACACAAAGCCTGCAATGCTTAGCCCATACCATAGACAGAAGAGACAAAACAGAAACAGGCCAGTAAGCAATTCATTAGGGACTATCATCTGTCCGGAAGCCACGGGCACCGTGCTTTATATCGCAGTAAAAGTTAGAAAACAGCCTAAGGCTGATGAGGGGTATAAGGTGAATTGAATGACGACAAAGGCATGTGATGGACTTTGACCACAGGACCGTCTGGACCGTCTGGGTAACCCGCGGTCGTCCCATCCACAGTGCCCTGATCGCTGGAGACCTCAGCGGGGGCGTGAATAGGGTCCAAGGGCGGGCTGGGAACCGAAGGGATGGCGTTGAGATGAGAGGAGCAGAAGAGGGCAAGCTGGGCCAGTGCGGGGTCAGTTGTGGGCGGGCACTCGTTGGATGCAGTGCTGCAACTATTTTCGGTCACCGAAGGACTTTGTTCAACCCCATGGCCAGGCTGAGGACTCTGAGTCGGTGCCTCCTAGGTCGCCGCAGTAGTCTCTTCCTTGTTCGCCTGAGGGTATGATAGGCCGGCGTTCTGAGCAACTCGTTTCCAGGTCTCTAGTTCCTTGTAGAGACGCTCGCACTCTTGCTTCAGCTTGTCATTGGAGGCACTGAGCTCTGCAATAGCTTGCTCCGTAAGCAGCTTCTCCAGGGTCCACTTCTCAATGTTCGACGACTCATTGTCCTTGAGCTGGTTGATGAACGTAACTGCGCGCTGAAGGATTGATCCTTTGTTCTTTTCACAGTTGGGAACAATCTTGGCAAGCTCATTAATGCCCTCATTGATAGTCTCACGGCGGCGGCGCTCAACTAATTCCTTGTCAGTGTTGGGCTCATGGGCAGGTGTGACTTGTACCGACCTTCTTTGTGGTTGTCTTTCCGCATCTTGTGCCACTCCTCAGAGCCAACATCGGGTTTCTTAGCTGGGGTACTGGCAGATCCGGAGGAGTAACGGTGCTGAGGCTGTGGTGGCTGTGGTTGGTGGGTTTGGTGAGGTTGCTGAGGCTGGACATCCTGGACACCGTTCGGTGGTTGGGGAGCCGCAGGCAGCTGGCTCAACATTGCATCAGGCGGGGTAACAGCATGGCTGAAGGTGTGATCCTGGTGAGTCGGCTCGTTGTTCGTCTGAGCCGCAAACTGCTCTTCTGTGGTGGACGGGACATGGAGAGTCGGGTACATTCCAAGGGCGGCTGCAGCAGTGCTGGAGGCGTTGGCTGGGTCGGCCGCCTCTGAGTGCTCAGCGGCAGCAGCTTGCTGGAGAGCGCTAAAGTCCGCAACGTTGACGCCATTAGCGGCAGCGGCAGCGACTTGGGCAGCCTCGACGGCATTCTCGATAAACGCAGTACTGTCAACATCGGACAGGGGAGCGCTGGCGCGCTTAGCACGGCCAGGACTTTCTGGTTCCGACAAATCGTCGCGCTTGCGCTTCTGGCCCGGCGAAGGCGACTGGGCCAGCCCAGAGAGGTCTGGGTGATCACCGATGACGTCGGCCATGGTCGAGATGTTGTGTGAGCAATGAGGATGTTGTGGAAAGGTCGTTGAGAGTGCCGCTCACGGGCGGATATTTGCGCGACACACCAAGCCGGGGTGAGGCGGAACTGAGATGTCGTCAGTTTCAAAGGTTTTTCATCAGAGTCTTGTGGCTCAAGTTAAAAAGCCTAGCAATGCAGCAACGAGAGCACGTCGAGGCAGGCTAGAGACCGAGGCAGGAGGAGGTTCAACACCGATTGAGCACGCCATGTATCTCGAGTACGAAGGCATGAGAGCACTTGCTCTTTAGATCCAAAGGCTCTTGCAGTTAGTGCAGCTGAGATCACAAGGCAAAGAAGAGGCAGGCGGCGTTGATCGATGATCATCTCGGTTGCAGAACCGCGTAATGAGGGGGCAGCTTGAATGCTGCGCCAAAAAACGCAACAAATCCCTCACGCGAATGTGCGAACATCGCAGGTGCTTGACGCGAGTAAATAGCAGCAAATCAATTTGTGAATCACTTGATTTGAGTTGGGAGCGAACAATCGCCATGCGCGTCGACTGTCAATAGAGGCAGGCACGTAGTCCTGAGCAAAATTGGCGAAAAGCCGAGCGACGACGAGGTCAAAGGGGAAATCTCGTCGTGCGGTCGCATTGCAGTTGTGACGGTGACGGCGGGCGGCAGGTTGGATTGAATGATCGTCGGGGGTAGAGAAAAATGGGACAGTTCGCATACCTCTAGATCATGTGCTTCGCGGCGTGTGGTCTGGGCGGTGAGTGAGCTGGCTCCCAGATCACGGGTTTTGCTGGAGTTCACGTGTTGTCGGCGTGATCAAACTCGTGATATCGCGCCGCGGCGGGGGGTCCTCGTCCGGATGGATCCCGTCGGCTGGTTGGTTGGTCGGTTGCTCTTGTAAGTGTCGAGTCGACGAGCGACCGGGATTTTTTTTCTTCACAAATGACGAGTCCTGAAAAGAGAAATCACGGTGGCTTTTTCGGCAGTCTGTCTTTCTCTTATTACTTTTTTGACGCGGCGGATTGGTTGAGTTGGACTGGTCGGCTTTGGGAGGGGAGCAGGAGCGACGGCGGCGGGAAGCTCTGGTCACGCGGCGAGGGAAGAGGGTGAACACGTGCAAAGTGGGTGAGGCTGGAGATAAATACGCTTGAGGGTGATGGAAGATGCGGGCCTGAGGCAGGACAATGGTGCAGGCCAATCAGGGGCTGGGAAGCCACACACCCACAGCGCTCGGCTGGCCTGTCCCCCGACTGCCCCGATCCAATCCCAGTTCTTCAGAGGGGCACACGCTGCAAGAGTGTCCCAGGCTGGTGGCATGCGAGTGATTTGTCCATGTCGCGCCTTATCGATTGCGCTGCCGGCAGCATCGCCGCTGCTGTTAGCAATGCACACATCGGCCGGCCAAAGCTACACTACAGGGCCTCGCTCCCCCAAGCAGGGGTAGCTTCGACCGGTCTGCGGCGGAAAACAGCAACCATCCACCAGCTCTCGCGCGTCAGGAAATGCCGAGCCTCGCCAATCACCTGATGACCCCGTAGGCTGCCAGCATGAATCACTTGACTGATGGGCTGTGAGACATTCCACTTTGAAAACGAGCACAGCAGATACGCCGGCTCCGAGATAGCCTCTACCTTCGTGTCCGACCCTCGACCACGTCGGGTTTGTTGAGTGCCTCGATACGTACCGTACGGATACCGCCCGCCGCCTTATAAATGCATTGAGGTGGGGTCGCTGCTAGGCCGAGTCCGAGGTTATCAGCTGTCTTATGTAAGCCAATTGAGCCACAAGTATGGTCCGTGCGCCGAGGGAATCCGTCATTGTGGGGGGTTCTCGATGAAGCAATGAGCTGTACGTAGTGACGGTGAGTCGTCGATACAAGATGACTGGGATGCACGGAGCTGTAGGACGTTGGTTGAAGCATAGGCGACGGCGAGTCTAATGTCCGTACAAAAGACAATATTCACTTCCAAAGTACCAGTTGCCTGACTATCTGTAGAAGATCATCGGAGCTACTCCCGCCCCGCCACATCAAACTGAATAGGTACCTAACACCAGTGACACCTGTTGGCCGCACGTATCAGTGCATCCCGTCTGTGCTTCGTTCGACCTTTCTGCACACACCCACGCCCAGCAGCACTTTTCTGCCTCCTCGAGGAGGCCTGCCAGCGAGACTACGACTTCAACAGAGAACCCATTGAACCTGGAGGACTTTCATCCTTGATAGCCGCCACCATGGCAGACCACGAGCACGCGACAATCAAGCACCAAGACCACCTCCTCCTCGTAAGTCCCGTCACTCGGAAAAGAGCCCGGCTACCTACCCCCTCTCTGTTTCAACGCCGCTAACCACCATTGAACGCCAATGAATACAGGACCAACCGCTTCTCCGTCTCCCCTACGAGCTCCTCCGCAAGAACTTCCGCTCCGCCCACTTCACCGTCGAAAAGGAGTCGACCGCCGTAAAGTCCCTCCTCAAGGAGACCGCCACGGCCTCGGTTAATGGCCGCGCCTCCCCCGACGATGTTCTCCGGAACCTCGACACCATGATCGCCCGCATGCGTGGCGTGAAGCGGAAGCTCACCGCCCACGCCGACGAGGAGGCCCGCCTGACCCGCCAGTCCGCCGCCCGGATCTCCCACCTCGGCGACCTGTACGGCATGCACTCGGTCGACGACGTCAAGTACGAGGCCTGGAGCCGCGCCCGCCTGGACCGGCTGTTGGTGGATTATCTCCTGCGTCACGGCTACAATGACAGTGCCAAGGCCCTCACGGCCGAGCGAGAGATGGACGACCTCGTCGACGTTGAGACATTTGTGCAAATGAGCCGGATTCAGGAGTCGCTGCGGAAGGGCAGCGTCGTGGAGGCGTTGGCGTGGTGCCAGGATAACAAGAAGGAGCTGAGGAAGACGGACGTTGGTGCCCCCTCCCGAAGAACTCTCAAAAGAAGCAATCGCTGACAGCAGCTGTTTTGCAGAGCAACCTCGAGTTCATGCTCCGCTTCCAGCAGTACATCGAGCTCGTCCGCACCCAGCAGCAGCCGAAGCTCCTCGAGGCCATTGCCCACGCCAAGAAGTACCTCGTCCCCTTCAAAGGGACCTACCCGGAAGAGCTCCGAAAGGCTACCGGCCTCCTGGCTTACCCGCCCAGCGCCGCCAATGTCTACGCGGACCTCTACAGCTCAGTCAGGTGGGAAACCCTCGCGGAACTCTTCACGACGACGCACAACCGCCTTCTCGCCCTCCCTTCGTCCCCGCTGCTGCACATCGCCCTCTCCTCGGGTCTGTCCGCCCTCAAGACGCCCGCCTGCCACTCCGCGTCCTCCTCGCACGTCGCCCCCTCCGACGCGAACACGGCCACCAATGCTTCCGCGACGGCCGGCACCCAGTCCGTCTGCCCCATCTGCTCGACCGAGCTCAACGACCTCGCGCGTAACGTGCCGTATGCCCACCACACGAAGAGCTACGTCGAGCACGACCTCCTGCTGCTGCCCAACAGCCGCGCCTACGGCAAGGAGCGCCTCGAGGACTATGCCAAGAAGTCGGGCCTGCCGCCGGATCAGGTCAAAGACTTGCGGACGGGTGAGGTGTATCCGATGCACAAGCTGAAGAAGGTGTTTATCACGTAAAAGAGGCGGGCAGCAGGCACCCCCTCAGTCATTATCTCTCGGGTTTCTCGGTACAACGGCATCATGACCCTTGTCGTAGCCTTGCACTCCATACTGCATGTTTTTTTTTTCTGCTTATCTATTTGGCAATTCAGCGGTAGTCTAGTCCATACAGGGTCCGGCGTATTTCAGGCGCAGCGTTTGTTTTCTTCATCAGATTGATTAGGAAAGGGGACCACGCTACCCCGTAAAACACAATACATAGTCGTATCAGACAAAACAGAGTAGACCAATCGAGGCCATTATGAAATCGAAATAAAAGGGTTCTTCTGTCCTCATTGTTTCTTCGTAGCTTTAAGGGCTATCGGGCATGCAATGCAAGCAACGAGGCGAGGGATCAAGTTTCGAAAAAGCAGGCAGAACAGCTATAAACTCGCGGTTGAATTGCAGTCGGTAAAAAACCCCTAAGAAGCCCCCCACCAGCCCCCTACCGCCCGTTGATCCAGGTATTCACAGTACAATACATGATTTTAGAAAAAAAAAGAGAAGTTTGTTTCATGCGCTCATTTTCTTCTCCTTTCCTCTTCCCCCTACACTCCCTTTCGCCCTCGCTCTTTTGAAACCATGCGATAAACCTACTAACACCTTAGCCTCTTCGCTACGGCCGGTTTCCACCACGTCTGGATGTTGGTATGCATAGAAACAAAAGACAACCACTTCTCCACCAACAAAATAGTCCACGCTTTCGTTACTTTTTCTCTCCTTACTTGCGCAGTGTTTGTGTGTGTGTTGTGTTTTCCTTTTGAAAAAAAGAAGATATAAACAGTTTTCCCCTTCCCTGTTTTCTCATTCGTCCCTGCGTGATTTCATGAAGACCAGGACCCTTGTCCGAATCCCAACTCCACGTATCAAAATATAGACCCAAAGTGAGAAGAGACAGGTGGCAACGAGTGTCGCAAGAAGCTCGATCAATTCACCTGGTTCAAAAGGAGGGCTTGTTGTGGTGGTGAGGGAGGAAAAGGCTCCCTCGTAGATGTAGATGAATAATGTATACAATACCAACTCCCAACGCGTGCCAGACCCCTCGGAGATCAAGTCACCATGGCCTGTCCCGAGGTCGCCCAGCAACCGTTGGTTTGCCTCTCGGCCTCCAGAAGCAGAGGTGCAGCCGCGAAGGTTGGGTGTGCAGGAAGTCTATCTGCTGCCAGTAAACGCAAAGTTTCCGAACACGCCACCGCCCCCGCCCGGCGTCATCGGCCCCATGGACAGGCCATTGGTGTTATGCGCCTGGGCGGCCGGCGTGCTGACAAGACCGACACTGGCGGTGTTGGGCGTGCTCGGCCCTCCGTTCTGCTGCTGGCCGTTGGGACCCTGCTGCCCCTGCGAGGCGTCCTGGTTGCCGGCGTTGTTACCGAACGGCAGCCGCTCCAGCACCAGGAGATCCGGAATTCCCAGGCCCCAAACCTTGCCGACGTGCTCCTCAGGGATCTCTCCGTTGAAGATCTTGTCTCTCATCTGGAAGAACACCTTGCCCGTGAGCAGAGAGTCGGAGCCGGCCTGGTGCGCGTTGCCCACGCGCTTGATCTTGAGCGAGTCGGCGATGTTCTCGAGGCCGGACTTGTGCTCGAACTTTTGGAGGATGTCGGCGCTGCTGGGGTCGCTGGGGGTAAGCAGCCCCGAGTTGTGGAGCCGGATCGCATGCTTCATCAAGTGCTTCACGTCGTATGCCGACGGGAAGTAGAGCTTCATCACCTGGTCGAAATCTGCTTCGTCGTTCGGGAGGTCGTTGCAGGTGAGGAGCTTTGTGAGGTAGCCGAAGTCGTAGCCGCCGTGGAACGAGATCCATTTCACGTTGTCGAAGCATACGAGGCCGGAGGGGATAAGAAGGGCCGCGAACTCGTGCGGGTCGATGCCGTCCCTTTCGAGGGCGTTGAAGTCGATTCCGGCGCTCGATAATGATTCGATCGACTTCTCGTTGTACATGTCGTCTTTGACGGAGAACTTGAAGTTGAACTGCCACGCATAGGGGAAGGGGCCTTGTGACGCAGCCTTTTTTCCAGCGGCGCCGAGCTCGACGTCCTGTGTAGAGTTTGGTCGGGCGGGAGGGGTGTCTCCGTCCTCGTTGAACAGCGTCAGGCCGATCTGGATGACTTTAAGCATATCGACGTTGGTGCGCAGGCACTGGTAGTGGTAATCGCTCTTTCCTCTGAAAGATCCCATCGGCCGCGACACAACGCCCGGAAACTCGGTGTCCTGAAAACGGCGGCGTCAGTCAAACTTCCATCGGTCCGTGAGGTGTTAGGCTGGGCAGGTCAGCTAACCATTGCGATATAAGGGTACCTGTCGACGAGCTCCCTCAACACAGCCATCTCCTCCACGAGGTTGTGCTTCCAGACCTCCCGTATCCTTCCCTTGTTCTGCGTGGTCCGCGCCGGGGCGCCGCCGTGCTCGAGCGCGAAGTTGTGCTGCCCCTGGCCATGCTGCTGTTGCTGCAGGTTCGCCGCGTGGAAGCTCATGCGCGCGGCGTGGCCGCCGAGCCCGGTGTCGGCGCCGAGGGGGAAGCCGCCATTCAGGCCGGGGGTGCCGCCGAGCACATTGCCGTTCGCCGTGAAGGGACTGATCTGGGCGTTGGCGTTGATGTAGGAAGCGGCCGCGCCCAGCGGAGGCCCATGGTTCGCGCCGTGACCCTGAGCGGCGTGCGAGGGGAACTGGGGGTGGTAGGGCGATATGGTGTTGGGTCCGCCAGGGAACCTAGGCAGCTGTGGCGGCATACCAGATTATGCCTTCCCGTCGAAGGGGCGGTGTCGTCGTGGGGAGGGTTTTGTGCGTTGCTCGAATCTACCGTGACGTCGGGAGAGGTGTGGTCGGTTTCTGAGGGGTTGTGGACGATCCACGGCCCTGCATTTGCGTCTGGGGGTGAGAGAGGCACAGGGGCTGGCAGCAGAATAGCGCCTTTGTTCAATCTACCGCCTCCGGTTGCCGATGCTGAAAGGTCGCTCGAGAAAGTGCGCCCGGATAGAAAAAATCGCGTGTTAAGTTCGATATTGCTGCGCCGATTGATTTCCCGTTCGTCTCGTCCTGGTCTGGGTTGTGCGAATCGCGCTGGCAAGAAGGTCTTGACTACTGTCTCTGTTTTAGGACAGAATGTGTGAAGGCGGCTTGAAAGCTTGCCAGTTGGACCGCACGATCAGGGACGAGAGTGGTCTGTGCACGGGCTGGAGAGAGGTACGTACCTGGCACGGGACTTTCCGACAACAACCTCACAGAGATCTCCAATCAGCTTCCTCCGAACTCTACTGACCACCACCCCGAAGTGCCCATTGTTGTACGGCAAAACGACATTTACACAGCAATCATGCAGCCGACGAGGTATTCCCCCTCAGGACGTTCAATTGGGTCGATATGGGTGGAACCGGACCGCTGACAATTGCCCTCTGACGCTAGGTTAAGGATGGCGGGCCACGGCCCCAAGCCCAACATCACGGGCTTCGACATGAGAGCCTTCAAGGAGGCCGCCGGCCAGCCCAGATACGACCCCTGGGAGAGAGCGTAAGCGAAACCCGAGCTGTCACTTGTTCTCGACGATTCCGCGGCGTCCCGCTGACGATTGAGGCTGCAGAGAGGCCTGGAGATACAAGGGCCAGTTCACGAGATTCAACCGTTTCAAGGGATCCTTCCCCGGCCTGGGCATCGCCACCGTTGCTTTCGCCGGCTACTGCGCTTTCGAGTACTTCTTCCTGAACGACGACCACCACCACGGCGACAGCCACGGCAAGGACCACCACTAGAGGGGCCGTTTCGAGGGGAAGGAAGACGGAGAGGAGTCGGCTCCGCTGTACAATTTACCTCTCGGGCCGGCAGACCGGCTCGCTGGATGGGCTAGACGAAGACGAAAATTGAATTTCCGCGATCAAGAAAAGCCTGGTGGTGTGGCGAGTCTCGAAGACGGCGCCGACGTGATGACGTTTCAAAGTGGTGACATATCGAATGGTGACATAGCAAATGCTAGGTGGGAATAGGCCACGGACGCTGCTGCTGCTTGATGAGCGCGAGCAAGCGTTTTGATATCTCAAGGAGGGGTTCGTAGGTGATCACGAGCGCCGGGCAGTCTCCGGTGAGATATCAATTTCGTGACCTCGGCATTCCGAACCAGGCCCGTCAGCAAGCCCGCAGCGTGACCAGTGACTAGAGTGAGAAACACAGCTCCTTCAAGATCATTCTGTGTTGCTTCTACTTGCCAGTCTAGAATCAAGGTGATATTACCAACGTGGTGGCTTTACAATGATGGCGGGCAGCCGCAGGATCCGGAGCGACATGCACTGCCCCAACAGCATCACCCAACCACGACCTTGCTCCGTCAGCCGGTTCCTGCATGCGTGCAAACGCAATCCGGTTGGAAATGGAGACTCCCCTTTCCGCCCAGTGCTTCTCTTAACGTCTGTTAGCTCGGCACTGCGTCCCCTTCTCATCAATTCGCCAAACATCACAACCACCTGCCGTGGAGCATCGTACAGTTAGTTCCAGACTATACTCAGCGCCGACAACGGGAAGTGTACTCAGGCGACGAAGACCTCTTTTTGGAAACGTGTCGTTGCACAGACGCACATTTCAAAACGGTCATCCCATCACGGCTCCTGTCACCGCCCCTTTCAGCCCTGTCCAAGCTTCAACTGACGAAGGGAAAAGCAACCTCTCTACTGCGTTCTGCGAGGCACTTTCGAAGACAGAACGTAGAGAGAAGCCGAACTGATCATCAAAAAGTAAGGACCAGCAAGTGGGTACTCGACAGATGCTTCATTCTCTACTAGGCTGCTCATGCATGAAAGTAGTATATGCCATAATGTCGCCAAACTATAATGCCAGCTCATTGGTATCGCGTTGTCCGTAGTATTTCAAAAACCCGAACACAAAAAATTACCCAACGCCATCATGCTCCAAGCGTCTCACAGAAATATGTCATAGATCTTTTTTTCGTGCCTCAGTCGAGACCGAGGCCGTTGACCGCGTCTAGCGCATGGTCCACGCACGTCTCTAGTTCGGCAACGCGATGCTTCAGGCCGCGGTTCTCGTCTCTCAGCAGGCTGACGGTATCCCACGCAGCCCGTCCATCCTGGCCGCGACAGTTGGCGCAAGACGACGAGCCAGTTTGGTCCTTTGACGGATCTCCCGTCACGCCTCTCATGAGCTTCTGGAAGACGCTGGTCTGCTGCTGCGGCGCCTTCGGGGCACCGGACCGCGTCACTCGGGGCGGTCCAAGGGTATTTCCGGTATTTGTCCTGGTAACCGGCGTCGGTTGCACCTCAGCTATGCTACCCTCGAAAACGCTCGGGGCGGCTGTGGTAGGACTGCGTGATCTTGAAAAGACGCTGGCGTCCTCGACGCTCTCGTCGTCCGTGTCGAAGCCGGCACTCTTTCTCCACTTTCTTCTAGCCTGATCGTCCTCAGCGCCAAGGTCTTCGGATATTGAGGATCCTTCGGAAATAGGGCGGCCCCGATCCCTCATCAAACGCTCCTCTTGCCTGGCCTTCTTCTCGGCTGCCAACTCCGCCATGAGCTGCTGCATGGACTGCTCCTGCTCGGCGACCTTGCTGGCCATGTTTTCCAGCTGAACCTTCAGGTGCTGAATGCGCGTCTCCGCCTCCTCGCCCTCGTCCTCTTGCGCGTCCCGTTCCTCCCGCAGTTCCAGCAGAGCCGCGTTTTGTCTTTGGTAGGCTGATTGAAACTTTGTCAACAGGCCGACGGCCGTGGCCTCGAGGTTTTTGAACGCGGCGGGCGAGAAGGCATCGCGGTGAGTGGGTGACGACGGAGGGAATAGAGCTTCTTGGATGTTCAGGCTTAGTAATTTTTGGTCCTGCTTCGGATCGACGGGTCCGGGACTGCTCTTCGAAAACGGCGAGCTGAAGAAGGCGAACCGCGAGGTGCTCGGGGACACGCCTTTGGGCGTCTGGTCGGCGGTTCCCCTCCGTTGTAATCTCGACGGCGTATCGTCTGCGGCATTCTCGTTTGCCCCAGAGGTCTGGGTCTTGGGGCTGGTGTTGTCTGCAGCGTTGGGCGAGCCGGAGCCTCCCAACCAGCCGCTCAGGATGCCTCCGCGAGCGGGCTCTGTTGAGCCTGTTGACTTCCGACTTCTGTTATCTCCGGTGAGAGGCATGTTGACCGACAAGGGACGGCCGCTCCCTCGCTCCGTGGAAGGTGAAAGCGTCACTTGCGGGATGGAGTAGTTCGAGGAGGAGGGGAAGTTCGGAACTGATTGCTGCCTCTGATGACCAGTCTGCAGTCGAGGGAAGCTTCGGCGGGCGGGCGGGGTAATGCGACACGGCTCCGGCTGGGTAGGCGGGATGTTGTTTATGGCAGCACCGGGGGTGGTAGCGCTCGGGGAAGCTGGATCGTCTTCTGGATCAAGGCTCGCGGGTCCATGTGCACGTCGGACAGTTTGAGTCTCGTTCATTCCAGAGGCGATCGTTGGGCGCGGGACGGTCGACGGGTAGTCTTGGGTGGAGGCGGCGTGCCGACTTAGCATAATGGGTTAATGTTTCGTGTGGGACGGGCAATATCTTTCTCCTCCCGGACAAGTTAGCTGGGATGGGCTTGAGCCAGGGTTGGCGGACTTGTTGGTACCAGGAATGCGAACAGATCAAGACCAGTCTGGGCGGCCCAAAACAACGAGCCAGGGGAGGGGTGCCTTCCGTCTAACTAGGAACACCCCAAGTCCAGCCGGGTCGCGAGGGCAGACGAAGAATGGGCAGATGGAGGAGACGAGAGACGTCGGTAGGGGAGGGCGCTGGAGTCGGTCGGTCGACAAAGAGGAGAGTGGCAGACAGACTTCAGGCAAGAAGCCGGGTCCCCCTGCAAGCGAGAATAGCGAGCGACGTTTGATTGCGCAGCAGGCCGAGGTGACAGGCGGACGGACTGCACAACTCGCATGAACCTCCTGGATAGACTGGTTGAAGCCGGACGGACCCAGTCCTTGCAGATGTGCGCAAGCTGCCGGATCGAGGGCAGGAAGAGCGGTGGTGAGAAGGATAGCGCGGCGGCGTCGTCGGCGGCTTGGGCTTGGTAGTAGGCGGGTTGTGGGTTGATTGATGAAGACGTGCAGTCGAGCTGTCCGAGTCGCAGGTGAGTACGCAACTGCGCTTGTGGCTGAGAGCTAAGGTAGAATGCGTTTCTGTGCCGAGTCGACGTCTTGTTTATATTGATCGTGTATCTCTCCTATTGCGGGAGGAGAAAAAAAGCGGGGGATCCGTTGCGGGTGCTGCTCCAGTGCTCTGCACCGCTGCTTGGCGTTGCACCTGGCTCAAAGAAAGGCGAGCCGAGTCAGGCGGTCAGTACGACGGCCGTCTGACAGCAAGCACCAACAAAGACGTTAGGCCAGAGGTTTGCTGAAGAAAGCTCGAGTTTGCAAAAGCGCCGACGGCTACAGAAACTGCGAAGAAGAAAAGTTGACAACGGGGGAACCCTGAGTTCCGGTGGCCGTTAATAAGGTGCCTTGCTATGACGAGAGGGAACGACTTAAACCTTGGACAGGACACATCAGCCAGATATCCGTAGACGGATATGTATTCAGGTACCTATCAATCCGGAGACCACAGCGCCGATATCAAGGTCACCACCACCAACTGGCAACAATTGGAAGAGGCTGGGATACGTGCTGCCAACCCCATGTCCGGCCTGCTGAGAGCCCCATTGAAAACGCCGTCTTCCACTGGAACCAGTGGCCATGAGCATCCCGTTCCTTCCATCTCAGAGGCTACTGCGCCTAAGAAAGGCAAAAAGACCGCCGTCAAGTGACCGGCTTTGGTGCCTGGAAACAGCCACTCAGTCCGCCAGATCCACGCTGGAACGCAACGCAACGCGGTAATAGGTACATCCACCAAAGACGACGTCTCGGAGGCACAGGCACAGGCACAGCACTCTACATGGTGCACGTACCACATAGCACCCACACCCCCCCTTCTCCCAGTGCACAGGGACTTTGATGGACCCTGGAAGTTGCACTGCGTCCGTCCCGTGCGTGTTTGGAGGAACTCGGCATCTCGCTCCCATTCCTCACCAAGAATCCTTCCGCATCTTGGCTGATTTGTGTGTGTGTGTGTGTGTGTGTGTGTGCAGCGATTACAGGGTGGGAGGCTTCTTTCTCCGTGAATGGTGCATGGTAGAATCTCGCCCTCCGCGGACGATCATATCGCTACAAGCCGTTCTCTAGCTGAACTCTGACGACCTGGATGGCGTCATGGGGCCAGACCCGATGCTGCTACGTACCTACCGTGTATTGTGTAAGCCCAGGAACCTTATTCGAAAAGAGCTTGCTTCCCAAGGCTCTGTCAGGCATATCCGGAGGCAAAAAAGAAAAAAAAAGTGAAATCAAAATACCGACATGCTGCACACAAGTCAAGACTCTCGGCGACCGCCACGCTCAGGCACGCAAACCCCCGTTCCTCGCGGGAACGCCAGCCGCCCGTCCTAGATCAGATGGGCTCCCAAGAAGCATCAGTGCACCAGCCGCCCCGAGGCCCTCCCTCCCCCTAGTCCGATTGAAGAAACACGATCGAAGAAACCATCTTCCGTCGCTTCCCTTTTTTTTCCTCCCCCGCGACGCACGGTCGATCAAACCTCCAACGCTACGGATACCATTAGCGGAGGAACGCTCCGGCGACTAGCGATCTTCTTTGACGATCCATTCTTCTAGGTGGTTGGGGAGTACTGCTAGAGTACACTAGAAGCCCAAGGTAGCAGCCGTGTGATCCGTGATCCAGCTTGCCAGCACCTCGTTGATCGTCTACTGTTGCCTATGGGCTCCCTCCTGTCTCAGGTGAGGTAGAACACAAGCCGTGAGGACGACGTTTCTTCGACATCTCACGTTGAGCGACGCACGTGGTGGATCGGCCAGATCGCTGCTGCTTCGACCTCATACGCAACTTGGCAACCTGCGTTGGCTCATGTGCGAGCTAGAAACATGGTTCAACCGGTCGAGCAACGGACAACGCTAGCACGCAGACCTCCCGGCCACTTCGTCGGCGTCATCACGTCTTTCAGTAATCCAAAAACGGCTGCAGTAAAAGGCACAACTGTTTTCAATCAGCCAAAACATGGAGCTTCCGACTGAACGGTCCTGGGCCGACGTAGAGGTAAAATTCATCGGGCCGCCAATAACGCAGCCACAGCCGTCAAGCCACGCAGTGCCGAAACCATCCATCGCGCAGCTAAAAACAGACAGCCCTCTTCCACTTGCAACTGATTGTCTTTCACTCCTTCCACTCGGTCCTCCCGTTGCTGCTCGCGCCGTTCCCCCCCTTATGCCGACCAAAGCTCTGACATGGAATCATTCGGCTGCCTCTCGAGGAGCTCGTGCAATGGTCCTGCACTTGGAAAGGTGAAGACACGAAAGGGGAAGAAAGATGCTCCGAGCACTGGGGTTGCAGATTTGACTCCCGATATCAATCGTCAATTCTCCTTTCTTGCTGTCCGCTATGCCAGTCAAAGGATAAATGGTTTCCAACGAGTTGGATGCAATGACCTACTTCTTCATATCGGTCTAGCTAGCTAAACATCACGATATACCCTTTAGTTGACGGTTTGAAAGCTGACATCGAGACCAATCTCTTAACAAGAATCAACAGCTATCCTCTCGTGGACGCAACGTGAACATCCAAAGCCAAGAGCAAATTGGAAGACCGCTTCTCGGCTCCTCAAAACCTCATGCCTCCGCCCGTCTCAACATGCACCACCACTCAAACGGCGTCAGCTGCCGAACGACCTCCCTCCGGAGCTCGGGGTCCCTCACCGGCGGCAGCCGGCTCTCGTCGACCTCGAAGCTTCTATGCTCGATGACCTCCAGCCCGTACTTCTCGTACAGAATCCTCCCGAGCGGCGTCGCCTCGATGTACACGTCCAGGCCCAGCCGGTCCGCCCTCTCCATGCCCCAGTCCATGATCAGGGACGCGGCGCCCCTGCGGCGGTGCTTCTTGACCGTGAACAGGATGTTCAAGACTGTCGTGGTCAGCAAGTCCCTTCGCGTCCAACAACGACAACCCCTGACTCGACAAACTCACAAACATGAGGCCGGTTCACATTCTTCGCCGCAGACCCCAGAAAATCATTCATCAACATCGTGGCAACCTCCCTAGGCTCGCCCTCGGGGAACCACGTCGCCTCAACCTTGTCAACCTTGTCGTACGGGTTTCGCCCCTTCTCGTGGATGCACCACTTGCCCCCCGCCGCGATGTCCCCCGTCTCCTCGTCGACGACCTTGAGCCATGTACTCGTCGGGTCCGCGTGGTGCCACGCCCTCAGCCGCGTCGTCGACTCCTCCAGCGCCGCTTCCCGCGCTGCCTCGTCGTGTGGCCGCCAGTCGCCCATGAAGAGACGGCAGAGCGGGCTGTCCGGGTCCGAGAACCCCTCGCGGAAGGCCGCGATGAGCGGGCCGAACTCCTCGTCGTCTTTGACTTCTTGCAGCTTGAGACCCATTGTGAATTAAAAAGTAATTCGATGATTGGGTTTGGCGGAAGCTGCGAAGGAGAAAGGGGCACCTTGGCATGTTCATATAAGTTTGTTTCTTTCTCGTCTGAATTTTGCGTCTGCCGGACGGCAAGCGTCGAAGCGGGCATACCTCTCTTACGAGACGGCGAGATTCCGAGGTGCGGCTCGGTCTGGCTCGGTCTCCATGCGAACAGACCTCTCACACGAGACGGTGAGATATCCGAGGGGGACTCTTATCTCACACCTCAGTGGATAGGTATCCCACCTTCTGCAAGTAGCGAAGGCGACGACGGACAGACCAGCTGACGACAATCATGTTACACAGAGGCATAGCAGTAGTACTCACCTACCTATGGTAGGACCAACACAGGCAGTACCCAAGGAAAATACACACCGATAAAAAATGCGCTTGACCAGCGCATTTATTCAGCAATTCAATATGTCAAGAGGCACAAGGATACGTTGCTGGATTGCCCCCTTTCGCATGTCGCCTGAAGCTATCGTCTGGAGGGCAATGAGGGCACTTACGATGGGTTCGATTGCCTTCCCTTGCGCACGAGGCTACACAGGCAGAATGTGCGCCCAGCACAGCAAATTTGGTCATAAAAATGCCATGAAAAGTCCCATTAGAATGCCATTTTCAATGGCAACCCAAACCAACTAAAATACAATGCCTTGACCCCAAGCAGCAACTTCGTCTAGTAGAAAGACTCGACCATGGTATCCTTCAGGTTGGTGTTGACGTTGCTCGGGCCCAGACCCTCGCCGAGTCTGAAGACGCTCTCGATGACGCTGAGCTCAGTCGCAGTCGTGTCGAGACCGGTGACGGCCATCCAGTCGTTGACGACCATGCCGGCGCCGACGACGTTGCTGCCGCGGTTGACACTGCCAGCAACAAGAGGAACCTGCAGCAGACTGGACAGCTCGTCCTGGTCCTGTATCGAGGTCTTGGGGTGGACGAGGCCGCCCTGGTTCGAGAGCGACATGTAAGAACCGACGAGGACGTTGTCGGCGATGGTCTGGCGGAAGACCTCGACGCCGAGCACGTCGGCGATGATCTCCTCCGTCTCGCGCTCCAGATCCGGGTGGATCAGGGCGATGTGGTCGTTGCAGACAATGACGTTGCCGAGGGCCGAAAGACGCTCCTCTATCCTCTGGATGCGAATCTCATCTGGCAGGCTATTGCGAAGATGTTGAAGCTCCTGGTCCGTTGTGCTCGTGGGGACCAAGAGGCCCTTGCGGTTACTGCAGAGGCGGTGGTCAGCTCGCCATTCCTATCCAACTGAACCTCGCGACGGCCAGTGACCGGCCAACACAAGACTGTATCGCGCCTGACTTACCCAGCTGTCAGACGGCCGATAATTCTGGTGCCGGCAATAGTTGTCCGGCAGATGGGGATGACATCTTGCAGCTCCGCCTCGAAGACACTGTAGAAGTTCTCGCTCGCGCCGAGGGCGACCAGAGCGTAGGAGTTGGTGAGAGTCGAGAAAACGCCGACCCTAAGAGCATCTCAAGTCAGCATGACAGGTTCTCACTCGACAATCGTGTCGGTCTGCCGGCGTGGTCCGGCAGCAGCGGCGGCGGCAGGACGACGCAAAAAAATGTAGGATGGCGGGGTTGCGGGGTCGGGGTTTTTGCTTACTCGTTGGAGTTCTCAAACTGCGCGCGCACAGCCATGATTGTGTTTGTCCCGGTTTTCTCGGTGCTGACGTTCGGAATGGTTGAAGGGGGTCGAGAAGAAATGCCGGTGAGGGCTTTCGTAGAATGTATTCGTTAAAGGACCCTGGATTGGGGAGGGGAGAAAGTTGCTATCGCTGTCGTCAGGGAGTTGAGTGCTGATGGAATTTTTGCAGTAGCGGGAAGTCCCCATTAATAAAAAGCGTCAATTGAGAACCCTGCCACGGCGGTTCTGGGCTCGGGCGGGGCACGCCGGGCAGAGTGGGTCCCTCCTGCCTCCGGTTGCCACTTGCAGTCTGCAGAACCTGCCTATGGGTGCCACTTGCAGAAAAAAGAGTCAAACGACGCTTGTATGGCTGATGAGTCACTCTGGCTACAGACACCCGAAACTCAGCTAATTCACTGGTTTCTCTTACCAACCTGCCTTCTTCGGCTTCCGCCCTGCTGCGGATGCATCGCCACTGTGACTCTTCTGCCCCTTCCCGCGCCTGGTGCATCAAACTATCCCCCGTCGAGCTCCATGCCAAACAGTCACCCCGGCGCCTCCATAGTGGGCCCCGGCACAGAACAAGTTGGGCGTTCTTTTCACCGGTTGAATCAGTTGAACCATTCGTCATCATCGTTGATATTGTTAGTTTCTACGTTTTGCGAGTAGCACCTGTCTCGGTGGCCTGTTGCGCCTTTGCGAGTCTTTCACCCCTGTAGGGCACTCATTACGGCTCATCTGCCCTTCTTATGTTTCGCAACAAACTCATCCAAATCTACGTGCATCCGCAAGCCCTTGGATGCCATCGTGTTGAAGAGAGATGTGAGCTCGAACTCGTCCATCACGTTGACGAGCGTCGTGTATGCCTCAAGAGCCAAGTCCTTCGACCACGGGCAGTATCGCAGTCCCCGAAAGAAAACGTCCTTCGCCTTGGCCCGGAATTGCTTCCTGGCGTAACTGAACCTGACGTAGCATCGCCAGAGTTCGGCATTGGCTCTGCATGCTGGTGTTTCGAGTGCTCGCTCAAACGCGGCCTGCGTAGAATGCACGTTGCCTCTTTGGAGTTCGTAGCGGATCGCAAACATGCGGCTGCTGATGCAATCGTTGGCGATCGTGAGGGTAATCTTGCGGAGTGTGTCGCGGACAGGATCGCCGACGCCGAAAGTGGTCGATGCCCAGGAAAACAGGGTTAGGAATATTGTGTTTCGCGGGAATATTTCGATGCATTGTGTGAGCTGCTCTCTCAAGTATACGCGGCGGAACGGCCTGACATCTGTTAGCTGTGAGAACCCAACGAAGAGGCATGCCGACCTACCCTCGACTGGAGTGATGATAGAGAAGCCTCGCTCCGAACTGCAATAGTCTTTCGTGATTGTGTGACTTTGCCAGACCCTGCGAGCACAAGTCCGAAGAAACGGTCCATAGCCTCTCCATCGCTGCGGATATGCTGCCTTGGGCTTCGGACGTGGGCTCGGATATTTCTTGCGCAGTCAGGTATACCAGCAGCGTGAGACACTCTGCAGTCGCAACAGCGTCGTCTAGCTTTCTTGTTGAGATCTGTTGCTCCAGACTGTCAAGCAACATTTGAAAAGCTCCCATGGCCTGCGTTGGCGTTGCAGCTGTTGATTCGGGGTTAATTTTCAGAGTCTCGTCGACCGCCGCACATAAACGGACAACGGCTTTTGTGTTGTCCCCGGCTTCGAGCTCCATCCACGCCCATGTCGTCCACAGGTTCAACCCTTGACCGAAGTCGGGAGACTAGAATCACCGGGTTAGTGACAAGAGAACAAGCGTATAAGACGGATGGCCACTCACAGTGGCAAGCCCAGTAGCGGATGAGACTACCTGGCGTGCGACATCTGCGTTGCCTTGGACAGACTCGGCCAACGCGTATGCGTTGTAAAGGCGCAGGTTTGCAGGATCCCGTTTGATGAGAGCTTTGGCACGCTTCTTCGTGGATTTCGAATCGTTGACCATGTCAACAGCCAAACAGTATTCCGCTAGTTCGTTCCGACCACCCGAGGTGACAAGTTGCCGCAGGGTGTTCGCAACCCACGTGAGATCTACAGGGCCATCGTGCATCTTGGATGTTTGCGCCCAGCCATTGAGCAAAGAAAACCAGCTAGACCCGGCAAAAAGGAGATCTTGTGAAGTCGAGCAGCGCATTCCATCTTGCTTGAAGATTGGTACCCTCTTCGACTCGTCCATGACGTCAGGCTCGTTCGGCTTTTCCAGCACGTCACTCTCAAAAAGACTCAAGCCACCCACAATAAGGGGGTCCTCCTCTGCAGCTTCGGTCCATTTGCTTGTTCGAAATGCGGGAGGTAGACAGCAGAAAAGGAGAAGGCCGTCGACAAGTTCTTTCCATATCGTAGAGACAGCTTCAGTCGGGATGACGAACAGCAAGTCCTCAATGTCCGAAAACATGACGATGCGGTACGGGTCGTCCTCTAGAACGTCGTCCGTGGCTCGAGCTGGCGTTCTCGAGATTGACGCCCGGAGTCTTTCCGTCGCACCCCAAGATTTGTACACATCTCGCGATTGCTGGACTGTATCATCATCCCGCTGCGTGCCAGGAGGGTCGACTGCACCATTGACTTGGACGTAATGATTCCAACCAGGAGCGCCGTTTTCTCCTATCCTGAGAGTTTCGTCTTCCCAGAAGTCTCTAAAGGTATCGAGTATCTGCGCCTCCGGCATGTTTTCGCACACGGGTGGCCGTTGGAGATTGAGTTCAAGCAGTGCCTGCCAAGCTGCCACTGCCATCTCTCGGTAGCCGGCGTCGTAAATGAATCTCGTAGCTCTGAGAAATACGTAAACCATCTGCTGGTAGCGCGCGACCTCGGAGTGTTCCATGCGTTGACCTGGCGCGGGAGAGGTTGAGACGGGTGTTTGCTTGGCCACGGCTCGCAGCCGATCAACGTGCAACGCTCTGATGTTTTGGTACTGAAACTTCGTCAGATTGGCGAGCTGGCAGTCAACGTTGGCTTTCCAGAGGCAGAAACTCGATCCATGCTTTTTGATGGTGTCTGCCCAGCGGGTTTCAAGCTTCGAAGGCGACCAAGCCGTGGCGCCCTCGAGCATCAAGCCAAGCAGGAGCCGTTCCTCGTCTTCTGGTCTTTTTGCCTTGGCAAGTGCCGATTGATACATGGATATCTTGATCTCGGCAAAGCTGTGAACCTCCCCCGTTGTGACGCTCCGATCCAGGCTTTCGCCGGCCTTCAGAAGCACGTCTTGATGATTGATGAGCTCTAACCAACCAGCAATATCATCTGGCTGCTCTTTGACCCGGCGAGAAAGCAGTATCGACCGCTGTTTCAGAGGATCATCTTTGCCCGGGTTCAAATCGTCCTCATGAGTCTCCGAGTCGTAGTTTAAATCGCTGTCAGAGAACTCGTGAGCCTTGGCCTTGCCTTCGATGGATCTGTACGAAGGCCGCTCGTCTCCAGAAGACTCGGGCTCCTCGGTGCGGCGCCGCTTGGCAGAGTTGCTAAGCGGCACGAAGTCCTCTTCATTGCCAACCTCCTCATGATTCCGAACGCGAATGCGCCTGGTCTTGACTTGGTGGGTTTTGGCTTGAAATAAGGCCCTGCCTCTGATGGTTGTGCTTCCTTCACCAGGCATTCGAATGCTGAATTCCTCCCGAGGGCCGTCTCTGTGGATGTAAAGATAGCCGTCAGAGCCTAGAACTCGTCCGCGGCCACCACGTCGGTACAACGGCACACGGGCGCGATCGTTACCGCCGTATCTCCTGATTAAGGGGTCGCCCTTCTTGTCGATGATAAAAAGGCCGTCTCCGACCTGGTCACCGACACTCTTGGGTGCGTCCTTTGTTTCAGCAGCCGGCAAAGGTTCCTTGCTGCGGCTGCGTCCACGATCACGGTGGTGGTGACGATGCTCTGACCGGCGCTCCGAGCGGTGCTCTGAATGACGTTCTCGGTAATGTTCGGAACGATGCCTCTTGGAACGGTCGTCGCGGTGCCGCGAGTCGTGCCGTGACCGTCTTTCCTTAGTCACTTCATCCGCACCGCCGCCCTCCCGGTCACGGTTAGACTCGGCATCGGAGGGCCGTGGTAACGGCGCAGGTGTCGGGGCTTTCGGCTTGAAAGACGAGAACTTCGGCACCGTCAACTTCTTCTCTTCACTGTCCGGCATTTTGACCGTCGGGCCAGTCAATGGCTCACCGAATCATCAGGTGATCGCGCACAGCCAACAATGCGCGACGCGTCGTTGCACTGGAGGCTTGCGCTAACGAATGTCTGCCGGCAGTTGACGCAAGAAAATCCGGAGAGATGTCCGGCCGCTTCACTGGATTGCGGAGCAAGGGTATCCACAGACTCCAACGTTCTCCAACAGTGAAGTTCCCCTACCCGCTAGGTAGTCATCTTATGTAAGCATAGTTAGCGCGCCTCACCTTATGTAACGCCGCGCACATGGACAATGGCACCGCGTGGGGGTGGCAGGCAACTACAATGGCAGAATGGAATAGACGGTTGGAGTGGCTGCCCGGGCGGGTACACAACCTACTGCCTCGGCTTCGGCCGGGGCAGGCAGGACCAAATGGATATCTAGCGCAACACGGATGACGCTCTCGAAAGAAGCGGGCGTTTCTTGCGTGTCTCACACCAGGTTTTGGTGAAGCCGTCACCAGGCTGGTGTAAATCATTTCCCGAGGAGCAAGCAAAAAAGAAAGACAAAAAAAAGGGCGGTCAACACCATCTCGAAAAAGGGGTCTTCTGATGGTGCAATCTCTACAGGGACCCTAAATCTGACCGTTTCGACTGCGCTAGCGGCGGCAACCAATGAAAAAGCGGCCAGCGCATCCACCAGCGAGTCAGCCGGTGCAATGACCTCACAGCCAAGAAGGCCGAAGGGTGCCTCCCTCGGACGGACCTCAAATAAACAGCTTCCAAAGCTGGCGGAGGTGGATCATGCTCACCAACAGCCCGAGACCTTTTTTTGCCCGCCTGGGGTACAGGATCTGTCGCGTGTCAGAATCCTTCCTCTTCGGCGTCTTCGCCGCGTTCGTAGCCTGCTTCATTCGTATATTGGACCTTGACCTACCTATCCGAACCTTACTTTTGAGGTACTTTTCCCCGCCGGCTCGCTCCTTCCTCAGTGTTGTCTCTCTCGGCTCTACGGATACGTCCGTCCTCCGTTTCGTCGCACATCGCAACCCACCGCAGGGCGACAACGCCAAGCATCCGCCATGTCTCGTCGACGATAGTCATCCGCACCCGCCACCACGTTCTGTCTCTTCCATCTGACTTCGCGCTCCTTGTCGTGGCTCGACGTCTCATTTCATCCAACAACTCTGTGAAGCGTCTCCCCCCTATCCAGGAGCTTCGGAAACCTTGAGGCCGGCCAATTTCCCCGGTTCACGTGTCAAACTATAAGTTGCTAGAGCTCCAATCTGAAGGAACCGGTGGACTCTTCGCAAAGCCACCTCGTTCGCGCTTCGAAGCACCATCCATCTGCTGCCCCTGGCTGTCAGCCCATTTAGTCTCAAGCCTACCTTACCTCTCCGAGCTCGCCCGGCTGGTCTGTGCTATCGAGATTCCAACCTGTACAAGTTGCCGACTGGTTCACGGTTGTTGAACCTTCAATCGTCTGTTGACCTGCAGAAGACCGAGAGTCGAAACCAAACCGCAAACTCTATCGGCTTGAGCCGCATCCATAAGGCCCTGTCATGGAAAACCGACCAGACGACATGCTGCCCTCAGGGCCTCCGTCGCCGGTGAGTATCAGAAGGCCGCGATTCGACCGAGGGACCTCGGATTTAGAGCCGGACGAGCGTTCGCCACTGCTGCTATCATCGTCGAGATCCCGGATCAGGCGACATCCAAGCGCACCGGACAGTCCCAAACACCCGTCAGGGCTGTCCAGAAATCAATCCAGAAACCACAGCGCTGCGGGTAGGTTGTTCGATCATCCCTGCTGCAGAGAAGCTGGCTGACTGACTTGTTTATGCAGGAAGCATTCGAAGCTTGCTACATCATAGCCGCAACCCGTCGTTCGGGCAGCGCCTCTCCCATGCCGTCTCCGACTTCCCAGACTCTATGAATGAATCGAAACGATCCATCTTCCCCAACGAGCGCGTATGGTACGATCAGTTCACTTCTACCGATTGGGTTCACGACAACATCGTCGATGCGCATCGAGTGAAAGCTCTGAAGATGCGCAAAGACTTCTGGGGGAGGATATACGCCGTATACGACGCCTCGCAAGGCTGGATTCTGAGTGCTGTGTGCGGCTTCATCGTGGCCCTCCTCGCGTACGTCGTCAACTTGTCAGAGGCCACCGTCTTCGACTTCAAGTACGGCTACTGCGCGCGGGGGTGGTACATCAGCGAGAGGGTACGTTCGCGTGAGCTTCCATGATGTGTGACGGGGCTGACTTGACGTAGAACTGCTGCCCTAAAGGCCATGACTGCCCAGACTGGCTGACATGGTCGGAAGCACTCAAATTTCGGCCATTTGGCGAGGTCGGAACCCCGTTCGCCATCTACCTCGTCGGTGTCACTGTGTTGGCATGCCTTGCTTGCGCATTGACCCTCACGACCAGGACTGTGGTGCCCTCGGCCTACCGCATGACGACTTTCGATGAGAATCTCGCAGCAGAGCTGGCCCCCTACTTGGACGACCCCTCCAGTGATGACAGCCCTACTCCTCAGGAGATCAGGGAAGCTGTCGAGGCAGTGGAGGCAGAAGTTTCGCCCCCAATGGTTTACTACTCTGCCGCAGGAAGTGGTGTCGCCGAGGTGAGAGTCATCTTGAGTGGATTCGTTTTGCACGGTTTCTTGGGTCTGAAAACGCTGGCGATCAAGTCTGTCGCGTTGATCCTCAGTGTCGCTTCGGGCCTTAGTCTCGGCAAGGAGGGTCCGTACGTCCACATAGCAACCTGTGTCGGGAACATCGCTTGCCGCTTGTTCTTGAAGTACGATCAGAATGACGCCAAGAGACGCGAGGTCCTGTCTGCCGCCGCCGCCGCCGGTGTCGCTGTAGCCTTTGGCGCCCCGTTGGGCGGTGTTCTTTTTGGTCTGGAAGAGGTTTCGTACTTCTTCCCAGCCAAGACGCTCTTCCGCACGTTCTTCTGCTGCATCGTCGCTGCCTTGTCCCTCAAATTCCTTAACCCCTACGGCACTCACAAGATTGTCATGTTCCAGGTCAAGTACGTCGACGACTGGCACTATTTTGAGATTTTCTTCTTCATTGTCATTGGGGTTTTGGGAGGCGCAGCTGGCGCGCTTTTCATCAAGGCCTCCAAGCACTGGGCCAAGAGCTTCCGCCGGATCACGATCATCAAGACATACCCTATGTTGGAAGTGTTCTTGGTCGCCGTCGTTACTGGCATCATGAGCTACTGGAACGTCCACACCAAGCAGCCAGTAGCCAAGCTCATGCTGAACCTTGCAGCTCCCTGCCGCGACGGTTCCGCGCGCGAGGACTTTGGACTTTGCCCGACCAATGTGGAGAGCATTCCTCCTGTTCTCCTCACCCTCTTCTCTGCGTTCCTCATCAAGGGGTTCTTGACCATCATCACGTTTGGCATTGTGAGCAACCTCCCTTACGACTCGGAACACGGATTAACCGTCATCGCAGAAAGTCCCCGCCGGTATCTACGTCCCCTCCATGGTAGTGGGTGGTTTGATGGGCAGATTAGTAGGCCACGTCGTACAATACCTGGTCTTGCAGTACCCGAACTTTGGTTTGTGGGGTGCTTGTGCCGCAAGGGCGGAGGGATCGTGCATCCAGCCGGGCGTTTACGGCCTGATCGCTGCCGGCTCGACAATGTGTGGTGTTACTCGACTTTCCGTCACACTGGCCGTCATCCTCTTCGAGCTTACGGGCAGTCTGGATTACGTGCTGCCATTCTCGTTGGCCATTCTCGTTGCCAAGTGGACGGCGGATGCGATTGAGCCCAACAGCATCTACGTGAGTACGGACAACACCTCCACGGGGCCACCAGTCTAACGTGACGCAGGATCTGCTTACCAACATGAACTCTTACCCGTTCCTCGACAACAAGCACAAGCCGATCTTCACCTCGGATCTTGCCGATATTGTTCCCCGCGTCCGACGAGAGCGAATCATCGATATCAGCGCCTCTCCGCTAGTCCCTGCCGTCAGTCTCCGAACGAAGCTCCAAACTTTGCACAGGGCCGGGGAAATCGACGGAGGACTGCCCATCATCAGAGACGGCATCCTCGTCGGATTGATACCTGCGCCCGATTTGGAGTTCGCCCTGGACAATCTGGATGACGAAGAATCGAGCGTATGCTTAATGGCTCAAGTTCCGAGCATCGAGGATTCAGACGATGAGGGAGAGACGGACAAGACCGACTTCACCCCCTACATTGACCCGGTCAGTGCCATCCGATACGTTCCTGCGAATCAGACAGCTAACCCAAGCGTAGGCACCTGTGGCTTTGGATATACGGTCGCCCATGGATCTTGTATATGAATGTTTCGTAAAGCTGGGTCTGCGTTGCATATGTGTCCTTAAGAACGGGCGCTACGCCGGACTTGTAAGTCGACCGCGTTCCCACAGAAGCTATTGACGCTGACACGCAGCAGGTACACAAGAAAAGTTTCGTCAAGTATATGCGGGAGCTGGAGGAGAAGCAAGGACAGTAATCGGCTAGGCGCACGCAAGGACAGCCACGGGAGCAAGCTCACTGCATCTAATCATCGCATTGTATTTCGTACGGCAGTTCGACCTCGGCTGAGTTTTGCATATGGAGCAGAGAGAGACCTGCCCAGTTGGATAGAGTTGCATTTTTCTGTCGGGCATTTACCGGGACGGTGTTGGCGGTTTCCATTTCAGATGACTCTGGACGTGGTACTGCACCACTGACCAGAGTCGACAGCATCGGTTTTCGTAGTACGAGACGAGGGATCTTGTACGTGGCACATGGGATGGCTAGATTGTCTCATTTCATCAGTTTACATCTATCATTCATCGATCGTCCCCCATGAGCAGGTGCCGTGTTGTAGCATCTGCTGTAGTTCTGGTCTGTGTTTGCGTCATCAACGACTGCAACGAAGTGGTTCATGTTGTCCTCACGCTCGAAAAGCTGCCAACCGAGCATTTTGACCTATGAACCGGCCTTGGCCTTCAGCAGACCAAACCGCCGACGTCGAAGCGGGTCCCGTGGACGGCGGAAATGGATGACGAGTTAATACTCGCGCAACCGACGAGAAACGTGGAGGAGGAGGTTTCAATTATCTCATTATGTATCACAAGTTGCCTCCTCGAAAGCACGGCCGGCGGTGGCCTATCGTCCAAAAGACCGGCAGCCATTTCCCGGTCCCGGTTTCCCGGTCCCGGCATCGGCTTGTCTGGGCTACTATCAGGGTATGGATATCTTGTGTGGATCGCGGAGGAGGCACTAAAAAGCAAGGTCTCCAGGCGGTCCCTACCCCCTTGTCCGGGGTGGGTAAGGTGGCCCACCGAATGCTTATCTTTGGATTCAGAGACGGACGGGCGGCGTAAACGGCGTGCTTCATCCTGCGTCTGGGATTACGGAGTGATGCCGAGGGGTGACGTCGATGTGTTGTTTTGCGGTGAGGGTGGAAGTTCCATGATGAGTCCTGAGTCCTTGTGCCGTTGTTGAAGCCATCGCAGGTGATGAGTCAAATGTCCAAGCCCCAAAAGCCGACTTCGTGTATTGAAGTTTAGTGCATTTCAGTCCAAGATAATTACTATTATAACGTACATTATCAAGCGTACCAAGTGACACATTGTAGATCTTCGCCAAGTGACAGTAAGAAAAGTCAAGAACTCCAGGTGGAAGTTCACGATGCATGTTGCGAGAGGCTCTGCAGGGCGGCAAAGACGAAGGAGGACCCTAGTCACACGCCTTTTGCGATTACTACAACGACCTGCGTCGAGTCCAGCCGGTCGAAAGCTCGAAGCACGAAACGAAGAGGCGATGCTATTACAAGACACTTACGTCCGAGCTTTCCAACAGAGCCGTCTGCTGCGGAACGAGCGAGATGCAGTGTGGATAGGTAGTGTGGACAAGCTTCCTGCAGGACGAAAGCTGCGAGATGCACGCCGCACGCCTGCCTGCGAAACTTGAGAGACGGAAAGGAAGCCTGAGACATGTGTCGCCGGCGTCGGTAAGCGACGGGCGGTGGTGGTGGTGGTGGTGGTGGTGGTGGTAGCCCGCCAGCGCCAGCGTAAACGGCGTGATTTATTACCCCTCCAAACTCCGGGTGTCTGTTTTTGTTAGGTGCGACTGGTGGGTGAGGTCACCCATCACCCCTCCCTCCCGGTCCCCAGCTTTTGGTGCCCCGCATTTTCCCATTGGCAGCGCAACCTTGGCGTCCTCCCTTGCAATCGCCCGCGAAGCTAACGCACCTTGCACAAGCCGCCGCCGTGCGCTTGCGCCGGACACGCTCGAGTCAACACCAGACCGGGGGCTCGAGACCAGAGCTCCCCAGGTACACACGAAGAATGTAATGTAATACGTGCCGTAACATCCACCGCGAAGCTGATAAGCCGTAGCCACCCGCTGTCAAGCTATAAACAGCCCCTCCCCCGCTCACGACCTCGTGTCCGGCTTGCTTCCCTCCTTCTTCAATTATTCTGCATCTCGAACCAATTGGCCAATTGGACCCTCGTGTTCTCAGGACGGTCCTTATCTACTCCGATATCGCACGAGCTTCCAAACCCCCACGATAACCAGAGCAGAGAAGAGAGACGGAGCGAGACTGCTCCAGGGGAGAGAACGAGACGACCTCTGAAACAGAGGCCGTGGCACACACAGAGCCTAATCAGCTTCACTCAAACGACTCACAATGGTCTTCACCAGAGCTGTGCGTCCCGCCGCCCGCGCCACGGCGAGGACCACCCTCTCGCGCCGGACGCTGTGCGCTTCCGCCCCGCGCCTGGCCGCCTCCCTCTTCTCCGGCGAGCCCTCCGGCCCGGCCGTCAAGACGGAGATCCCGGGCCCGGCCTCCAAGAAGCACATCGAGGATCTGCACAAGGTGTTTGACACGAGGAGCTTGAACATGCTCACCGACTACAAGAAGAGCTTGGGCAACTACATTGTCGACGCCGACGGCAACGTCCTGCTGGATGTGTATGTTCCCCCACCCTTTTCAGCCAAGTGCATGATACTAACTGAGGTTCGCCCTCCAGCTACGCTCAAATCGCCTCCATCCCCCTCGGTTACAACAACCCCGCCCTCGCCAAGGTGGCCCAGACCCCCGAGATGGTCAACGCCATCATCAACCGTCCCGCGCTCGGCAACTTCCCGCCCGAGGACTGGGCCGAGATCCTCCGCACCGGCATCCTCAAGGTCGCCCCCAAGGGCCTCGACCAGGTCTTCACCGCCATGGCCGGCTCCGACGCCAACGAGACGGCCTACAAGGCCGCCTTCATGTGGCGCCGCCAGCAGGAGCGAGGCGGCTACGACGTCGACTTTACTCCCGAAGAGACGGCCTCCGCCATGAACAACCAGGCTCCCGGAGCCTCCCAGCTCTCCATCCTCTCCTTCAAGACCGGCTTCCACGGTCGCCTCTTCGGCTCCCTGTCCACCACTCGCTCCAAGCCCATCCACAAGCTCGACATCCCCGCCTTCGACTGGCCCCAGGCCACCTTCCCCCAGCTTAAGTACCCGCTCGAGGAGCACGCCGAGGAGAACGCCGCCGCCGAGCAGGCCGCCCTCGACGAGGTAGAGCACCTCATCAAGACCTACCACGTCCCCCCCGCCGCCGTCATCATCGAGCCCATCCAGTCCGAGGGCGGCGACAACCACGCCTCCCCGGCCTTCTTCCGCGGCCTGCGCGAGGTCACCAAGCGCCACAACGTCCTCCTCATCGTCGACGAGGTCCAGACCGGCGTCGGCGCCACGGGCAAGTTCTGGGCCCACGAGCACTGGGACCTCCCCACCCCGCCCGACATGGTCACCTTCTCCAAGAAGGCCCAGACCGCCGGCTACTACTTCGGCAACCCGGAACTGCGCCCCAACAAGCCCTACCGCCAGTTCAACACCTGGATGGGCGACCCGGCCCGCGCCATCCTCTTCCGCGCCATCGTCGAGGAGGTCGAGCGCCTCGGCCTCGTCGAGAACACGGCCCGCGTAGGCGACTACCTCTTCGGCAAGCTCGAGGCGCTCGCCGCCAGGTACCCGGGCCAGTTCGCCAACCTGCGCGGCAAGGGGCAGGGCACCTTCATCGCCTTTGACAACCCGCGCCGCGACGAGTTCCTCAAGAAGGCCAAGACCCTCGGCATCAACATCGGCGGCTCCGGCGAGACCGCCGTCCGCCTGAGGCCCATGCTCATCTTCCAGGAGCACCACGCCGACATCCTCGTCGAGGCCCTGGAGAAGATTGTCAAGTCGTGGTAAATATGACTGGCAACAAACGGGTCATTTCTTGGGTTTTTAAAGAATCTTCATGACATGATAGGAGCTTATTGGGGTGTCTTTTTTGGTTTATTTTATTCACATGAGCGTTTGTCCTGGATTCGGTCTCCCAAAAAGAAGGGACTAAGTAGAATCTTCCGTTTGTTGGAAGCAATACCAAGCATGATATTTTGATGTGTCTCTCTCTCTACCAACGTCTGCCAATGGATCTGGGTGCCCTAGTGACAATCGACCTTCTGCCCATTATGTATATACTCTCCCCCACATCATATCGTACAAGTGGTTCGGTGGCGTACATGGTGCGTCTCTCCACCTCCCTAAACCAGCCGATGCCGAGTTCTAACCTTTTCCATTGGTCCTGCCGAACCAAACAGTAGTAACATCAATGAGGCCGACAACGCCGTTCCGTGTGATATACATGCATCGTAAAAGGGTGCAATCCGTCGCATTTCTAGGTGGGAATAATGCGGACTGCAGGCTGTTGCTGCAGCAAGCTGCGCGACGAGCCGCGTCACGAACGCCATGTCGAGGTTGGTTTCCGCTCAATTGGATTCTTCCACGGGGGTAACAGGGCGATGATCCCGAGGATTTTATAATACGTTTCCATACCGGCCGTTCTCGCTTCTTAGTGCGAGATTGAGAATGAACGTGCCGTGCCGTTCTATCTCGCTAGTCCTTCCTGCGTCAAGTGGCCAATGTGCGGAATGGCTCTTTCCTTCTGCGTTTCCGGGTGCTGCCCGTGTTCTGCGTATGAGTCTCGAGGGGTTTCATCAGGCCGACTACGGGGCACATCATTCGGTGTCAACGACCCTGAATGCACCGCAGGTTGCTCCGTCTTATAAAGGCCCCGGCCAGGCTCAACTTGCTGCATCGCCAGTGGTCGCGGACCTCTTGCTGGTTGTGCTTTATCCACTGATCTCGGTCTCCCGCGCTTCCGCTTTGGTCCCTCACTTGGTGTCTCCGAGGCTGGGCCAGGCGACAGACTGTATACTGAGCCTTCGGCTGGTGTTCCAGGGCTTTCCCTAGCTGGGGGACGCGGCGGTGGTGCTGGCGCTAAAGGTGTAAGGTGTTGTGGGAGTACCGGTCTGAGCTGCCTCGCCTTGTCCGCTCGAGAGGGTCTGCCTCTCTTGCGAGCTGGGGGCACCGCTGGCGGCGGCGGCGGCGGCGGCTGCTGCTGTTGCGATTGGATCGGACTCGGAAAGCGATTAGACACCTTCCCGGCATCCATTCCAACATTCGCTGGTCTTGGCTGTATGTTCGCAAGAGTCGGGTTGTGTAGCTGCGCGGGGGCTGGTAGGATCGAATTTATGGGCATCAGATTTGAATACGTAGCTGAGCCTTGGGAGGCAGGCGCGAGGGGCGACGGCATGGGCAGCTGTGCTGGAGGTTCCATGGGTGATGCCATGGCTGGCCTTTTCGGGGGGTGCTCGAGAAGATCGTTCACGGCTTTGCGCTTTAGGTCTGGCATTCTCATGGGCCCTCGGAACATCTGCCCGGTAACTGATATGCATTGTTCCATGGTGCGGCCTGGGTTCCATAGTTAGCACGCAGGGGGAGAGGTCGGAGGGATCCGGGACTCCAGACGTACCACCTGGCAGTTGCATTTTGAGCCAGTCTGGCTCAACATTGTATGATCTCAAGAATTCGACAAGACGGCCCACGTCTAAGTTACTGGTTTTGATGACTTCTGCGAGGATAAACCTCTGCGTTTGCGCGTTAGCTTGGCGAATGAGCTAAGGAAGAAACATGCCAACCTTTTCTCCGTCCGTAAAGGAGTAGGCCATCGTGACAAAGACTACCTACTATGAAGGTGACTTTCACGAAAGCATGAAGAATTGTGGTAGGGTGATCTTGAGGCCGGCATTTGCGTGGGGTTCAACAAACGAGCGTCTGGTCGCTGTCAGCCGCGGGGGAGGGACAACGAGGGGCAGCGAGCGTAAGTATCGAAGGGACGGAGTCGTCAAAGTTCAAGTAAAAGAGCGTGTGAAATCGACGGAGCCGGCACCGTCGATGAGCGAATATGCGCCGAGCGTGCAGGCAGGCAGCCGGCCAGGTAGACAAGCGCGGCAGGAGCAGCAGCCGACCGTCGCAAAGTTCAGAAACAACCGCGGCGATACGTTGCGTTTTGCTTTGCCGGGGGTTGACTGCTGTCGAAGCCTGGGTTTGCGTGAACGGACGACAGCTAGGTCACACGCGCCGCTGCAGCTAAAAGCCAATGATAGTGATCAGGCATGCGCAAGCGCGCGTCTTCGGCCTGGAGGTTGTGAAGAGAAGACCCCGTCCCACGACGACGTCGAGGGGAAGTAGGACGAGGCGCGCGATGGAGGGGGCAACACAGCCTGGACAGGCCGGGTAGTTGGGAGTGGAGGCTTCGAATGTTTCGTTTGCTCCTGGGAACCTTGAACGACTTGGCGAGAAGCCCTGCACGGCGCGCGGCCGGGGACTTGCTGGCGCGACTGGGGTCCGGGTTGCAAGAGCAAGGCGTGTTTTTGGATATGAAAGACTCTGGGGAGCAAGCGAGACAGGTTTGCCGAGTGGTTAATTACGCGTTATGCCTGTTCAGGAGAGTCTCCAGGGTACTGTCTCGCCGAAGCTGGGGCGTTATCGTCCTCTCTCTGTACGTCGTAGCGGCTGTTCGCAGCAAGAGCAGGATTCCAAGGGCCGAAATGAGTATCTTCTGGGACGACTCGAGAGCCGGCGCGGATACTGGTCGTTTTAAGCACTGCGGTGACGGGAGGCGAATTTAGGTCGTCGCGATTACCAGCAGGCCTCCCTTGGCATCATTTCTGGTCGTGCTGAGTGAGATTCGTTAAGAGCGCGCAAAAAAAAGGCAAACAGGTCACAACTCGAAAGACAGACACCCTAGCCTTGTTGGAGTAGTGCAAGACTGTAGCTGTAGCGTCCGAGCGAGTGTGGCTGGGGAATGCCCGCAGATCTGATCTTTCGATGGATGGCGATGACGGACAGACACAGCGCGGCGCACCGGAGCCTGGTGTTGGACGACAACGACGACGAAACCGCCGAAAGAGTGGTTGCTATTCTGGCGTGACTGACGTCGGGGTTGCGAGAGGGTAGGATTGCCGAAAATCAAGCGGGAAAACCGTGGCGGGCCAGGGAAGGCTTCCGGTAGGGACGCTCCTTTTCGTCTGTCTGTGTGTCTCTGTCTGGTCTTGATCCTGTATCTGGAAGAGCCGATGGATGGAGAGGGACTGCCAAACTAGGCACAAGTTTAATGTAATGCAGCCGGGAGGTTGTTGGTGGGTGGGCGGAGTGATGGGGATGGAGGGAGGGAGACTGATGGATCGAGGTTGGCACAGCACAATTTGGTGTGTGTGTATGTATAAGAAGGAGTAGTGCGTAGTATGGTGCGTGGGTGTGTCGTAGTCATCTCGTGGTGGTCTAGTCCGACTTTTGTGCGTGGCTTTGTCGGACTAATTTCTGTGACGGATATCAGTCAGTGCAATCGGGTCGGCCCAGTCGAGCGAGCGAGTGTCATTCATGTCGTGATGCCGTCCGTCCCTCCAGTGTTCAGTGTCCAGTGCCTCCTTCCTGCTCTTTTCCCGTTCTTGCCTCCCTTTGTCGCCAAGAAGCCCATGCGGCAAGCTCCTAATCTGACTCGGCAGTGGCTTTGTCTCACGCGCCTGGCGCGCCTCTCTTTCCGTCGTTGGTTTCTTGCTTTTTCTCGGCAGCCGGAGCTCCTTCCTTCCCTCTTTTTTTTTTTTTTTTCTTCCTTCCTTTTCGTTCTTGTTTCGCATGTCTCACCTGTGCTGCCCAAAAGGGAAGGGACCGTCTGGTTGGTCGACGAGGTTGTCGAGGGGGTGCCTCTTTCGTTCGCATTCGAGTTCGAGAATGGGGCTCGGGCTTGAGCTCGACTCCTGTACTGCTGCTATTGCCGCTGCTGCTGCCGGTGCGACGACAGATGACTGTGACTCGAGTACCTCATTGGGCTGTCTTTCTGTCGTCTATCTGTCTGGCTGTGGCTCTCCCCACTGCAAAGATGGCACGGCGAGGCAAGGTATCACAAATGACTGCAGAGCTGTCTGTATACCTTGCCTGGACAACTCATGCAATCGACGACGCAGCCAGCATCCCTGTTTCCCTCCCGTCCACGCAGGCTGCTGCGAGCTGCAAGTATTGCAAGCAGAGGGAGTTCCCATTTTACGCAGGATGCTCTGTATTAGTGGCCAAAATAGGTAGGCTGGGAAGTGCCAGACGGTAATCGCAATGGGAGAGCGGCGTGCAGCTGCAGTGCACCGCACCGCACCACCACCGTCTCCCCGTCCAGGAGGTTGCGTCGACGGGCCAATCCCGTTGGCGCACCCTTCCCGCCTGACTTGACTTTGCTGCCACTTGCAGGACGTCATTGTCGTGGTGTTTGCCGGAAGTTTTATGGCCTTCTCCCCGGGACGACGTGGGTATATGAGACGGGAGGGTATAACCAAGGTGAGGTAAGGTAAGCCGAACAGACGAACGGTGAGAAAGCAGAGGAAACATCAGCACTAAACTGAGGGGCCATAGTCTGTGGTCATTGATCACTGGATCGTTAATTCCATGGAAATACGGATATTACCACAAGAATACATATCCTGCTGGTGTTGTTCGCTCACTAACGGCAGTACCAGCAGCTAGCTGGAGGGGTGTTGTGCCTAGGTAGGTAGGTTAGGTATGGCGCCCACCATCTGCTGTGCTGCTGCTGCTGTTGGGAGGTGTGCTGGAGGTGCCCTGCGCTCGCTCGTATCGGGGAAGAACGTCGGGCCCCTTCCTTCCCTCGCAGCGTCCAGCAGCTCAGGCCATGGAACGCCCGCTATCGCTTGTTCCATTGTGTTCCGTCAGCATTGCCCCTCCTTTTCTTCTTGCACCGTCCCCTCCTCCCATCCTCACCCTGGCCTCGACTCGACCTCTCATCCCATCGTTGTTCTGGAACAAAAAGCACACCCATTTTCTGTACGTCCAGGCGCTCACTTGACGACCGAACAGGAAAGGAAAGAAAAAAAACAAGTAAAAATAAGAACCGAATGATCGACAGATGACTGAATAAGGAAACAAGGGCCTTTTTAGTGCCCGCGCAATGCAAACGGCCGGAAGCGCGTTCGACGACCTCATTGGCCGTCGTGCAGCCAAACCCATCTCGCTGAACTGACGGAGGAAACCACTCGACTTCCCTCCGTCGCCAATCATCAACCAACAACGGCACAAGAGCCACCATCAGCACCAGCACGGGGCACGGGTTCGTCGCATTTCTCGCTCCTTTCGGAGGCAGCCGGAGCCGCAGTCAGAAGCCGGCCTGCGTCTGAGTGGACAGTGGACTGCATCTTCCGCTTGTTGCTGCTGGCCGGCGGCCCAAAACGTGGCCCGACGGCGGCACAGGTGAGATTCGAAGCAACGAGGCTGAACAAGGATCAGAAAGTCGTGTCTTGATGGCCATCTTGCGACCGACGACATTCGAGACAGTCGGGACGGCAAGAATTGGTTCGTTCCGAGAACGCTGCGTTCGTCCACCGCCTCTTTATACCATCGGCATCGGTGCCTCCCCAGGCTACTTCATCCGGCTTCAGCGACGTCTTTGCTGCACAATGAGTTGGCATCCTCCCACTGGGAGGACCCACCCATGTACGACCCGTCCATGTCAATGGCTCCCGCCTCTCTAGAGTCCAGACGACACCAAACGGCAACGTCGGGCCCTTTGCCAGCTGGACTTTGTTGCCCAAAGTCGGGTACGGCTACATGCCTCCACCATCAGTCTTGTTCTTTTGTTTCCAATAGCGGCCGCCGTCGCTTCTGCCCAACACTCTCGTCTGCATCCGTGTCGCTGGCGTCATGCGTTATGGTGTCTCCAAACTCCCCTTACCCTTGGGACCATTGGAAGGCGCCACCTGGCCCTGTTTAAATACATGCACGCAGCGGCAGCTGAACCTCACGATTCGCTGATACCGCTGGGGTTGCACTTGAACTTCTGCTGATCGGACGAACATGCGCGTGGCAATCCTCTAGTGGAGCGACGAGCGTTGGCAGTGGGCACCGCAAGTTGCAATACTCCCGCTCCCTTTCGATAATAGCATCAAAGGCGCTATGGACGATCACTAAGCACCATCTAAGCCGTAACTTGGGATGCGAGAGTCTCCCGCATTCAGTCTGAGAAGGCCGAGAGTGATCATGTCCAGGGGTGCTTTCTTGGAACATCATGCATGCTAGGTGGGTGCAAAGTGTCGGTGAGACGAACCGAAAACTGTCTTTTCAGTATAGCCCTGGCCGACCATCTGCAGGGACCAGATGAACCGTGCTCTCCGAATATTCTATCTCCGAACATCCTGTCAGTCTGGTGAGAGAAGGCCGGGCTTGGTTCTGACTCCGGAATCAGACTTTTCGCTCCACGGCCCGACGTTACACGCAACCTCGCTGACCGGTGCGGGCCTCCCAGACATTCCGTTTACTCGAAAAATAGCATCTATGGACGCGTAATGTCTCTCATGCCTCGGACAAATACGCACACGCAGGTAAATTGGCGTATTTTGGTGAAGTGTGCCGGCTTACAATCCAAGGGTCGGCATTGGGCAATTGGGCGGGCTGGCTTCCGTGCAGTGGAGGCATCAGTGACGTGGGATCTCCATTTCCAAATCCGACTTCAGCATGAATTTGACCTTGAGAGAATTCGCCTTGAGGTAGGTACCTACCTATGTACCCGTACCCTGGCATTCGGAAGGTGGGGGTACAGATAGGAGCAGCCATTGGCCAGATCTCGCGCATGCTACTTGGTCTGGGGAAGCTACGATCGGGTTTTTTGGAGACCGGAGTCTAGGCTCGGAACCCGGCCTCATCAATATTCCGGCCGTCATCCTCTGCAGGTGCGATCCATCCATTGAATGGACCCGTCTAACCTTTGGCCCCACCGGGAAAGATTTCGCTGTTGGTAAGACCGGCGCACACCCGCCCCAAGGCGCTAAGGCTCCGTAAGGTACCCTGTAGGCCTGGTCCTAGCGCGACAGACCGAACAATTGCTGCTTGCTCAGTGGGAAAGAAACGCTGTGAGATTATTCTCGCCTGTCACCCTGCCCATCCTTTGCGACTTCACCCTGTGGCCCGTATTTTTCACCCTTCTGGCTGACCACTGCGCAGTCTCCTGCTTTGGCATCCATTATCTCGGGCTCCGGAACGCTTCCGTCGCTCAATTGCTGCTGGGTTTGCCTTCAATCTTTGTGCGGACAAGCGCTTGCGATGCGGGAAACCTTTTGGCTCGGACTACTAACCGCTCTCTCCTAACGCGCCGCGGCCGCCGCCTCTCAACTCCCCCATTTCCTCCCGTCTCCTGCACTGAGCTGGCCACCATACCTCATTATTTTCTTTCTCCTACTCCACCCAACGCAATTTGCAGCTACCTACCGTACATGCGCACCGACCTGCCAGTTGCCAACCTCTCCCGTTCCTCGCGCCCTGCGTCCCTAGAACCTCTGCTCCAATTCGACCCACGCCACGACACGAACCGCGACGCTGCACCGCCTTCCCCGTGTTGCGCTCCTGCCCTGCCGAGGGCGTTTCCGACTGCTTGATGGAGGATGAAGCGCTGGCGACGGTGAAGATGGAGGAGGTAAAAATCGAAGACGGCCCTGCCACGTCGAACGGCGCCAAGATGGAGCGGGACGCGAGCAGGACGTCGTCTCAACAGAAGAGCAACCACGGCTCCCGTGTCGCAAGCCCGTCGCCCGCCGACGAGAATACCAACGACGAAGCTGTTTCGACACCAGGTACAACCAGCCGGCCGAAGCTCTCCCGGAAAGCATCGCAAAAGCCCGTAAAGCGCGAAGCGACGCTTTTCGCCGACCTGCCAGATGTCACGGGGGAGTCTTGCAGTACCTTTCAGGTTATTCCGGACTGTCTGTATGGGTCTAAGCACATGGGATCGACGGATAACGATGCGTTGGACTGCGATTGCCGTGCTGAGTGGCGTAAGTTTTCACCCCGCGCCCTCCCTCTCGACGCCCGTCGCGAGGCAAGCGCGAACGGCCCCCTGACTAAATCATAATTTGTGCTGCAGAAGATGGAAAAAATCACTCTTGTGGTGAGGATTCGGACTGCATCAACAGGGCGACCAAGATGGAATGTGTTGTGGGCGTCGGAAACTGCGGCGATGGGTGCGAAAACCAGAGATTTCAGCGCAAGCAGTACGCCAACGTTTCAGTCATCAAGACGGAAAAGAAGGGCTTCGGCCTCCGTGCCAACGTCGAACTTCAAGCTAACGACTTCATTTTCGAGTACATTGGCGAGGTCATTAACGAGCCGACTTTTCGAAGACGCATGATGCAGTACGACGAGGAGGGCATTAAGCATTTTTACTTCATGTCGCTCACCAAGCACGAGTTCGTCGACGCGACCAAGAAGGGCAACCTCGGTCGTTTTTGCAACCACTCTTGCAATCCCAACTGCTACGTCGACAAATGGGTTGTGGGCGAAAAACTCCGCATGGGCATTTTTACGTCGCGCAAAATCAAGGCCGGCGAAGAGCTGGTCTTCAACTACAACGTCGACCGCTATGGAGCTGACCCCCAACCTTGCTACTGTGGCGAGACCAACTGCACCGGGTTCATTGGTGGCAAGACTCAGACTGAGCGGGCGACCAAACTGCCCCTGGCTACAGTGGAGGCTCTCGGCATCGACGATGGCGACAGCTGGGACACTGCTGTGGCCAAGAAGCCTCGCAAGAAGAAGCCAGAAGAAGATGATGAGGAGTACGTTAACAGCGTGCAAGCCAAGACTCTTACCGAAGATGGTGCACGCAAGGTCATGGCCACATTGATGCAGTGCAAGGAGAAGTGGATTGCAGTCAAGCTGCTGGAGCGCATCCAACAATGTGATGATGAGCGGGTCATCCATTGTGTCATGCGCATGCATGCCTACCAGATTTTCAAGACCACGCTCAACACCTTTATTGACGACCACAATGTCGTCCTGCAGGTCTTGGACATCCTGGACAAATTCCCGCGCCTGACCCGGAACAAGATTGAAGCCTCAAAGATTGAAGCAACAATCGACGGCCTCAGGCACTCGGAGCATGAGGATGTCAGTGCAAGGTCAAGGAAGCTGTTGGAAGAATGGGCAAAGCTGGAGCTTGGGTACCGCATCGGAAAGCGGAAGGTTGACCCCAACGCCCCCGCAACAAACTCCTTTCAAGACCGGCGCAACACAGACCGTGAGGAAGACACCACTGCCAAGTCAACCCCTGACCCCCTGCAAAATGTTGAGATCCCCAAGGGCCCTCGAAGCAACATGCCACAAAGGAACCCTCACTACTTCAATGGGCCCCCTCGCCATCGGAGAAACAACTTTCACAACAACGGCCCCCTGCCTCCCGGATGGTTTGCGGCAACGGACCCTCGCGGAAACACCTACTTTTATAGCAAGAATGGTGTTACGACGTGGCAGCGTCCTACGAAGCCAGCCGACGCTCAGAAGTCAACGCCCAAGGCGCTGCAGGAGCAACAGCTTCTCAAGAGCATCATCGATCAGGTTACCAAGGAGCAAACTCCCAGACCGTCGGCCTCCCAGACGCCGCAACGGGCGGAAACGCCTGTGCAGGAACCAAAGCAGGACAAGTGGCGCTCTACTCCTGTCGAGAAGCAGATGAAGATATACGAGAACACGGTACGCATGCCTATTTGTGCCGAGATGGACCAGTGCTAACTCTGCCTCCCAACAGCTGTTCCCGCATGTCAAGTACGTGATCGACAAGTACAGGCACAAACTGCCCAAAGATGATCTCAAGAGACTTGGCAAGGACGTGAACAAGAAGCTAGTCTCTTCCGACTTTAAACGAAACCGCGTCCAGGATCCAACGGCACCCCTGGATCAGAAGCAATCCAGGAAGGTCAAGTCGTACGTCAAGGACTTCTTGGACAAGGCTGTGGTGAAGCTCAGGAACTATGAGAAGGCGAAGGCAGCACGCCAGACGGATGCAAGCAAAAGTGCGGAATTTGGCTCTGCGCCGCAAGCCGCGGATGGCGACGACACTGTTGTGGCCGATGTTGCCGACGAAGTCATGCTCTCTGATGACGATGAAGCCGAGTCAACGGCCAGTCCTGAGAAGAAGCGCAAGCGTGACGAGCAGGCTGGCGAGTCGCCTAGCCTGGATTCCTTAGACGGGCCATTGGCAAAACGCTTGCGTGAGAACGATGTGGAGGACGGCGCGCCCCCTCCACCCCCGCCTCCTCCGCCCGCCGAGCCGGCCCCGGTCGACTCCCCGGTGTCCCTAACTGAAGAGCAACAAGCGCTTAGAGAGCAGGAAGAAGCTCTCATGAGGGAGAACGAGGAGTCAGAGCGGCTCGAGGAAGAGGCCACAAAGGCACAAGGACCTGGAAACAAGTTCGAGGGCAATACTGATGGCCATTCCCGTATCAACGGCGGCGTAATAGTAGCTGGTGAGGGGGAACCCGCCAGCGGTTCCGATCTCAAATAGGGCACCGACATGCGGCTGCAATAGGTGCTCGGGCATTAGTGAGGGGGAAATACCAAACAGGCACGTTGATGGTCGTGCCGGCCGAGAACAAGTGGGACTCGGCGTTGTACGTATAAGCAGGCACATTGCATTTTTGCTTGGAAGGGGCATCAGCAGACCCCCAAACACACAGATGTTTGCCATCTTTGTTGCGCGGTTTTTTTCATGTGGATATTCAAAAACAAGCGAATGGTCACAGCTCAGCGAGAGAGGGGACGAGAGAAAGCGAGAGAGGCTGAGGGCATTTGCGAATCATTATTTTCGTTCTCTCGACCTGGCTTATAATCGTAACGGAGTCATCAGGGCGGTTAGCAACGAAAAGGCGGCATTCCCAGCATTTGGCATTATTTATCTCCTTTTTTTTTCGGATAAGGCTAGGGAGGCTGGGGGGCAAAAGGCGTTGCTTATTTCATTCCTGTCCGGAGGTCCCAAGGGACCCCGAAAAAAAAGCATTTCTCCCCACCCGCCACCAGATGGCGGTATACCTAGGTAATGGCAATGAAGCGGCTTTTTGTGCAGAACCCAAGGCTTTGTTGAGAATTTTGACGAGGCTATGAAAGGGGGGAGGCACAAAGCACAAGGCACAACGAAAGAAGAATTCTTGGATCTGACTACATTTATTGGCTCTTTTATGAAGTGCTGTGAAGCTCCGACTTTTTGTTCTCCTTTTGATCTGGAGATCCTTCTTTCGTTTCCTTCCCGTCCCTTTTTTTTGTGTGTAAAAACGCCATGCTACCCATGCCAGAATGTCCAGGATATACCTCAGAACGTCAGAAAAAGGGCCATCTAATAAATACCAAGTCCTTCCCTGAAATAAGGTTTCTCACCCAATTGCAGAAAGCAACCCGTCCGAAAATGCTCCCTCTCCAAGAGAAGAAAAGCAAGAAACTGAGAGCAAAATACCGGGACAAAAGCAGTCATCATCACCTCCAGTCGTCGTACAGCTCGACCTCGGACTCTTCCTCCTCCTCCTCCTCCTCCTCCTCCTCCTCCTCCTCCTCCTCCTCCTCCTCCTCCTCCTCCTCCTCCTCCTCCTCATCGCTGCTGCTCTCCTCCCCGCCCCTTCTCTTCTTCTTCTTCTGCACCGACAGCGGCTCGGGGGCCTCGCCCTTGCGCATGAAGAGGTACGTCCTGGCGGGCCTCTCCTCGCCCTTCCACGCTGCGCCGCTCGCCTCGCCGCTGCGCTTGTCCCGCACGACGCCGAGCGTGCGCGCGTGGCGGTAGCCCGGGTACGCCTTGGAATGGAAGCGGAAGCTCTCGAGGGCCTGGAAGCCCGCGTGCCGGCCTAGGTCCTTCACGTTCCAGAGGGTGTAGGGGTCGCCCTCGAAGAGCGTGACGATCACCGTGCCTCCCGGGGCGAGGGAGGGCAGGGCCGAATTAAAAAAGGCGACGAGGAGCTCCTGGTTGTAGCGGACCTGGCGGTTGCGGTCGGTGGACTTGCCGCCGACGTGGGGGAAATTGAAGATTATGCGCTTGAAGACGCCGTGTTTCGTCGTCGTGGAGTTGCCGTGGTGGTTATGGGTCGTGGTGCGCTTGGTGAAGGGCTTCATCGTGCGGGCGTCGATGTTGTAGAGGATTTTGTTGTTGTTGGGGAGGGTGGGCTTGTATTTCTCCTCTTCGTCTTCGTCGTCGCCGTCGGCGGGGGCGGGGGTGGGTTCTTCGTCCTCCTCGGGCTCGCTGGCATCCCCATCATCCTCCTCGTCGTCCTTCGCAGGCTTCGTCGGTTTCGATGGCACGGCCGCGCCGGTGATCTTGGCGATGTTCTCGCTTGCGTGCGGGTACTTCTCGAGCAGCTCCTTCTCGTTCTTCTCGAGCACGGTGGCGGTGAGGTTGCGGCAGCCGTGGTGGGCGGCGAGGCTGGCGGCGAAGCTCAGGTCGCCCTCGCCGATGAGCAGAATGGCGTCCTCGGGCTTGAAGGGGATGACGGGCTGCTGGTTCTGGTGGTACTGCTTCTGCTCCTTCTTCTTCGCGCCGTCCGCTGCGCCGGCGCCCTTGCCTTTCGCCCTGGATGGTCCTCCGCCCGGCGCGGGGCCCGGGTTCGGCCTCGTCTTCTTCTTGGCGTTGGCGGAGTCGACGAAGTGGTTTTGGTGCTTGCGCTTTTTGCCCATTTTGGTGGTTGTGATGGCAGGTTCGAAAGGGGAATGAGGGAGGGAGGATGTTTGCGCGTATGCGTGCGGTTCGGGGCGTTGTGAGGAAACACGGCGTTGTCGACGACTCGGGACGGCGGCGGGATGTAGTGGTGTTGCTACCCGCGTCCCGCGCCGGACCCCACGGTCGTACCTTGACCGAAGTTTTTTTTTTCTCTTCCTGCAGCGGTCCTTGACCGTCGGTGAGTAGCGCGCCCCGGCGGCTCGGGAATAGACGAGGTTAAGCCGTTGGGGCCCGTGGCCCCTTGGTGCAATGTGTGTAATGGAGGCGCCTAACTAAGCAGGTACGTATATACTCCAAGCTTGCGCGACCACCCCCCCTCCCCTGAACGGGGCGACACCGGATTATGGAGAACCGCAGGGGGCACCGGGTTCGCGATTGGGAACTGGAGACGCCAGTCGGACAGGTAGTGTTGTACTCGGTACCTCACCACGTTGACAGAGTTGGTAAGGTGCTGTTCAGGGACTTTTTGGTGGAGAGCGGTGTCCACCCCGGGCGTGGGCGGTCCGGTCGTGCGGTGTGAGCGGCGGCGGGAGAAAGGGTTTTATTTTATTTTTATTTTCTTTCTTGATTTTCTTGCTGTTCGTGTGATGGGTTGGAGCAGGGACGGGGAGAATTTCGGCATGTAAGGCGAAAATGTCACGGGTTTTTTTGCGAGGATAAGCAGATGGATGCATCAATCACGTTGCTCGTCGACGTTACGGGTGGTGGCTCGCCGCTCCATTGCTTTTCGATGGCCGTGGCGTAACTGGCGTTGCCTTTGGATGCTGGCGCCTACCAGTAAACTTTCCCTTGGGTGGACCGGAGCTCAAATGAGGCTTATGGAAACCTTGAATGTTTGGCATCTCAGCAGACGCAAGGGAGAGAGAGTAGCATGCCAAATTCTTTTCGCTGCTGCGTTGGGACGGGCCGACAAGACTCGTTCAGACGAAGTATTATACATAGCACACAAAGACGAACCTCCAATCTTAGAAGGAAGGAAAGAGGAAAAAAAAATGATCGAAGGGTGGGTGGGCTACGTAATCTGATGCCACTCCTCGGTGCATCATGGGATCTCGTTAGCCACAGCCAACGCCAGTGTGCAGATGACCCTCGCATTGAGAGGCTGGACGGCAAGAGCTCGGGATCTGGGACGAAGAAGGCCCACTTTCTTGTCGGACGGGACAAGGTCCTGTAAACGCGCCCCCCCGTCCGACTCGTCCGAACTTTGTACACCTACCTCACTGGGCGAGGAGGGAACCTAGAGAAAATATCTGCCTCTCAGTGTACATAGAAATGATGGTAGCGTACGCACTGGTCTGCAATGCTTGAAATGCTTGTTTGGCTACCGGTCTGGAGCTCTCGGTTTGGATTCATGGATTTGTACGCCTGCTGCATGCGGGAGGTCGTTATGCGGCGATGAGACGACGCGGTACAAGTCGGCCTAGCTTAGAATAGGTAGCCGTCGTCATACAACCGATCCAACACGTTAGGCTCCAGTAAGCAAGTCCAGGCACGGCGATGATTGTGCGGCAGACAAGAATACTGATAAATGTAGGGAAGGTACCTAGGTAGGCAAGGAGGGTGCCGAGGGAACCAAAACAAGATTGGTAGATATTTGTAGGTAAGGTGTATCCCTACGCAAGGAGACCAAAACACACGGTATCCAGAGGCGCATCTCAGGCATTCTTCGCCGGTTGGCCTGCCAAGTCGCAAGTCCCCGTTGCGAGGTCCTGAGCGGCCTGCTGAACAGCAGCGCAGAGACGCTGGAGGCTTACACTGGGCTGAGAGGGGCCTTCGCTCTCAGTTGACTTCCCCCCGCTGGAAAGGTAGCTTATAGGGCGCCTCGCGGTATCTATACGTGTCGATACGCCGCTGGGCGGCAGCCCACTGATGTATCGAGTACATGCCGCCCTCGACAGGGGATGAAGACTATTTCCGGCTGCCGGAATATCAGCGCCCCCGAACCAATCAAATTTCAAGGATTCCTGCCGACTCCTACCAGATTGGTCTAAGTGTGTGCAGGACGGTGCTGGGCTGGGCCTTGCCTTTCCGCCTCGCCTCAGCAGGGTGGTCACGTCTCTGTTACTGGTGCTGGTGCTTGCTGCCGCTACCACTGCTATTGCGCTCCGCCTGGTCCCCCGTCTCATTCTGGCAGCGTATTATTTGCAAAAGGCTGGAAGGGGAAAAAACGGCAAGAACAGCACAATCTTTCGTCCTCGTCCGCAATACAACCATCCATTCGCGCCCCTTCAATACGTACAGCGGCGTCTGCGGAAGCTTCTCATCTTTTTCTAGATTACATTTTTACCCCTGCAAACTGGTTGCTCATCGAGAATTTTCACGCCTTGCAGCACCTCTCCCAGCGCAACACCCCAAGAGAGAGAGACACCAGCGAGAGAGGCCAGGCGGCTGCTTTTTCTTAGCCCACACCCATTGCCGTGTGCCCATCCAATCCACACCCTCGTCTTCTTCTCTTCGGAGCTGCCAACAACGAACTTCTTCAACCCAAAAAGCTCTCTACGCTTGCCTCACTTCACCTTGGACGCACAATCGCGCTGGCTCAAGCATATCGAGAGCGACTGAGTCACCGTCAGCCGGCTAGTCTTTCTTCATTTTTACTCTTCAAGCCAGCCGCTTTCTGCCCTGGTTTTTTCTCTCACACCCATACTCTTACCACGCTCATCTCCTTCCTGCCCGTCTCATTACACCATACCCGCTCTCACCTTTGCCTCCACTTGACCCCCATTTCCCTTCCTTCCTCCACACAGCTCAGGTCCGTCACGTATCTTTCATGACTGGCCATCACCGGCATCATGTCCGACACAGAGACTCCGGAGCAGTCTGCCTCGACTCCGACTCCTCAGCCCACGCCCAAGGCCAAGGGCAGAGGTAGAGGACGGGGCAGGAAACCCGCCGCTCCCAAGAAGGAGACCACCAAGCCAGCGCCCACCCTCGGCACTGGTCGACGCGGCCGCTTCAAGCAATTTGACAATGATGAAGTCCAGGCCAGGTATGAGCGCCTGCGCGAGCTCAAGGTTCACTACAACGCTCTGTCGAATGCTATGAAGCCTGCTCTGCAAGACCTCGCCACGCGTTCCGTGAAGCGCCTTACTAAGGACAGCGATCACTACACGCAAGTGCCCGAGTTTGAAGTCGTCAAGCAGGAACTGCAGGAGCGATTCGACAAGAGACTCGCCGTCCTCGAGCGGAAGCTCGCTCACGACACAAAATTGACACAGGCCGCCATTGAGCACCAGAAGGCGGCCGTGCAAGAGATTTACAAGGTACGTGTGAATCCCGGCCATGACATGTCATGTGTTTTTTTTTTCCTCACCCCCGGTCGTCCGCTAACTGGCGGTGATCCGCGGCATTAGAACGGAGTTGAAGATCTTGAAGAGAAATTTTTGGACGCGCAGATTCATCGCCTCGACCTCTTGGACTACCTCCACAGTCACGGACTGCCTGTCGACGTGAGTATTTTCCGATTCCCGCTTCGTCGTGTGTCGTGTGCTTGCTAACGCCCCCACCTCAGCTCGTCGACGGCGGCTGGAACTACAAGCCCATCTCAGACAAGGAAGCCTCAGAGTTTGGCATCTACGAAGTCTACCAGAATGGCCATCTCGTGCCTTACCCTCAGCTCGTCGAGGGAACTGAAGCCTACGCCCTTCGCCAGGCTGCCTGGGCGGAGCCTCAACACAAGGAGGCGGCGGCACCAGCCACCAACACTACCGCACCTCGCACCAAGCGCAAGGCCAGGGACCAACCCGATGGCCAGCCCTCCACCAAGCGAACTGCCGGTGATGTCGCGCCTGCTAACCACATTGCGGGCATCATGTCGGCCCAGCACGCTCACGTCGAGGACGAGTCTAACGAAAGCACGCCCGTGCCCGAGGGCCCGCTTGCTGCTGACCAGCGAGAACCCGCCCTGCCTGCCAAGGCCTCGGAGCCGGATGAGTATGGCTGCAGACAGGTCAACCGCCCACCCGCGAAGAACGGCGCCATGATTGCGAACCGCATCATCGTGCCGCCAACCTTCCAATTCGATGATGACGAAATTGGATACCGCGATTCGACCAACTCCGCCAAACATGGCGCTACCGTCGCCAAGCGCGGCAAGTATTTCGGCAAGCCGAACTCCAACACCTGGCACTACGACCCCCTTCTTGCCCGCTGGGATGCCCGTCTTGTCGAGGAAGACGACATGGATAAGGACCTTGTCGAGAAGCATGGCGTCCACCCGCGCTACGGCTACTTCCTTCCTACTAGCAAGAACGAGGCTGAGCCCCCAAAGCCGGAGGCGACCCCCATGCATCCCACAGTCTATCTCACGCCGTCCGGCAAGACTATTCATACTTCTCGCGTCATTCCTGCCGCAAAGGTCGGGGCTGCCGTCGAAGACAAGCCTATCCAAGACCGCATGTCGGCAATCCTTACTGCTGTCTGCGACGCTCACGACGTTTCCGAAGAGGACATCGAAGCGGAGGAACTCCAGGTCCTCAAGGATATTGCCGCCGACTACGCAGAGCAGAGAGCCCTTGCAGAATCTATCAAGGAGAGGGAATCTGAAAGCGTCGAGGACTCCCCTGCTGGTTCTCCTCTGCCGTGCAACGATTCCGCCCTTAACATTGCTGGACTTCAGGACCTCGTTAGTGCCGCCGAAGCTATCCAGGCAAAGGTTGAGGAAGTCAAGCCTGTCGAGGAGAAACCCGTCGTCATCCAGACACCCACCCCCGCCAGACCGGCTACGCGCGCGTACGATGCTATTCGTGACGTGTTCGGCGATGCCGAGCCTGCCCCAACTGAGCCTGCGACGCCCGTCATTGCTCCGCAACCGTTGGATACCACCGGCCTCATGGTCCTCGCCGGCATCATCTCTGGTGAATACCAACCCCCAAACGTTGACGCTCCAATGGCGGATGCGCCTGCTGTCCACGCGGTTCCCGCCGACGGTCCCCCTAACCACCACATGGAGCCCAGCTACCCCATGCAGCCCATGCAAACCATGCCGTCCGAGCCTCAGATGTCCGTACCTCCCAACAACGCTGCCACCTGGGTCGAGCCTCGCGTTGTCTCGCCTGGACCGGATAGCCGTGTCCTTCCCCCATTGGAGCAGCACCAAAACCAGTTGCCCCCGGTACGCACTGTTGAGATGTCACAAATCCGGCCCTCGATCGAGACCCCTAGCGACTCGCGTCGTCAGTCCACGTACCCCGAGCACAACGCTCCTCTTTCCTACAGCGATCAGCAGCACATGCCGCCCACCCACCAGCCGCAGCACCAATACATGTCGGTGGACCCGATGATCGATCCGCGCCTCTACTCCGCGCCCATGGATGCGCAGGTTACACACCACGACTACCATAACACGGCCTACAACCAACCGCAGCAGCCTTATCACTTGCCGGGCATGTCTATGCAGGGCGGCGGTCCGATGACACCTGCACCTCCTTCTATGCAGCAACCCAGCTCTGCATCCAGGATGCCATTCACGAACCCCGTTCAGGACAGAAGCTCCCCGCTTCCCCCGCTGCGTCCTTCCAGAGGTCGAAAGAGCGCGCCCGCCGCACCCGAGAACATACCCGCTGAACATCAGCAGCCCTCGCAGCAGCAGCAGCAGCAGCAGCAGCAGCAGCAGCAGCAGCTCCCACAGCAACCGCCGCCGTTCATGAACACCAACAGCGGCTCATTTTACCCTCCCGGTCCTCCGAGATCTTACCACAACGGCTACACCAGTGACCAACATGGTATGTCGATGATGTCGTCGTACACTCCCTATGGCGGATCCCAAGCCCCCCCTTCGCAACAGGCTTCCTACGGTCCTTCGGGCATGTCCCCGACCCACTCCTCTGTTGCCCCTGTTCAGAGCCCTCCTACTCTACAATTCGTTCCGCAGCAGCCCAACGAGCCGTCTGGTAGAAGCCGAGCCGGAAGTGGATCGTCGACGCCAAGCTCGGCGAATAACCGATACGTCAGGCTGGCGCCTGCCCCTCTGCCCGCTCATCGAGTTGGCTGGCCTCAGGGGCCGGAGCTGCGGACTGTCCCGTACGACTACAGAGAGAACATCAAGGACTACGCGCCTACCGAACCTCCGCCGCAACGTGGCCCCGTCCAGATCCGTGGTTGGAACATTAATAACAACAAGATCCAACGTCAGAGAGACGAAAACGGGGACGAGCGCCGGGGTTCACGCTAGGAGCTAACCTCGAACGAGTTCCCGACCCTATTGCCGACCCGGGCTGAGCTAAACTATTCAAGCTCATACCGATTGTCGACCCGGGCTGAGCAAAGCTATTCAAGCTCATATTTATGGCCAACCCAGGCTGAGCGAAACGATTCAAGCTCATACCTTTCACCAGCCTGGTCACCAGGCCAGGCTGAGCTCGACAACGAGAGGTACCTTTTGCCAACCCAGGCTGAGCTAGAAAATGCGAGCTCTTACCAATTGCCGACCCAGGCTGAGCGAAACAATCCGTACCAACTGCCAAGCAAGGTTGTGTCAAACAAGGTTGAGAAGAAGAAGAGTACCAGGAAAGGTACCAGGAAAGGTTCCAGAAGAAGTGTCAGGAAGAGTACCAAGACGGACCTGAAGACTGGCCCGGACTCGGATGCGCAAATGGCCTCCGACAAGACCATGGAAGAACTTCCTGAAGATTACGAAATTGCCATGAAGCGCCCGAAGATCGGCCCGCTCACAAAAGAACAACATGCTTACAGGTATGGCATGAAAAGATTTCTTGGGGATGACGAAAGTGTCGAGACGGACCCGAAGACCGGCGAACCGCTCTCAGACGCACAAAGGGTCTACAACAAGGTCCTGAAAGGCTTTTTCGAGTAGGATACCCGAAGACCGGTCTGGGCTTGAATTCGGAAAAGGCCCTCGGCAAGGCCATGGAAAGATTCATTTTGGAGGAGACATTGGCATGATTTCCTTTTATACACACAGAGGATCAGGAAAAGCGAACGCATTCTGTATTATTATTTTTGATTGCCATTGGGTTATACCAGGGACCGCATAGCTCCCCCGGATGACAGAGAGGGGGCTAGGGCTGACAAGTCATTGGAAGAGCTTCCTGAGAAGGACATGGGAGCGTTGGCTGAAAAGCCTTTGGAAGTGCTTCTTGAGATGGATACGGGAGCTAGGGCTGAAAAGCCGGCGGAAGAGCTCCCCGAGAAAGGGCATCGGAGCTAGGGCCGAGAGGCCGATGGTCATAAAGACCTATAGAATTGGCATGATAATGAATACGACGAGTGAGCATAGTCCGAATGGCATCGAAACGTGATGTGTTCTCTGTGGTGAGTGGCCTACTCAGGTTTCGGATGCCTAGCAGTTTTAGGTCACGATCACGGGTGCAATGTGACTTGTCCAAGCCGGAGAGCTTCTGGGTGAGTTGTGCTGGGCCACTTGCGGAGAGCGATCCTATCTACAAACACTGGCTTTGACATGCATAGCGTCCGTAGAATACTTGCTGGTATATGATCAAGAAGGCAGCGAATGGATGCCATCTCGAAGTCGATGGGGCTACGAACAAGTTCGATTTCTTGTTGACAGTTTTATAACTGGGGACTGGACCATCCTGAATGCAGAGTGAATCCCCCCGGCCTGGACCTGTGCCACGCGGAAGAGCGTGGATCAAGTCGACGATGCGTCTATTAGTTACCCAGCTAAGGCCCTCATTGTCTTGGGAATTGAGAGAGATATATTTTTTCCTTGCAGGTATTTGATTTTTACGTCTCTGACGAGACCGAATCCTTGCCTCCTTCCCTTTGGAAACCAGAACCTCGCAAAAAGAATTGGCCTCATAAAAACTCATGACGTTAGCTAGTCAATGTGGGAAGAAAAGAGTAGCCACGACAAGGTCAAGTCTGGGCAGGTGCGATGCTTGCCACGTAGGTGGAAATTTGATGGACGAGGCTCCCGCGTCTTGGCGATAAGATAACTTACGCTCATGTAGCCGCTGGAGGGCAGTAGTCGTGTAGTATGAACACCACCGCACATCACCTGGCAATCATGTTATGTTCTCCTATGGCAGTGTTGGGTATCGAACATCCATTGTGCAGTGCAACGCATGGTGACATCACGGACTGTAATTGAAAGCGGTAGCGACTTTTTGTCGATTACAGAGTAGCTAATTTTACATGTATTCAGGCCACTCCATCTCTTTTTTGAAAATTTCCTCTCCCCCGCCGGCAAAAGGCAGGCGAGGGGGGAAGGCCCTGTATCTCAACTCCTCGCACGCATATTGTTATACACACTAGATGCGAAAGCAGACGGTAGCATCTGCTGCCACGTCATGTCGTAAGATCCCGAGGCCACTTTCTCGCCTTACTGAGTCATGATGGGGTTGGTAAAGTCCACCGTGCCGTCCATGTTCATCATCATGCCGGGGTCGGGGGTGACCATGCCCGCGCCGTTCGGCATGAGACCGCCCGGCGCGGCGAGGGAGAGCAGGCCGCGGCCCAGCTCGCCGACGGGATGCAGCGGGTACACGGGGGACTCCATGCTGTTGCCGTCGAAGACCACCATGTTCTGGATCGGCTGCTGCGTCTGGCCTAGGACGTTGATGACGTCCTGAGCGAGCTGTCCTCCGAGGATGGCGGTGACCGGTGCCATCTCGCTGCCGATGTTCTGCAGGAAGCTGCGCAGGATCTCGGATCGCAGCGTCTCGGAGGGGAGGCCGAGCTGGGCGTGCTTGGCGGTTGCGAGCTTGGTGAAGAGACCCAGGTCGTCCTTGGTGTGGCTGGGCAGCCGGCCGCCGTTGAGCACCTGGAAATCCCACAGCGCTCGCAGGCAAGACAGAGCGGGGCTAACGGCCTTCCTGCGGCGCACACTCTTCGCGTACTCCTCTGGCAACGTGGCACCGTCACTAGCAAGGTACCATGTTGAGTAGAGTTCGCGCTTGGTGACCATCTCGATGGTCTTGCCGCCCTCCTTCTTGGTGTTCACAGCCACGACGCTCCGGGTCCTGGTCTCGGGCTGCAGCTTCGTGGCGACGTTGCCGAGCTCCCTCTCGATGACGTAGTCGTGCTCGATCAGGTCGGAGAAGATGAAGCCGTACATGCCGTGGGTGCCGGCGGCGTAAAAGGCTTTCTGGTGCAGGCGGGTGGCGGTGTTGATGATGTTGAGGGAGTCCGGGTCGAGGTCCGTCGCGATGACGATGTCGAAGCCGGAGAAGTAGCTCGTGCCCTTGGACTTGATGCCTTCGGCGTCGACGTGGACCTTGACGCGCGGGTTGAGCTTCTGGATCGCGACGGCGGCGGCTTGCGCGCGGTTCTGGCCGACGTGATTCGCCTCCTCAGAGAGAAAGAATTGCGAGCCCAGGTCTGACTCAGAGACGGTGGCGCCGTCAAGAATGGTCAGCGAGCCGATGCCGGCGAGGACGAGGTTCTTGGCGATCTCATTTGCGAGGGCCTTCATGGTGATGAGGAGGATGTTTGCGTTGCGGATCTTTTCTTGGGCCTTCATGCCCCAGAGGCGGATCTGACGGTCGTAAAGCGCAATCTCATCTGGAAGGTGTTAGTCGCATTGAGCGGTCGTAAACGGAGGAGACGGCCCATACCTGCGCTCATTGCTTCTGCCGGGACACCGGGCAATGCGCCAGCGTTGGCGAGCAGTTGCTGGGCATCTGATGGCAGCAGCTGGGGCATGAACATCTCGCCGGTGGGCAGCATGCCGGGCAGAATCTCGGGCATCCCTCCCGGGATGACCTCCTGCAGCGCATCGGGAAGGACCTGATCCATAGGAGCGGCCTGGAGCGTCATGTCGAAGCCGTTGGCAGGGTTCGGCATGGGATGGCTGGGGATGGAGATGCCTTGAACCGGGGCATTGCTGTTGGGCGCAACGGCCTCGTGAGCCGGCTTGTTGTCTTGGGGATTTTGCGTTTGGTCCTCCATGACGATGAGTTGGTAGTGAGATGAGATTGAGGCTGCTGAGCAGAGGAGAGGTGTAATGCAAAATGGGAAAGTCGTATCGTTCGGACGGAATGGGCCGAAAGTCAACCCGCCGAGGTACTTGTTAGGATGAATCTACGCGCAGGCGGCCTATGAAGTAATAAGCTGCACTTGAGCACAGGTTCGGCAGGCGACAAGGTGAAACCGCGTCGAGTGAGCTGAGCTGAGTGCCCAGTGAGTCGTACCGCGGATCGCAAGATTCGTCTTAGCGCGGTCGTCGTAGTCGCAGATAACCGGATGATTTAGCAGAAAGAAACACGTCGGCTGGTGAAGAGTGAGAGGGCTGGTGTTGATATAAGACCACTGCCTCAACTCGTAAAGCAAGGTTGGCGTCTGGAGGTTTCACTGAAATGGAAGCTACAGCAAACGGAAGAGAGAGAAATTGTTAACGTTATGACCAGGCAGATCCGACACAGACCTTTTGGAGTGGCACGGATAGCGCGCTAGAGCCACGCTTAAGTGATACCTGCCAACTCAATTGTCTCACATACAAACTCTAAGTACCTGCTAGCAATTCCCAGCGCTATCCCTTCCTCGCATCACGGGCTGGTTCTTACAACACGGAACCCCGCGATGGACAGGGCCAGGGGGCTTTGTACTTTTAGCGGGTGCAACAGGGCGATCCCACCGCTGTTACTGGCCGCCAGTCCGTTTGCCGATTGCTCGCCTGCTGCTGGATTGGATTCCGAAGCACCTCAGACGTCTGTCCAACTTCCATCAGCGACCAACCGAGTCCCGCCTTCCACTGGCCTGCTGACGACACACAACTTGACCTGCTGTGACCGTTCCCCTCTCGCGACAGCATCTCCCCGGATTCCTCGATCTCCTCCACAACTGCTGGTTCTTTCCCTCGGGAGCCTTTCGAACTAAAGCCAGCCGTTTGAGCCGACCGACGACGGATCCCTCTGGTCGTTGGCCGACCGCCCCTCGTCTGCAAATACTTCCCATGTGAGATCCCGCCCTTTTCGACGCCTTCCTTCGTAGCGCTGCAGCCTCAATATCTTCCAGTCCTCTCTTCAAGGCACCTCCTGTCGTGTTTTCTGGGTCGCCTAACCGATTTTGCTAGGTAGCTCAACTCGATCGGAACCTGCGGTTGCCCTACGTTCGACCCATTTGCCAGACTGAGCACATCACCGAAGATACCATCTACCGAACCCACGTTATTACTCAGATTAGCCGCTGCAAGACATCGTATATCTTACCGCCACCTAACACGTGCGACAAAGGTTCAAAGAGTCGTTGGAATTGATCTCTCTCCCTGGCGTTTGCGTCGCTGGGCCCTTGCATTGTCCCCGACGAAGCATGTCGTCACAGCGGCCAAGCCCGAGTCAGGATTCTCAGCGACAAGACGAAGACGACGACGACTTCCTGCGTTTCGCAGTATATCGCAGACTACCACCGCTACCTCCCTTGCCAACTACCCGTGGGCTCCAACCCCCACTTCCACCTCGACGCCACCCCGAACCCTACGGCTCCCGGGAAGACTCGGAGAGCTTTCTTCATATTGCTCGACAGATGGCAGATCGAAACTTTCAGGCCGAATACGACGAGCTGCTAGGGAATCTTGTTGGCAATACGCTGAATGGCCTTACGGCTTTCATGTCTGCGAATCCAGACGACATCCATCCGAACTCATCACGAGGTCGGGGTCAAGCGTTGCCTATGTTAGACACCTCGAACGTACTGGAAACCCTGCAAAACGATCAGAGAGAGGAGGACGACTCGCGACGTCAGGCCCTTCAACTACCACCAGTCGTCGATTACCGGTCTGGCCGATCCCTGTCCGGACGCCAGCGGCTGGACGGCACGCAAGACAGTCTAGAGGCAGTCAGGGCCTTGTGGAATCGTAGAACACGATACAGTTCTTCGCCATTTTCGCCTCCCAGAATGCCCCCCAACGTATCGCCTCCCAGCCTATCACCCATGCCTAACGACGACCACCCTGAGGATAATCGGCGGGTCAAGAGGAGGAAGCTCGATTCTGAGCGAGCTGCGCAGAGCTTTAGGGGCTTTCGGTATGGACGATACGGACAGGTCGAGCCTGGCCAGCTCAAGATGGAAATTCTCAGTTGTGACGGGGGTCTATTCGACAACAAGCACTCTTATGCCTACGATAACATCCTGAGAGACGACAAGACTGTCTACTGCACACAGTCTAGCCGTTGCAACATCATCCTCAGGCACCAAGGCGCGACGGCCTTCAGTTTAAAAGAGCTTGTGATCAAGGCGCCGGCCTCCAACTACTCATCACCGTAAGTGAGTTTGGTTAAGAAACGAGTTCTCAATTGACGCTTTCCAGGGTTCGAGAGGGAATGGTCTTTGTTTCCATGAATCAGGACGAGGTTTTGTCAAGGACGGCAGCATATGAGATAAAGTATGCTCCGCCAAGGTCCACTCGAGGCCCTTCCACGAGAGCACTGGCCCCCATCATCTCCATTCGGCATCATGAGGATGGGACGACGGTCACGAGAACACACACTCGGGAGAGGCGGCTCTACAACCTGGGTGGTGACGACGACGAGAACGAGCAACGAACAGCGCAGATTCCGCCAGAGTTCACCACTCAGCTGTCGCCGTTCAATATTACCGCCGAATGCAGCTACGAGGAACCGGACGATGAAGACACACCCAGAATCTCCATCAATCGCCGAGCACCCGATAGAATCGGTTCTCTCCCGTTTGAGAGTGAAAGCAGCGACGAAGCAAATCCATTTGCGACTGACGAGTACGGCTTCGACGATTATTCTTTCACCAGCAGACATCGGGATACATCAGAAATGTCTCTTGCGGAGGCTGTCGAGGCGACACAGATGGCGACGCAGGCGGCCGTTCGAGCCGTGGGTGGCGACCTGATGGCACCCCACGCAAAATTCTTCATCGAGAAGGACAAGAGCAAATGTACTATCCGCTTCGATCCTCCGGTATCTGGGAGATTCATCCTCCTGAAGATGTGGAGCAGCAGCCGGGCATCCGGCAGCAATATCGATATCCAGGCAGTTCTCGCCAAGGGGTTCGCGGGACCGCGTTACTTTCCCTCGGTGGAATTGCGATGAGTGAGGAGAGAATGGCGAACTACACACCTACACACGTAATGCTAGTAAACACGGCATCGGCTTTCATGGCGGAACGTCAATAGGAGTTATGGTGCATTGGTCAGTTAAGGGGTAGGCGTATCACGGGTGGCATTGCCGGTCACTTTTATATACCACCTACGAACACACTTGGAGTTTCAAATGATTCATTAATACCATTTGGTTCGAGACACGCTTGAAGTACTTTCGTTTGACGTGGTTTTGATAGTGCGGACGAAGCAGTAATATGATATAAGACACTCAGTAGGTCCTCGTTTCCCAAACAACACAATCAATTGTGGAGGGAACAGTATGGGTTCAACTCAAATCCAGTCCCATTTCCAAATAAGATACTGGTACATATTCAAGGATAATGTCATGTCTGCGATGCCAAACGCAATCGCTGTGTGGTGCGAGTTGCCTCTGGGCATGAACCTGATTCGATGCGGGTGCGTCGGGGAATTGACCAATCGCTCGCACGAAGCAAGCCATTTCGGTCCTCATCGCGCCCCGCAAAACTCAGAAGGAACCACACCCCACGTTTACACGGCCCTCATACATTTTCGAATAGAACCCGCCGCCTGCAACCCAGGCAAATCGACTGACTCTACGTTGTTTTTTTTACTTTTGTTTCGAGTTAGATTCCCTACCTGCCCGGAAGCATATTTTTGAAAAAGAAGGGATCGCCTCGCAACCATGAGCTACGAACTGACACTCATCGTCGCGGCCACGCGCAACATGGGCATCGGTGCCAAGGGCGGCCTCCCCTGGACCGGTCTGAAGAAGGAAATGGCCTACTTCGCACGCGTGACCAAGAGACTCCCATCTCAGGCGAGCAACGACCTAAATCCCGACAAATGTTGCCCATCCGACTAACTCTCCCACCACAGGCCCCCTCCAACGCCAAGAACGCGGTGATCATGGGCCGCAAGACGTGGGACAGCATCCCCCCGCGCTTCCGCCCGCTCAAGGGCCGCGTCAACATCGTCATCAGCCGCTCGCACCCGGCCTGGGACCCCTCGTCCCCGCAGGCGGTGGACCTGGAGAAGGAGCCGGTCAAGGTCGGCTCGCTGGAACAGGCGCTCGCGTTCCTGCGGAGCCGCGAGGGCGCCTCGGATGTGGGCAAGGTTTTTGTCATCGGCGGCGCGCAGATTTACGCCGCGGCGCTGGAGCTGGCTGAGGCGAGGCGCGTGTTGCTGACGAGGGTGCTGGGGGAGTTTGAGTGCGACGCCTTCTTCCCGCTCGAGCTCGGCACGGCCCAGGGCTGGGAGCGGAAGGAGAAGGGGGAGCTGGACGCGTGGGTGGGCGAGGAGGTCGAGGCGGGCGAGATTGAGGAGAACGGGACGAGGTACGAGTTCCTGATGTGGGAGAAGAAGCCTTGAGTGATGGGTTTCTTGGTTTAGAAGAGACAGAAAAAAATATGAGACTACAGTTACAGAGCTTTCCTTTTTTTTGTACCCTTCCCCCGCCCTGTCATGAATGACTTCCCATCTGGTGTCTCTTTACTTGATGCCCTCGATGGTTGTACAAAATTACAAAGCGTATCGTATTCCTCGATCGAGAAGCGTACAATGCCAGCCAATGCAATTCCTTTTTTTCTGTTTCTACAAATGAGGACAACTTTTTTTACGACGTGGGGGCCTTCGCAGCCGCTTCCTCTCCCGCCGCCTCAGCAGCCTCCTCGGCAAAGGCGCCGTCCTGGCTCTCGGCCACGAGCTCCGGCGGCGGCATCTCCTCGGCCGTGGCGCCGAGACCCTCAAACTCGCTCTTGAGCTGGGGCGTGAAGGCGTCGACGAGCTTGAACATGTCGGCCAGGTCGCGCTTGAAGATGCCGCGGGGGTCGATGAGCAGGTCCTCGACGGCGCCGGCCTCGAAGTCGCGCAGCGTGGCGCGGATCCAGGCGACGACGGCGGCGACCTCGCGCATGTCGGCCTCCTCGCGCGACTTGAACAGGTTGCGCCAGACGGCGGCGCCGAGGACGCGGTCGTCTTTGACGACGCCCTCGTCGTAGGCGGCGATGAGGCCGCGCCACTGGACGAAGATCTCCTTGAGGTAACGCTGGCGCAGCGCCGAGGACGTCATGCCGTGGTTCAGGTGCATCATGCGCTCGCAGTCGAAGAAGAACTGGTCGATGAACTGGTGCTGCAGGGCCTGCGCCGCGTCGCGCTCCAGGCACCGCAGCCGCGCGAGGATGATGTACATGTGCAGCATGGTGGCCTGGGACCAGGAGCTGAACGAGGGGGGGAGGTCGAGGACTATGGAAGGGGGAAAGTGTTAGTCTTGAGGGACGGGGTCCTGCGAGAGGAAGAGCAACGGGCTGAGGGTAACTCACGCTCAAGCCAGGGCCCCAGAGGCTCGCCGACCTCCTCGCCATCCACCGTCAGGCGGACCGTCTCGTTGTGTCGGTCCTGCTCCAAGATCTTGTAGAGCGCGGGCTTCGCGCAGACGCCGTACAGCGCCTCGAGACGGGATGTCGTCAGGGACGCGGCCATGGTCTTGGGCGCCGCGGCGAGCATGCCGGCCCTCACGGCCTGCTTGAAGCTCGCCGAGCTCGCCGGTCCGTTGCGCCGGGCCGCCGACTGGCTGAAGTATCTCCTTCCGGCGGGGGTCGTCGGGGCGGTCGTCGCCTGTGGTGAAGCTATGGCCGCATGGCGTGCTGCTGTCGCGGTGACTGGGCTCCAGGGGGCCGCGGCACTGCTGGAAAGATCCGCGGTTGCTCGCAGGCTCCGGGCGAGGAGCCGGGCTTGGTAGCGACAGGTTTGGCAGGCCATTGTTGCTGAGTTGTGGTTTATCTTCTCAACGCAAAGCAGTACCTGGGTTGAACGGAAGGGATGTTGTCGTGATCGTGGCCGGGGTCGGCGGCGGGATTGTGGTGGAACTTTTCTTCCAGCTCGGGCCCGAAATCCGGAGACTCGAGTCTGAACGTCATCCAAAAAAGTTCATGAACACATCGAATTGGAAATTTGGAGCTTGCGGCGTGCCAGCCCGGCGGAACTTCGGGTCAACCTTGCCGCGTCCGTGCGGTATCCGCAAACAGTGTCACTATCACCTAAGTCCACACGGTAGACGAACCCACCATCATGGACTGATGCCGGAGTGCCTATCGGCGCTGCTTCTTCGGCACGCCAAAGTTTGGCTGATATTAATGAGGAATAAAATTATAAAAAGTTCTGATGGGCTCGGAATGCCAAGATTCGGCATCGAGGAACGATGGTTCAACCCAGACAGTGGACGGAGGCCGGAATAACAGCTCGTTATCGCGTAGCCAGGCTTTAGAGCGACTAAGAGTGCACGCAGCAATACAGTTGGCACCATTTGAGACATTGGTGCGCTTATTTCTGCGCCTATCGGCAATTCTGAGTTTATACATATTACAATTTACGTACGATCCAATGATACACCGAGGCTGACGACGAAAGACTTCGGCTCATCTCCTGAACGCGCTCTACACTAGACGCAGAGTCTAAGCATAATGGCAGAATGCACGCGACGAGGCGGGTGGAACCGTCTCGTAGCATGGTTGTCATCTGGGCACGATGGCCAGCAGTCCCATACCTAGCGAACTTTAGAAACAACCAGCGACGCATTCGTCCCCCCGAACCCAAAACTATTGGACATGGCAACGTTGACCTGTTTCGCCTGTGCCTTGAGAGGTACCAGATTCATGGATCCCCCGACGTCTGGATTTTCAAGATTCAGAGTGGGTGGCACGATATCCTTTGTCAGAGTCAGCGACACGTTCGTTAGACCAAAGTCTGGGAAGGATAAGGTTTCGGACTCGAGGGCCAATAGCCGCGAAATCATAACTCACCTCAGCTACAGAGAGCACGGCGAACAGGGCTTCGATTGCACCGGCCGCCCCCAGCAAATGACCGACGGCACCTTTCGTGCTGCTGACGGTTACTTTCGACTCTGCCGCGTGTCCCTCCTCGCCGGTCATGATGCTTCGAATAGCGGAAGCTTCGGCCACGTCGCCCACCTGCGTCCCTGTTGCGTGAGCGTTGATGTAGTCCACGTCGGCGGGGCGGATTCCCGCGTTCTTCAGCGCAAGCTTCATGGCGCGGAAAGCGCCGCGCCCGTCTTCTCGCGGTGCCGTCATGTGATTGGCGTCGCCGGTGCAGCCGTAGCCCCTGACTTCAGCGTAGATGCGGGCACCCCGGGCCTTGGCGTGCTCGAGTTCCTCCAGGACCAAGACTGCCGCGCCCTCCGAGACGACGAAACCATTGCGGTCGCGGTCGAACGGACGACAGCTCGCGTGGGGGTTGTCGTTATACGCCGTGGACAAGGACCTTGCCCTCCCGAAACCGGCAAAAGTCAAGGGATGGATGCACGATTCTGTACCGCCAGCGACCATGACGTCTGCGTCCCCATGGGCAATGAATCGCATCGCGTCGCCTATGGAGTGCGCACCAGTGGTACAGGCGGTCGTGGCGGCATGATTGGGTCCTTGCAGGCCATACTTCATCGAGACGTGGCCAGCGGCCAGGTTAATGAGGATTTTGGGGACGAACAGCGGCGAAACCTTCTTGTAGCCCTACCAGAAACAGACTTTAGCTTGGCTCCTTGCTCGTCGATCACCTGTGGCTCAAGATCTCACTTGCTGGTTGAACGCCAAGCTCGTCTCGTAAATCTCTTCGAGGTTGCCAATGCCACTGCCCATACAGACGCCCGTGGCCTCCAAGTCTTCTTGGCTCTGGGGCTTCCAGCCGGCATCGCTCATGGCCATGTCCGCACAGGCCACGGCATACTGGGCGAATCTCGACATGCGACGTTGTTCCGTGGCGTCGAGCCAGTCAGACGGGCGCCACTGATCCGGGCCATGACTGGGAACTATCCCGGCAACGGTGCTCGTCAGATCTTTCCAATGGCGCTGCGGCTCGAATGTAGCCACGCTGGTGATGCCCGACTCTCCAGCCAGCAAACGGCTCCACGCGGTGCGCACGCCAACACCGAAGGGCGAGATGGCGCCGAGCCCTGTCACGACAACTCGTCGCATGATACGGCCATGTCCAGTGTTCTGGTGATCTGTGTGGTTAGCTGAGACGCACCGACATGTAGGAACGGTCGGTAGATAAGCGACGGAGGATCAGAAAAGAAAAGGCGGGGGAATATGGGGCGAGGTCCTCGAAGAGAAACAGGACTCGGAGACTTGTCAGGCCCGGACGTGTGAGGGTGTCAAAAATGCGAGTGGCCAAGCCGGCAGCGACAGGATTGAAGTCGGAACAATGTTAGAGACTGCTGCGACGGCGCGGTCGGGTCGCTCCTGCTGCGCCGCACAGATGCAGTGGGTTTTAGCGCGAGTTGATAACGACAAGATAAGGTACGTATCCATACTAGGTAGGTAGGTATAGAAATAATGGACCTTCCTATCTAATACTTGGTTGGACAGTACAGGAACTGTGCTGTCAGGGGCTGTCATAGCGGATCATTGGGTACTTTAGCAGTGTCGGGACGCCACAAGCCGCCGTAGTGTAGACCCTTACGGGCCTCTGCGGCGGGAAGCGGGGGATCTGTGGTACCTGCGGAACGTTACGCCGCCGCAGTTGGATCCCTGGGCCTGGGTCCTAGGGCGTGGGCCTGGAGCCAGCTGGAGCCAACGGGGTCTTGGACCGCAACCGGGGAACTGGCCTCTGCGCCGCAAAGGCAACGCAACGCTACGCACGCAACGACACATGTTGCTCACTCACTTTACTTCTCCCTCTCTCAACCTACCCCCACGATCCGGCGAACCTTCCTTGCCGACATATAACCTTCTCACGTGCTGCATTATTGTCCTCGCCGTGAGACTGCAGGGTGACATCCGCATTCAACCCGTCGGATCCTCACCTAGGGGCAGGTTTATCCTCAAGATACCGTCCAGATAGAACGAACTCCCGGCAGACGACATCTCAAGTTTGCCATCGAGCCACGTTTCAAGACATCGACGGGTTCCTGGCCATTCCGAATCGTTATCGTCGCCAGCTAAGGAGCCAAGAGAAACAGTCCGTCAGGCTCAGGAACACAAGGCAACGCCCCAGACTTGGCTCTTGCGGCATTGCAGGGTCTCCCATCGCACCTCGGCCACGGCGGCACGTAGAGTCGTAGACGGAAGCTCAATCATTCCCGCAATCTGCGGCTCTATTCCTCTCTACGCTAGTGTTCGGCTTTCGCGTTGCCACACCCACACGCATCTGTGCTGAGTTGTGCCGCAGCTTGGTTTCAGCGTTCCATTCGTTTCCCTTCTTATCGGGGACCTCTCTGGACTCTATACGTCTTTCGTCCTATCAAAACGCCACAGCCATCACGTCCGTCCAACCTTCGCCGCTCGAGCATTGACGCAACTTCGGGACAGACACCCTCCTTGAGACTGGCCTCTTTCATGCCTTCGCCCATCACAGCTGCACTTGGTTCTCGATATCGTCGACCGTCCGATCAACACACCTTCCACACCACCCCTTCGTCGCCTTGGTCCAGTCGCCATTTTCGCCTTCCCCTCGGTCTGATCCCGGTTCATTGGTCGTCCGTCCTTCTTTGTCGAGCATCACCCTGTTTCTGCTCAGCACGGGGCTTTTCCTCCTGCTCAGCGCCTGCAGCTTGATACATCCAAGTGCTCCAGGCCCAATCACGCCACCGTCTCCTTCCAGAGCACTTCTTCTCGTCCAGAGGCTCTGCTCGGTACATCCACAAGGTCAATTTAGCGTTTGCTTCATGTTGGTCTGGGATCGGCGCTCGTAGCGGGTTCCTCAATTCCCGTCTCTCAACCGTATCCGCCTAGACACTTTAGACTCTCCCCTATATAGAAACCCACTGTCTTCCTCCTTCTTTTTTGGGACGTTTTGGACCTTGCGTTGTTGATTGTACCCCTCGCTGCCAAATCAGTCTGGGAATACCTTCACCATGGCCTACCCATCTAGCGGCAAGTCGTCTGGCACGACTTCAAGACCGATGATGGTGGACGGCGATCGCGGGTTCGACTCGAAAGAAGCAGAGGTTGAAGTCAGTGGGCGCGAGATCAACCCTGCCTCCGACTCGACTACGTCGAGATACCAAGACCAGGCCAATCCGGTCGAGGACTTGAAGGAGCGCCTCTCGCAATGGGGTGAGTCTAGTGTCTATCACGGTTATGATGATGATGATCAAGGGTCCGAACATGAACTTCTTTTAGATCCCAACCTGCCCGAAGAGTACGAGACGAGACAACGAAACACCGCTTCGACTCCGACTGGAGAGGTGGACGACGAGTTGGCCATGAAGAGAGAGGAGGAGGAGGATTCGCCGTATCCCGAAGTCCGAGCTGCGGTACGCAACTACGATGAGGACCTACCTTGCAACACCATCAGAGCCTGGACTATCGGCCTGGCTCTGGTTACCGTCGGTGCCTCGATGAACACGTTGTTCTCCCTCCGGCAGCCGTCCATTGGTCTTGGCCCTCTCATTGCGCAGATCATCGCCTGGCCCATAGGCCATGGCTGGGCCAAGGTGATGCCTACGAAGCAGTTCAAGACGTTTGGCATCAAGTGGAGTCTAAATCCAGGACCTTTCAACATCAAGGAACACTCCATCATCGTCGTCATGGCCGGCGTATCATTCTCTGTCGCCTACGCAACTGATATCATCTTGGCTCAGCTTGTGTTCTACAAGCAAGATTTCGGCATGCTCTTCCAACTCCTGCTGACGATATCCACTCAATCACTTGGGTACGGAATTGCCGGGATCATGCGGAAATTCCTTGGTACGTACTAATACAAGCGTTTGATGAAGCCTGCTAACCCATTTGTCAGTCTACCCGGCTGCCATGATCTGGCCCGGAAACTTGGTCTCTGTCACTCTGATGAACGCCATGTACGAGAAGAACGACCGACCCGACCCCAGCTTCATCGGTGGCTCCATGCCGCGATACAAGTGGTTCTCCATCATTGTGCTGGCCTCGTTTTGCTACTACTGGATCCCGGGATTTCTCGCCCAGTTCCTCAGCATCTTCGCCTTTGTGACTTGGATTGCCCCCAACAACGTCGTTATCAATCAGCTGTTTGGTGGTAGCAGCGGTCTCTCTTTGCTGCCGTTGACACTGGACTGGACCCAGATCTCGGGTTTCGTTGGCTCTCCGCTCATTCCGCCGTGGCACGCTATCGCCAACACCCTCATCGGTGTTGTCACCTTCTTCCTCATTGGGTGTTCCGTCTTCCACTACACTGGGGTATGGTACGCCCAGTTCCTGCCCATGAGCGACTCGGGCACCTATGACAACACGGGACAGCCGTACAACACCTCCCGCATCCTTACCCCTCAGTTGACGCTGAATGAGGAAGCTTACAAGAGCTATTCGCCACTTTTCATCAGCACCACATTTGCCATGTCGTACGGTCTATCATTTGCTGCCATTGCGTCACTCATCGTGTACACGTACCTCCACAATGGAAAGCAGATTTGGGCTCAGTATCGAAACAGCAGCAAGGAGAAGCCTGATATTCACATGAAGTTGATGAAGAAGTACAAGGAGGCTCCAACCTGGTGGTACATGGGATTGTTCGCGATTGTGAGTACTATCCTTGACCATCTTATAACCACCCGCTCATGCAAATCAGATGCTCGGCCTCGGCTTTGTAACCGTTCTCGCATACCCGACAAACCTGACATGGTGGGCGTTCCTGCTCGCCGTCGCCATTTCGTTCGGCTTCTCGCTTCCCATTGGCATTATTCAGGCCGTCACCAACAATCAGATCGGCCTGAATGTGCTTACGGAGTTTGTGTACGGATACATCCAACCTGGTCGGCCCCTTGCGTTGATGATGTAAGTGATGCTCCTTCCAATCAAGCCTATCTGATTCTGACCTCTCCACAGTTTCAAGACGTTTGGCTACATCACCATGTCGCAGTCTCTTAGCTTCGTCTCTGATCTGAAGTTTGGACACTACATGAAGATTCCGCCTCGGACCATGTTCATGTGCCAGGTTGTCGCGACCACCTTCTCCTGCTTCATCCAGATCGCGGTCCTGAACGCCGCCCTGAAGAACATCCCCGATGTCTGCACGCCTCACCAGGAGAACAAGTTCAGCTGTCCAGGTGGTCGAGTCTTCTTTGCTGCCTCTGTCATCTGGGGTCTCATCGGTCCCGCCCGCATGTTTTCCCCTGGCCAGGTGTACTCTGGTCTCTTCATCTTCTTCGGCCTCGGCGCGGTCGTGCCCGTCATCTTCTATTTCGCTGCTCTGAAATGGCCCAAGTCACCCATCAAGTACCTGATGGCGCCTGTCATCTTTGGCGGTGCTGGAGCTATCCCGCCTGCGACGCCGCTCAACTACCTCAGCTGGGGCATCGTGGGATACATATTCCAGCAACACATCCGGAAGAAGCACTTTGGCTGGTGGTCGCGTCTCAACTACCTTACCTCATCCGGTCTCGATCTGGGCTTGGCGCTCGCCACGTTGGTCATCTTCCTGGCTTTTACGCTCAACAAGATCGACCCGCCCAAGTGGTGGGGCAACGATATCGTCACCGCGACGATGGACGCTCAGGGAACGGCCATTCAGTCCGTGCCTGCTCCGGGAGAGAAGTTTGGACCAAAATCATGGTAAGGGAAGCGGGTTGTCTATCTCGGCGCAAAGGTGTCGGTTATTGCGAAACCAAATTATTACTTTACAAGGACAATAAGGATTGGTGGCAAACAGCAGGTTGGAATCTTGAGACAGGATAGATGGCTGGTCACCATGATACTAGGCTGATTCAATTATTGTGTATATTTTGTACCTAGCTGCGCTACGTCGACGTTTTAGTTTAATCTTTACTGGTTGTTTCTGTGCAAATCTTGTGTCCTCATGTGTTAAAGTTTTCGTCTTGTCTCTATAAATTTGTTCATTTTTCTGGTGGGTGATTATAGTGCCAGGCTGGCTTGCGAACGCTATTGGAAGTTGTCTAGTAAAGATGCATCATGGCCTATGCATATGTCACTCCGTCTTTGATTTCACGTTGCTGTACCCGGTCGAACCAATTGCATGAGTCACACAACACAACTGGAGCTCCTGGACTCTAGATACATTCGGCATGCTCTCTTTCCCGCAGAGAGGTGCAGGGCAGACTCGGCGACCATCCGCCGCCACATCGCAAAGGATCACCCGTGCCGCACGCCCAGCCCGGGCCCCGGTTCAGAATCGTACCACCCCCAGAGAAACATCGCAGTGATGGCGACCCGCAATCTTTGTCAGGACTGACAAGCCAGCCAGGTGTTTAGTGATCGCCAACAAGGGTAGGGGGGAGATCCAGGAAGCTAGTGATACTGACACTAGTACTACTCGCATTGAGTTCAGTGCAGGGCTGGGTTGGTACCCAACCTCGGCCATGTAGTCTCGGCATACCAACACCGAGAAAAGAGGACGCGAAAAAAACACCCACCCACTAAGATATTGCAGATCGGAAGACCCCACGCAAACGATTTTGTGTGAAGCTAGCAGTGTTGTAGTGGCACCCGAAACTAAAAACGTCACACCGGGGAGAGGTGGGACTGTATGTTTATGTGGGCCAACGATCACACTAGGGGCGTTTGATAGATTTACTCGAATACCGAGTATGAGAGGAGCCTCGTCGGTTCTGGGATACGTACTAGTACCGAGAAGTTCTATTTTCAGGAGGCTGGGATTGGAGCGCGAGCCTCTCCGGTGGGTTGATAAGCTAACGGCGGGCGAGTCTCGGCGTAGGTGCGGAGGTCTCCGCCGCGCCATGTAACGGTTCGGGGGGCCAGGGGAAACGGCCGGGGCCTCCGGGGGTGTGGGGGCGCGTCGGCAGTGGGGCCTTTTTTGTGGTCGGCCACGGCCCACGGGCCACGGGCCACAGGAGCTCTCCATTCCTGTCAAGACGGGAACATCTGTGAAACTTCAAACAGCACGCTTGAAATCCTGTTGGGGGCGGGGAAGTAGCAAAAAAAGAATGGAGCCTGTAAACGTGCACTAGAACAAAACTGTTTCCGTTGGCCGTGAGCAGGCTAAGACCAAAGTCCTCCACATCGCCCTCAGCACGGCCCGAATACCGGAGACGGGTGTCCGCGTCGGGGGCTCGAAACACATACGCTAGTGTAGATACACTGGTGAGAGAGTCAGGGCGAATGTTGTCAAATGTCTGTGCCCTTGTGTGATGCGTGTGTCAGCGGCTGTCATGTCCAACCTCGATGAGGTTAGTGTAGACGCTCACAAGGAGGACGAGTCAGTCATATGGATTTTAGAAATGGGAGGAGGCTGACATTGCCACGGGAAGTACTGAACGAAGCTCGCCCCCCTGAACTGTGTTGTCGATGGAAATCCACAACGGCAATCAGCGGGTGTGGAATGGGAGAGTCCACTGGCGGTGAAATGCCGGCTGGGCGAGTGTAACGCTGCATTTGGACAATGGAGGCGACGGATTCTGGGTCTTGGAAGTTGGAATGCACGGGTTAAGAGGGGCATAAGAGGAGCCGCTCGGGGCCATTGGCTTGATTGCGTGAATAGGAGCAACTGGCTCCTGTCGAGTCTCCAGTGTTCAGGTCGGAACGGGACCGGTAGATGGGGCCCGCAATCTGCCGGGTCGTCTACTATGCAGGCCATAGTATGACTGACTCTAGGTGCTCGTCCTGAGCTTCTCTGGATTATTCGAAATTTGGAATGGGAGTTGGACGAGTCTCATACACGGTAAGTACCATGGGAACTTTCTGATTAGATTCGTAGGGAAGCCTTCGGGTACGACAACCAACTCTCTTTAGGTTCAGCCCACTGGAGCCACAACCAACGCAACTGCAACCCAAGTCGGAGTCAGTGGACTGCGGCAGTGGCGAGATGGAACTGTTCGGTGATTTCTCATTTCCCATTGTCCGAAGACATCCATCATTCACCGACGAGAGGAAACGATGGTTGGATGCATATGCAGGCAGTTGGGTTGGGGGCCAGAAGCCAGAACCGGCAGGCAACCACGCACGCAAGGAACGACGCGTTTACCTAGACGTTGTACTCCAAACATGCCTTGCATGATCGTCGCTGCTCTCTTCTTTTTCCTCTTGCGCCACCAACGATCTCGTCCGCCCCCTTGATCCCTCCTTCTAGAATCTTTTTCGTTTACATAAACACGGTCAAGAGTTTCTTCTTCCTGACCCCACGCCGGTATGCACAAATCGTACGAAGACAGATCGGCCCAGGCCCAATCTGGATCACGGATTCGCCGTTGGATGACTTCACCGCCCTGCATCCAGGCAATTTAAAATCCCGGTGTCTCGGACGACCTATCGGAATTTGGCATCGGCCGCAGGTGGCTTTGTGAACCCCGACTCCAGGCCCTGGGACCTACCTACATACCTAGTATCTCATGTTGTCAACGGCAAAGGAATGATAGGATGGGACAATTGCCCAGCCCGCGTCAAGCATGTCTGATCTCCTGTACTCCGTACCTCTTCCAGAGGCGACGCCACAGGAGATTGGAGACCAACAGGCTAACGGCGAGCATCCAAGACAAATGACAACCCGCGCACCAAATACTGGTTGGAAACGGCCAGCAGCGCGCTCGTCTTTGCTTTTTTCTACATACTCCGCAGCGCCCTTGCCCAGCATATCCATACCTAGATCGCTCCGACGTCGAAGGGGTCGCACTGCATTTGCATCCGGCGCCGCTCCCGAGGCCCAGCCGCCGCGCAGGGGACGACACAACAACGTGCCGCTCGCGTGCCCACTCAGCCCGAGAGTTTAGATCATCGCAGTTTGAGGCGGCTAGACGGAAATGACCAGGTTGTCTGTGTCTCGTCGAGTTGTTCGCTGTACTCCATACCGCCTACGAGGCTAACTACCCACCAAAGTTCCTCCTCGGCCTGACTCTCTCCACTGCGGAGTGGCCGTAGCAAACTGTTCTTGGCGGTCCATGAATCTTTTTCCATCGCAGAGACAATGGGTTCGCCGGGCAATGACTGCTGCAAGCTAATGCACCGCACAGGCATTGCTGCCATCAACAAGACCCTGCCCTAGCTTCTCCCTCGTCGCCCCCATCCTAAGCGGTCCAGATTCGAGCTACTTTTTGACGGCTCAGTCAGACATGGACCTAATCTGTTGCTGACTCTGGCCCCAGCGGGACTGGTCAAACTTTCCTCGGTGCCTCTCTAGCTCCAACGCCGTTATGCAACCGTACTATTGTTGTCTAATCCGGCCTAACATGCACGTCTTTTGACAATGGCAAAGCTAACGTCGTGATATTGTCCTCTTGCCCTGCTAATGGCATCATGCAGCCTTCGGCATGTCCATCAGAGGGCTGCGCTTATTGACACATTCTCTCCACGGCCGCCAGATACGCTTGGACGGCTCGGACTCGGAAGGTGATCGATCACAAGTGCCAGCTGGCTCTTTCTCGTGCGGATTTTTGGCCACGAGCCAGTTGGAAAGATCACCCCTCTACAATAGCGAGGACGCCGAGGAAGCCGCTCCCGGCCTATCAACGGCCTGCAACCCCCGGTGCTGCCCTCTTTGGCCAAGCTTCTCCTCCTGGTGAACTTTGACCTCAAAGGCTGGCTCGGTTGGTGTTTTCCTCCTTCAACCAACACTGCATCCCGTCTTACGAGATACTGCTATTTTCTCATCTCATCCATAAGGGACATCGCAGAGCTTGACCTTTAAGCTGAGAAGGTTTCCTCTCCACCTACGCACTTCTAGACTTCATTACGCTTCATCCTTTCTCGTATCCGTACGAAGTCGATTGTGTATTTAAGGTTTCGACTCATCCGACGAACCATCTCCACTCTCGAGCTCCGGCAAACCGGCCGAGCACGTCGAAAATCCCAGCTTCTCCTGAACCCAATTGCATACCTATTCGAGCCATGATGGCAGAACAGAACGGTTCGAAGACGAACGGGTCGGCGCCGGCCGGCAAGGCTCTGTACGACCCGGACTTCACGTCCAAGGTCATCGCCGCCACCGGGCCAAACGCCAACCCGCGTCTGGCCCAGATCATGCCCAGCTTGCTGAGGCACCTCCACGACTTTGCGAGAGAAGTTGACCTGACCGTCGCCGAGTGGATGGCCGGCGTGCAGATAGTCCGTCTCCCCAGCCCCCGTTTCCTTTTACGCGTGGTGTCGAACCACGATGGCTGACAGGCAGTCGTCGCCAGATCAACGAAGCCGGCCAAATGTCCAGCGATGCCCGTAACGAAACCCAACTTGTCTGCGACATCCTCGGTCTCGAGTCCCTCGTCGACGAAATCACTTCCAAGCAGCTCCAGCTGAACACCACCACCTCCCTCGAGCACAACCCGACCTCGTCTGCCATCCTCGGCCCTTTCTACCGCCACAACGCCCCTGTCCTTCCCAATGGCAGCTCCATCGTCTCGTCCATCGAATCCCCAGAGTACAAAAAGGCCTCGACCCACCTCTCCGGCCGCGTGCTCGACCCGAACGGCCGGCCCGTACCCGGCGCTATCGTCGACCTCTGGCACACCGCCCCGAACGGAATGTACGAGCAGCAAGACGCCGACCAGCCGGACATGGACCTCCGCGGCCGTTTCCGAACCGACGAAGAGGGGAGGTACTCGCTGTACTGTCTCAAGCCCGTTGCCTACCCCGTGCCCGACGACGGGCCCGGCGGCAAGATCCTCAAGCTTCTCGACAGACACCCATACCGCCCCGCACACACGCACTTCATCGTCTCGGCCGGCGGCTACAGGCCACTGACGACGCAGCTGTTCGACAGCACAGACAAGTACCTCGACAACGACTCCGTATTTGCGGTGAAGAAAGACTTGGTTGTCGAATACAAGCCGTCCGACTCCGACCCCAAGGCGGCATGGACCTTGGAATACGACTTTGTTCTGTCCCCTGCGTAACACATCCAAGATGGTAGGTTTTTGCAGGTGAATTTTCTCCCTAAGGGGAAGAAGTCTAGGTGTTGTGATTGGATGGTTGGATAATCGTAGCGGTGCCCGTCTTCTTTTCCACCCTAGACGACGAATAATGAAGTCATGAAATACCTAAACCAAATAAATTTGGGTATCGATCATGCTGTGATTGAATTTCTTTTCGTATTGTGTGTGGGTTTGGCTTTTTGAACGTCCTATCCAATCCCATCCGACGCCTACTTTGTTGCTTGGCATTGTCTCCCGATTCCGTCTCACTGCAACTCCGGTTTCCCAGTGGCCGGCTCTCTAGTACAGATACAGTGTGCCATGAGACACGGTTCGGACCTTCTCTTTCTTTCCCCGTCTGCTTCTCGTACAATGAATGCAGTTTTTCGCCTTCCTCTCTGACCTACCTTCCTACTGGGTATCTTTCTCCTGCCAACGTAGGGCACCTCGGCCTCGGCTGGAGCCATAAAAACACACATTCGTTAATTTCCGTTCGAAAGCGTTGTTTGTTGAAAATCCAACTGCAAACCTTCCATCGTGAGAGAGAAAAAAATCAACGACGACCCCGCTGCCTACGAGTACTCTGCCGGAACGTACATTGGCACGTTCGGAGCGGCCACGTACCCCCCGGCGCCGGGCGGGGGGCCAGGGGCTCCGTTGGGACCTTGCGGCACCACGAAGTTCGGGTACCCCTGGAATCGCGGCCCCTGGCCCTGGACGGGAAACCCGTGGGCCGGGGCCACCGGGCCCGGCGCCGCCGGGGGTGGCGCGGCCACATTGGCGCCCGCCGCGATGGACCCGCCAAACGCCCACATCTGGTCGAACTCCAGCTCTCCGTCGCCCATGTCGGAGTCGGCGCCCAGTCTCGCGCTCAGGTCTCCTCCAGAGTGCGACATGCCCGGCGTGCTTCCGGCCGGGGAAACGCCGGCCGACGGGCCGGCCGCCGAGGAGAAGCTGTGCTCCGTCTTCATCGACAGCGGCGGCGGCGCCATCGCCTTGGCTGCGGTGGTGTTGGTGGCAAAAGAGTTCTTCCGCGAGATGGCCGACGGCTTGAAGAGCCTGCTGATGGGGTCTTGGATTGACGTCGGGGACATCTGTTGAGGAGCAGGCATGGCGTGCTGCTCGGGCTTCTTCTGCCGCAGCTCGTAGACGACGTTGCGGAACGAATTTAGGATGAAGAGTAGCCTGTTGGCTTGCGGGTCGGTGGTGGCGCAATAGTTCATGATGGAGATGGTGTTGGATATCGAGGTTACGTAGGTCGGATTGGGATACAGGGCCGCGAACTCGTTGCTCAGGACGATAAGGGAGGCGGCGAAGAGGAAGTAACTATGGCTGGTCAGTGATTTCCGTCTTTGGCCATAGCGCCAGGGGTGACGTACAGGACGAAGGGATTGCGCTGAGGCAAGTAGTTGCTCTCGAATGCCCTCTGCACGAGAATGATGGTCTGATTGGCTGCGCTCAGGCAGGCCTCGCAGTACTTCGACATGCGGTTGATCCAGCGGGGAACTGGCAGCGACAAGTTATTCCGCTCGTTGTGAACCTTGCTTAGGAAGCAAATGAAAAACGGCCGCGTCAGTAAGATGATTGAGTGGCAGTAGAGAAGATTGACGTGGAGAGCAGCAATGCCTTGAGCGGGACTGCTCGGATCGGCAGCAACTCGCCTCGAACCGAGTTCGGGACTGAGTGACGAGTGCCACGCACTGCACTGCTCCCAAATCTCTGATGTTAGGCGAACCGAAATGCGGCGACGGGCGTAGATCTTTTTCAAGAGTTGGCCGATGATGCGACAAGAGCGGACGGCCGCGTCGAGACCATCGTGCGGGTTCAGGACCTGGCGCAACTCGCCCGCGGGCGTCTTCTCAAACACCAAGAGGGCATCGCTGGAGCACTCCTCCTCGTCGATCGCAACGGGGCGGCCGAGGGAAGCGGCAAGGAACCGGTCCAGCACGAAGAGGCTCCTCCAAAGGTTTCGACGCAGCCTGATCTCGTCACTCTTAAAAATGAAATGATTTTCGTGGACTCGGTGCAAGCCAAGGGCGAAGCCAGACCGGACGGCCATCCCTGTAGTTCAAAACGTTAGACGCCACAGACCTCGCGGCAGTTGACAGGTTCGAGCCTCACCGAAATAGGCATAAGCCGCGTTGCGCTTGGACACGGCAAGCATGTAAACTGCCATCAGCGACAGTGCCTGCACGGACCAAAAGTCGGCATCTTCGAAACCTGATATAGGATCACCCAGAGCCTTTGCGCTCCTGAAGAAGAGCTCCGCCCGATCGAATTCATCTGATCGGAGCTTCTTGAAGATGGCGTCCGCTTTGCTGTTAGGAAGAGGCGTAGCCAGTGCCATGCCAATTGCAAAAGTCAGGTACAAGAGGCAGAGGAAGGATGACTGGGCTGCGAGAGGATCCGAATAACAAGCGTCCAGAGATTTCTCGAAGGCGGCTCGGTTGAAAATCGCGATCAAGCCGTGCGTCTGTGGATGTTAGTTGCGGCTGTCTTCGCAAAGGAACGGGTCCGTACATTTGTGAAGAACGAATCCACTAGAGCATCGGCCGTTTCTCTGTCGGGCAAGATGTGCGGGGGCCGTATGTTCGCTGGCATGGCTATTGTGGCTTCCATGATTTTGTGGCGGCTGGGGTCCAAGGTAAAGTCGCTTGGGCCAGTGCTAGCCTCAACAATCATCCGGATAAGTTGAAGATAGGCCAACGAGGCGGAATCTCCAACGTAGACTGTTGTTCGTCGTCAGCATTCTGGATGGGGAAAAGACCGAGGGGCTGCATACGAAGCCTGCCTGTGGGATCCTGCAACATTCTTGTAGACTGAATGAGTGACGTCTCTTCGTCTGGACCTGAAGCTGTGCTGTGCCTAGAGCGGATGTCAAACTCCCGCTGTCCTGCCGCAGGCTCTTGGTTCTCCTCGATGGAGGGTTTTATATCAAAGCCAACAGTGGGCTTCTCTTCACTGTTGTGCTGCTGGGGTGTCGACTCCCATGGCGTGGTAGCCGCCGCGGGGCTCTCGGACGCATGAGAGGCATCTGGTACAGCTGGCTTAACAGCAGGCAGTTCTTCAATATTACGACGCTTGGAGGGAGAAGCTAATTGGTCCGGGGGCGTCTGGTCGGAGCCGTGATTCGAAGTGTAGGTACACGTCAGGCTCCTCTTCGTACAGGTAAGACATGGTTTGGAACCGTTGCACTTTTTGAGATATTGGTTAGTATTGAAGTAGGCTGGGAACAGAGTGCGCCATCAAGACATGATCAGGATGGAGAAGAATGTAACGGCCCAGCACTTGCCGACCCCTGAAGCGATTTGGACCCTGCGGCACGGTGGACACGAGACCGGCAAGATGGTAGCCCGCCGTCGATCGAGACTGGGGGCATCTCATGGGATGAACCAATGACCCCGGCGAAGTCTCTGACCAGATCGTCGGGTTGGCGCCCGCGGTCTGGTCGAGAGCCGGGGGACATCCCGGACAATTCACCAAGAGATGCCCCATTTAGGGCCCAGCGATATTGCTGCGACTTATGCCGCGAAAGAAACACCTTAAATACACATTCTGAGAGGGGTACGTCCATGCCCACCACCCACTTGAGGTGGTCCAACCTAGTTGGCAACGTAACTTTGAGAGCAAAGGGGGAATACATGGACAGGCTCCGTGAAACCGGATTTCGATCGCGAACTGTATGACCTCCGGGAATCTTGGCCGGAGGGTTTTGACACACCGCTGGGTCGCAGAGTGACCAGACTTGTTCGGATGATAAGATCCGCTACCAAGACAAGGAGGTGGGTGAGGGCGGGTTGAATCCCATTAACGGGAGCTGATATATGATCGATTTGGAGTTGTTGTTCTTTTTTTTTTTTCTCCTCGGACAACTAGCCGAGCCGGGGCAAGAGACGGTGGGGATCAGACGAGACGACATGCAACATCATCATCTACATCCACTAATAGGAAAGGGACTGAGAGGACGAAAAGGAGGGGAAGGGATGGGAATGGAAAGGGCGGTAAAGCGACGATACAATCAGAGTAAGGAAAGAAAGAGTGGGCTCTTGGTGATGGGATCATTTGGGTTCCGGCTTGAGATCCGGTCGATTCAGAGGGTGGGAGACATGGGATGTGGGAAAAGTGGCACTCACCTTTTGCTTCCGGCGCTTACAAGTGTCACAGGCCTGGGCGGTCCGTTGACGTTTGTCTTCTGGTACCTTGGGTCGGGTCATTGTCGACGATGATGCACCAGCCGACGGTCCATGGACCCTGAACAACACCCGCTACCCGATAGAGGTCCCGATGGACACTGGAGGTGGGATGGAGGGAGGTGGAGTTGACCCGGAGCAGCAGCGGCCGCAGCAAGGCAAGGTGCCAGCAGCCGATGTGTCGAATCCGGTGCGGAAGCCGCGCCGAGTATTCAGTTACTGCAAGAGCCGTGCGGAAGAGTAGACTGCAAAGAATCGGATAATAGCAAGCACCAGGCAAGGTAGGCGTAGGCGCAGGCAGGCGGCAAGCATGCTATCCTTTCGAGAGCAGGTGAAGAGCGAGGGGTCTCGGGCGGGTATGAGACGCCGTGCGGAAGCCGCAAAAGGGGATCCAGTTCCGTTCTCCAAAGCAGGGAGACAAACTAGTAAGGATCGTTCCCTCGGGCAAGCTTTTTTGACATGTTCCGATGACGGACAAGCAAATAAGAGAGCCTGGCTTGGTCTGGTCTGGTTTGGTCTGGTGTTGGGCGACGAGGATAGGTAGCTGCAAGTGGAGACCTTGAGCGTCGGGTATGGGGTTGGTTACTTTAAAGAGCAACAAAACCTCACACGAAAGAGATGAGATGTGACGTGGGGAGTAATAGAACTAAGCTTGTGTTTTTTTTTTTTTTTTGCCCTCCTTCGTTCCCTCGTTGCTGCGCGGTGCGGCGGGCGGCGGTGCGCTGGTGCTGCGGGTGACTGTGACTGGCGAAAAAGGGGAGGGGGTCGCCGTTGCGGCAAGCGGGTGTCGGCGAAGGCGGGGAACGGAAGTGAGGGAGAGAGACAAGTAGAGACAGACGGACGGCGAGGATGAGAGAGGATAGAGAGAGACCTGGCCGGGAGAGGGAGGGAACGGCGAGACTTTGATCGGATATGGGACAAGCGGCCAGGCCGGGCCAGGCAGACTTGGACTTGGGCAGAATAACAACGCCCACGCCTAATAACAGGAGTCAGGTCAGGTCAGCAGCAGGTCAGGTCCAGGTCCAGGGGGGGACAGGAGTTCCTCAGCGAAAGCAGGGTCGCCCGAGTCGGGGCGAGTTGCGCGCGACAAAGACGCAGAGCGGGGGCCAAGAGGGTCAAGGATCCAGATGTCGACAGGGGGCGTGAAGGTGTTGGTGGTGGTCACTAGTATGTGGTGACTTCCAATGGCGTGCACTGCACCGCGGGAGTCTAACGTCTAGTGGTATTTAGTGTGGTCGCGTAGGGGTCTCGAGATTGACGGGCGCCCCCCCCCGTTGTCTGGATCTGGGATGGATCAAGGTTGTGAGGGGCTCAAGTCAAGGGGCGTGTCTGCACTAGCGAGTGTGGTGGGTGAGGTGAACCGCGACCCAAGACCAAGACCAAGACCAGAGGCTCGATTGATGACTCGCTTTGATCTGGAGAAAAGAGTGCTGCAGGTAGGGCCGGGAGGAGGCGAGGCCGTCGAGTCCGTCGAGTCCGTTCCAGTACACCGAACCGCCAGGTCCAGATTTGGGTTATCGTTTTTCTCTTTCCCTTGGAGAAAAAAGGTCTTCCATTTCGGAGAGAGAGCTTCGAGGTGACCAAACGAAACACACCGAGGGCCCAGAGATACGTCCGTACGCGACAGGGGAGCTTTAATGCGGCTGCGACGGTGCTGCCGCGTCCATGCATTTTTGTACATTTGTTGGGCATGAAGACCGTCGATCAGCAGCGTCCTTTACTTATGTGTGGGACTACTATGCGTATGTTCAGCGACAGGGGACTCTTCGGAGGAGCCATTAATACAGGCCAAGCTGAGGGCGCTTTGCAGTGCTGGTTTGCTCTGCTGACGGTGATGACGGTAGGCCCCGTTTGTGGTGTGTTTTTGACTTGCGCAATGTTTCTCCGACGATGAGAAATCTGGCTTGGCCAAGCAGATCCTTCTCATGTCGTGCTTGAAACCGTCTCCCGCAGATTCATTGGAGGAGCACGACACGGGATGAAGAAAGAGGTCAACAAGGCCGTGCGGACGAGACCCAAGGAGCTGTCAGAGCTGCAGGCCGCAATCTGCTGCGGAGTGCATCTTGAGCGACGGGCTTGTTAACGGGCACGCGTCCGTGTTCGTGCGCCTGCCATGTCGCCGTATGTATTGCCGAGGGCCATGGTAAGGAGCCACGCTCGCTTGATGAGGCTGCAAGGGTATCTCGAGCTCTCGTCGAGCCCTCTTCGTACCACAGACTCTCGAGCAGACGCATCCGGCAGCGCAATAACCATGGCCATGGCCCATGGGGCTGACCAGTTTTCGCACGTCTCCAAGCCAGTGGCGCTGCTGCTAGCGTTGGATGAGAAAAGCAATGAGCCGCGAGACAACAACACGTTGGGTTCGCTGGGTGCCGGGACGTATGTCCAGGGCAAGGTGTGGTTGTGCAGGAATCGGTCGCCAAGTATCCGTACTGTGCTGTGCTGCGGCACCTTGAATGTGGCCGAAGATTCGTTGTGGCTGGACCTCGGCGACACCATGGCCAGACTCCGTCGCCGGCAGCTCATCAAGGTGAGCACATAGGGCGGGCGAGGCGTCCCGGCGTCAGGAGCAGGTGGCAGCCAACGCGCAGATTCTATTCCCGCTCCCTTGGATCCTTGGCCCGCGATCGATAAGTGCCTCCATCGTCGATTGGAGGAACGTGGCGAACCAGACGGCACGCAACATGTGCTTCTCGAACGGGCCCTAGAAACATTAATAGCCGCCACTCATTCCTGGGGGAAGAATACGCATCGGAAACTCGAGGTATCCTCGCTGGGTCGCCCCACGCCCGAACGACTATGCAACTTGCAAGATGGAACATGTTCTTTTGGATGCTTCGAGTTTGGTTGTAGATACGAGGAATAATGACAGAATAAATTTCTAATTCAACGGTTGGAGGAGTTTGGGAGAAACTATTGTGTACCCAACCTACGTTAGGTACCTAGGTGCCTATACTGTACCTACCTAAGGTAGTTAGGCAGACATGATAGGTTTTCTTTTCTTCATCTTGTCGGAAGGAGCTGTCCTGTCCGCCTCTGCTCTCCACTGCACCTGCCCTCCAACAACCCTTTCGTTTATTCCGACCTTAAAGCAACCACAACCAGCGTGTGCCTTCCTCCACCATCATCTTCCATGTGTTGCACTGGTTCCTACCACGGACCGTACCTAACTTTTCCAATCAACACAAGATGGGAGGCGTATTTGCCTATCCGGCGTTTCCATCCATCTTTACTATGAAAATTTGAGAGTTCGCTCACCCTCTCACGAGACTTTGGTTCCTCCCCCGGAAGCAGGAAACATGCCGCAACCCGGACGTGAAAGAATGCCAACTCTGCATCGGATCGCTGACCGGGCCGGACCAGTCCCAACCCACCATCTACCCTAGTTCCGATGCAGCCGCAATTGGTTCGGTCGGGATCTCCAAATCTCCCCTCTATTGAGGAAAGAGAGTGTCGCTTTCAACAACGGGACATTCTCTCGGCGATCGAGCCCACATCTGTTTCGCGCCGCCAGCATCGTCGGATAGCGCACCCAAACCGACGAAGCCAAGCATGAGTCGCTACGCAGTCGACAGTGGCCCTATGTGCGGGAAGCGGGAGACGGGGGGCGGCAGACATCCGGACCGCCTTGGACCTTCTCACCCTGCGCGTCCCCAGCAGAAGGTATCGCAGTTGTGGTGGGCATTTGACGATGACCTTCGGCCTAACGATCCTCGCAGATCACGACCTCGCAGCAAACATGGGTCGTATGCGATAACAGCATTAGCCCTGCCACATCACCCACGGCACGCATAGTGCATGGATTTGCCGCCTACTTTCCCTTGCAAGAGCCTCTCTGCATTACGAACAGCCTACCGCAAGCAGTTTACGTCGGATGCTGCACCGAAACCGAAACCATGGTATCGAGGGCCTGATCCGGCTCTCTTTGTCCTCGATGCCCATTGTCTTTCTTTTCTGTCTTGTGTGTCGGTTTCTCCTCAATCCCCAGGAGCTCCAACTTATTGCCCGATTTGACTTCAGTATTACAGGCTTCACTCGTCGACCAAGACAATGATGAGCAGCTGCATCGTCGCCTAACGGCAAACCTGCGTACAAACAAAGCCACGAGAGACGACTTGCCTGGCCTTTCCGTCCGCTAGTTGAGTTGGCGAGATCGTTTGGCCTGGTCGGAGGTCCTAGTGTACGACCATCCCTCAACCCCCGGGCCCCCTCCTCCCACACTTCTCCACATAGGTTCCGCGTCCTCGGTCCTACGTGGAAATAGAGACAAGACCCCTCTTTCTTCAATATGTGCCGCCCATGTACGCCGCCATGTTTCGTCGACTACGGGCTCGCGCGGATCCGGTCGAATTTCGCACACCGTCCCCCTCTTCTTTCATTCCCTGGTGCAACTCTGCACCTGATTCGACTGGTCGGCTGGATATTTCTTATCTTGGCAAGTTCGGTTCGGCTGGCTCAGTTGGAGCGCTTCCACACCTCAAGATGCGCAATGCGGTAGCGGCAGCCCCCCCTTTGGCGGCGGCAGGTTGTTTTCTTCAGATCTCAGCCGTCATCCTTTCCGTCCCAAGTGGCACTAATTGCTAAATTAGGCAGTAAACCAGAGATGCCCCCGTCATGCCGCGATCCGCTTCCTAACATGGTGCTCGCCAGGTGGTCGTGCCGATACCCTGGTCTCTGGCCATTGATGGTTCCGAGATTCCATCAAACCCTGGGCTTTAAGATGCGAGGTCATCCTTGTACGGATACCGTCAAATGGGAGGCTCATTGGATGCACATCCCAGCCCTCCGGCTTCTGTCCGACGAGCCCCCTTTCTACACTATAGTACTTCCGCAACCTGCTCCCGACGCCACTCGGGTTGTCGAGAGACTGCTTGTTTCTCTAGCTCCACCTCATGATGTTCGTTCTATCTTAGTGGATTGATCAACATGCCCCCGGGCGGCCACCTGCTCTCCTAGACCCGACCTGATTGTGCACCCTCGACACATATAACGCTTTGGGCTTGTACAAGAATGTGGCTTTTGGGAGCTTCCCAAGTTTGTGGCCCCTTCTCCTGTATCACAGCTTTCTGATCCCGCACACCACACCTGTGTGCCGTGTGCCCCATCTTCAACATGGTGCCCAAAAGACCTGGTGTTCAACAAAGAACAGCGCCAAGCTATTCTGTCAAGGAGGGTTCTGAGAGCGCTCTGGGTGCTCTCGTCGCCGCCTGCCAGGGACAGCTACCCCCCGAGTTCGTCGAGCACCTGCGCAACGTTGCTTTCAGCACGCCACTCAGTGACACCACGTTCTTCCCATGCCCCCTTAAAGAACAAGAGGCTACCGCCTCCATCAAAGCCCTTGAAGGCATGGCCGCCGCCGCCATCGCCGACCTCAGATATGGCCCGCGATCTGGTAGAGGTATCGATGTGGACGGGGCTCGCGTCGCCTGCTTCCTCATCTCGGCATACCTGACCACGGTTGATGGCATGGACAAAGCTCATCCCGATGTCAAGCTCAAAATACCAGGTATGTTTCCAGCGCCACGACTAGCATGTGCTGCTGGGCTAATCGGCACGCAGATACCGATTTGAACCAGGCGCAGTCCATACTCTATCGGCGCCTCTCCGCAAACCTCTACGAGACGAGGAACCCAGGAGAATATTACCATCTCCATGGCTCACTGGAAGCCTCCAAAGCACTGAACATGATCGGCCTGCCCGCCTTCAATCCCGATCTTCAGAGCTATAGCGAGTGCATCAAGACCATCGAGACGGCCATGAAGCGCTTCACCGTCGGCGAACTGGAGGAGATGAACCGCAGAGAAGGCCAGGCCGGCGTTCCTGTTCTGAAGAAGGAGCACTTCAAAGCCACGCCGCATGGTGCTGCCCTCGAGTCCCTTCCCCCCTTTACCGTCAAGCAGAGCGAGACTAGCACTCCACCTGTGCCGTTCGAGACACAGACCGGCCACTCGGCCCCCGAGCATTGTCTCCGCGGAATCCGTGTGCTGGAACTCTGCCGTGTGATTGCCGGCCCCACCATCGGCCGGTCCCTCGCGGCCCACGGCGCTCAAGTTCTGAAGGTGACGTCCCCGCAGCTCCCCGACGTCCCGTTCTTTCAGGTAGACGTCAACACCGGCAAGCACACGACGTCCCTACACCTCAAAGACCCGGAAGACCGCGCCAAGTTCGATTCGCTGCTCGCCAGCGCGGACGTGATTCTCGACGGGTACCGCCCCGGAGTCGTCGAGCGCCTCGGCTACGGACCGGACAAACTCGCCGCCATCGCCGCAAAACGCGGCAAGGGCTTCGTGTACGTCGCGGAGGACTGCTTCGGGGGGTCGGACCTCACCGACGCGAGGGCGGAGTGGGCCGGACGGCCCGGGTGGCAGCAGATCGCGGACTGCGTGACGGGCGTGGCGTGGGAGCAGGGCCACTTCATGGGCCTCGACGCCCCCGTCGTCCCGCCGTTTCCCATGTCCGACTACGGCACCGGCGGGCTGGGCGCGGTCGCCGCGATGGCCGGGGTCTATCACCGAGCCACCGAGGGTGGGTCGTGGGTCTGTCGGACGAGCTTGTGCCAGTACGACATGTTCCTCCTCTCGCTCGGCGCGTATCCGCCCGAGGTCCAGGCGCGGCTGCGTAAGACGCACGATCCTGCCTTCTTCGACTTGAAGCACCACGACTCCGTGGACGAGGTCAGCAAGCGGGCCCTGAGGAGCGTGAAGAAGCTGCATCCCGGGCTGTTTGCGGAGGATCTGATGCACAGCGCGTGGAGCGAGGGATTCGACGCCGAGGTGCGGTGGCCGAGGGAGGCCGTCAGCGTCGAGGGGATCAGGGTCGGGCATGAGCGGGCGTCGAGGCCCAACGGTGCTGATGCTCCTTCTTGGGAGGACTGGGAGCTTCAGGAGGACATAATCAGGGGTTCATGATATGACCATGTCCTCTAGAGATGACGATTTTATGACTTGATTTCCGGGGGTTGAAGAAAAAGAGTAGCGATAATGACGGCTCGGAAGCCCGGGGCTCCCCGACGTATATGGATGGATCCGGTCAGTACAAGATGCATTATACTTACAGTCACAGAGCTGCAGATGGTCCAAAGAAGCCAGCTGCTTGAGCTTTTGTCTAGATACATAACCGAGTTTGATACAATCACGGTGCAATCGCAGATGTGAGCCACAACATGTGTGCGTGTCACGGCATGAATACCGGCAAGCTGTCTGTTCATCGAAAAGCCCAACGCTAGCGATACATCATCCCAGGCATCATCATGCTTGCAGAATGATGGTGGGCATGCCCGGCGGCCAGTGACACGTACCACCACAGCCTCTCGGACCTTCTCACCAGCTGCACAACATCCGTGCTTCGACCTGGACTGGTCAAAATCACCTTCAGCCTCCCTGAGCGGCCCGCAAGGCTCGACTTGATCAGCTCCTCGAACATGGTGGCGACACAATGGAGGTCTGCCCGCCACGGATGCTGCTCATACCAAGATATGCCGTCAACGATGCAGAAGACGGTCATGTGAGACGGCACCTGCTCAGCAAAATCTGGGCGATCAGGCTCCGCATCATTGCCGTCGGCCCGCCGTTCAGGCGGGACACCCCGTCGACGTGCACACCGGCGAAGAAGAAGGCCACCTCCGACCTGTCGTCGCTGAAGAGAGTCTTGACGAGGCTGGCGCAGAACCCAGACAGGGGAGACGTGCGATGGGGATCCCCCCAGCCGTCGACCAGAAGGAGCGACGAGGACTCCTCCCGAAGCCAACCGCGGAAGTCCGAGGCCTGGGCCAGCCACTGGGCCCTTCCCATGTCGCTGTCGCTGAAGTGCACCGACTGCCGCGTGACGAACTCCAGATCGCCCCAGTGCTCGTCTCCAAGCACGCAAAGGATTCCGATGAGCTGGATCGGCTCGATGCCGCTTTGGTGCCTCCTGCTCTCGATGCTGTTTTCTGATACCTCCCGGCTTAGTGCGTTGATTTGCCTGACAAGGGTGGAATTTTCTGTTGCCACTGGTTAACAACAGATCCTACGGGCCGTTTCGTGGTCATCTGCAACCTACCTCTTTCTCGCAGGTCTATTTCTCGCCGCAAGTCGCTTTCCCGTCTCTCATGCTTGTCGTCTCGCCTCTGGCCTGCGATCAACTCATGCAATATGGTCTCCACGTTGGCGAACCTGGCGTCCTGGCGAGAAAACCCAGACTTAATCATCTCGTGTTGTTGCATCACGGCGCTCGAAATGGCTTGCACAATGACAAGGTTGTCTGACAGCAGGGTGCGGATGCCCATGCTGGAGAACTCGATCTGAGTGCTGATGTCGTCGAGCTTGCCGGAGAACTTGCTCAGCAGTTGCATCTTCATCCGCTTCACGTGCCCTTTGAGCTGTGTTATCTTTTGATCCCAGCTCGACAGGATGTCATCAATTTTGATGGTCTCGGGTATTCTCAATGTGAGCAACCCCATGATATCTCGATACCCTGACTGGTGGCCGTCATTAGCTCGGGGGTATTTTGGGGGCGCTTGGCCGTGCAAGCTAGAGTTGGTTTTGATTATCTTACAAGGTTCCTTTCCAAGGAGGATCTTGACCAGGACCGGTATGTCTCTGAACAGCATACTGCGGACCTCCTCCTCGAGTTTCTCCTCGGCGGGGCCGGGTTCCAGCAGTGCGCACGCCGTGTTGATGGTGAGGATGCTGTCAGGCAGGGTCTCGAAAGTGTCGAGGATCTTACCAAGGTTTTCTTCGTGGTTTACAACAGCCTATCACTCGGATGTCAGCAGCTGTTGGTTCCAGGTTTTCGGGATGATGCCTAAGATGACCGTACGCCGAATATGAGGGATAACCCCCCCTTGAGAATGCCCAGCCCAAACTCGTCGGGGATGAGATTGATGTAGTCCGACAACATGTCAGCCCCGAGCGCTGCCTTGGAGGCGAGGTCGCTCTTCTCTTCGTGCGCTTTCTTGGCGGCTGCCATCTGATCGAACAACAGATCCCACGAAACATGCTCGACCTTGGTCTCGGTGGTCTGGTCACCGTCATGGGCCTTGATGATCTGCTCGAGATCCTTGCCTGAGTGAGCCTCTCTCTCGGTCCGAATATCTCGGTCTCGTCGAAACGTACTCCGCCCCAAGCTCGTCCTCGGGCCTGAATCTCTGCTCGTTTTCGTCCCACTGCGTCGGGCCCGGAGGCGCTGCACGGAAGGTGGGCATGTCCCGGGCAAAGTTGTTTACGTCTTCGGGACGCGGCGATACGTCCTTCGACTTCCAACGCCAGTGCGGCCGATGCAGCTGCATGAACCCGCGGGGTTTGTGGAGACCCCTCATCGTCGCGGCCGGCTCGGTTTGAAGAATCGCGGGTGTTGAGGGTTTTCCAACAGCTCAGATGTGCAAGTTCAAAACACCACGAGACATGCACTACGAAGACGGCTTGTACATATCCCACGAAGAAGCTAGGTAGGTAGCGGAGACACCCCTGGTTTTTTTGTTCCATGCCGGGCCTGCAAGAATTCCCAAGTCAGGAAGTGGCCCCCCTCCCCCCTTCACCTTCCTCCGTTGCAGCTCCGATAACGTATCCTCCCACCAGTTCAGTTCAGCCCATGCAGTCAGCAGGCAGACTCGGGTTCAGCAGATGCAGGCAGCCAATGGGCCGTCCCAGTCACTGAATCACACGCAACATGATAACAAGCGCCAAAGGGCACCTTGACGCCCGAAGTCCCGATTCTCCAATAATTAGCGGAAGGAGCCAAGCCTCAGCCTGCCTCGATAATGCATAGCCGCCGAAAAGGCCAGTCTCGCATGCAGTGCAACGTGGATCAGGCTAGGTACCGAGGGACTCAGGCTGTTGTATAAAATTCTGCGGTTCTTTTCTTCTTGTTCTGCGCGGAGCCCAAACGTCAAGAACTCAAGCCATCGCTGCTGTGCCTCGAAGGGATTCCGCTACCGGTTGAACTCCTACGGATACTGTCCCCCCGTTACGTGGGCAAGAAGATCTCCCTTCTCCAGCCTTTCTCATTCAGACTCGTTCCTATCGCCACCCAAGGACGAGGAAAAATGTCGGAAACTCTTCCTCCAGCGGTCGAGGCCACTTCGCCAGACACTACCCCAGACTCAGTCGTCGCTCCGGTGAAGGGCGTCTCGGAAGATCAGGCCATGGACCACGAAGCCCATCCAGGGCCAGTGGAAGATGAAGCCGAGAAACGAGATGTCGAGGAAGACCGACAATCCGCCAATGACGAGGAGCAAGAAATTCGCTCAGCCAAAGACGATGCAATGAGCACGGTTTCCTCGGCCGACAGTTTTAAGCTGCCACGCCGACATCGTGAAGTGACACCAAGGGTTCGTTACTACGATTACGAAGGATTCATGAATCGGATGGACGATGATGACGGGGACTTTGTCGTTGAAGTGCTTGTCGCGAAGCCCAACTGGCACGCAGATGTCGAGGCAGAACATAGCAGGAAGTCGAATGACAGCGACATGAAATAACGCCACGAGAAAAAAAGCTACGTGTGGGCTACACACCTTCAGCTCTCCCAAGGCTCCGAAGAGCCCCCAGAAGGACAAATACTCCGCATTAGAATACGTTCTGGGTTCATCCTGTCGAGTATTGAAGCCTTGGCAAATACCGGAGCGTTGCATCACGGAGAAGGACAATTCGAATTCCACCGTCCATTTCGGCTACTCGAGGATACTTACGAGGGAATGAAATCCAAGCTGAATGCAGGGGAGAGCGCACAGAACCTCCGACCTGGAGTTTTGCCACCTGGGGCGCCTCCAATCGCTCAGGATGAGGCTAGGTCCGACGTTGGGACTTCAATTCTTCAAGGAACCTCAGCACATGAGGCTGAAGTTGGTTGAAGAAAACCCCGGAGCCTCATCTTCGTCGAGAACGTACGAATTGGAGTGCATGCGGACTTACATCGGCTTCCTGGAGAAAGTAGTGCTTCCCATCCGCCAAGAATTTCAAAACACCGACAAGAAGACACGACCTCGGGTCACTTACGAAGATATACCTTATCTCTTTCAGCCCGGTTCATTGACATTCATGCCATGGTCTGGCAAGTCTAGCAGAGCCCTCTAACGGTCGGCTGCGCAACGGGTCTGGAGGATGGCATCATGCAAACCTCAGATAGTCCCTACAGCCATCAGGAGAAATGATGACCCAACCTTTACGACCTGGGGCATATACTGCCTCGACTATAATGGAGACGAGACCGTGCCAGTCTGGACGACTGTGTCTTTCAAACACTTCATGGGAGAAAAGGACATCACATCGTTGGAGTGCTATCCGCTTTCTTTTCATCCTAATCACGCAAACATCCTTCAAGAGCAAATTAATTTCGGCAAACTGTTCCTTTCATGCATCTTGGATGGCGTCAAGCATCTCTACTACTCTGGATGGACCTTCGTCACTGGCCTTCTTGCCGAACCACTGGAGGACGAGAAAGGAGGTGTGGTGCAGTATCCGGAATACGTCGACAGTGAGATCGTCATTGATTTCAAGGAAACACTCCAGAGTTACCCCAAGTGGTGGACCGAGATTGGAGTTGAATCTGTTGTCCCCGGTGATGCCTGGGATTATGAGCTTGCTTCAGAAATGAACCCGCGAGTTTGGGGAGTCGAGTGCGATAGCCGTCACGGCACCAGACGCTTCAGAGTCGACGAATGCTACATAATGACCGAGGAATTTCGTCTCTACCACAGAGAGGCGAACAATTGGATGGAGCAAGACGAACTTTTGAACGGAGGGTTCGACGCCCAAAAGGAATCGTGGCCCGAAGGCTATCTGGTCCTCCTGCCCAGAAGGATATTCGCGTACGTCTTCAGAGAAAGAAGATTCGCCCACCTCGACGTCGGATCCATCGACTGGCGGGAGCGGCGAACCGATGTCACGCTAAAGGACATCCAGATGGACGAAAAGCGGCGGATGATGATCCGATCGGCTGTCGCGGCCCATTTCAGAGGGAAACGAGGCCCGTCGACCAACGATCTCGACATGATTCGGGGCAAAGGCAGAGGGCTGGTCATCCTTCTCCATGGAGTTCCCGGCGTGGGTAAGACGGCCACAGCCGAGGCGGTCGCTGCTGAGAACCGACGGCCGCTGTTCCCCATCACGTGCGGTGACCTGGGGCTCACCCCTGCGGTGGTGGACAAGTCCCTCCGCGACATCTTTCGCTATGCGCACTTGTGGAACTGCATCCTGCTGCTCGACGAAGCCGACGTATTTCTCACGCAAAGAGAGCGCGGCGGTGTGAATCTCGAGCGCAATGCCCTTGTCGGGGGTAAGTTTGGCTCTTCATACTCCCACCTGATTGTGTAGCATTCTTCATCGACTAACATCATCTGCGTGGCAGTCTTCCTCAGGGTCCTCGAGTACTACATTGGTATCCTGTTTCTCACGACAAACAGGGTAGGCGCCATCGACGAGGCCTTCCAGTCGCGCGTCCATCTCAGCCTCAGCTATCCGCATCTGAGCCTGAAAGACACCGTCGAAATCCTCAAGTCCAACCTGAGCCGCTTGCCCCGACAGGAACACGCCAAGGATAAGTCCTCCTTGGACGGGTATCTCTTGGTTTACGACGATGCCATCATCAACTTTGTCACCTCTGAGTACGAGAGATACTCCAAGGAGACGGGGAAGAGGAGGGGGCCGTGGAACGGGCGTCAGATCCGCAACGCCGTGCAGATAGCTGCCGGTCTTGCCCTGTACGAGCACGAGAGCTTGATGAAGGGCAACAACGCACTCCCGGCTCCTCTTAATGCGCAGCAGTTCCAAGCCGTGGCGGCCACCACGTCCGAGTTCGAGAAGTACCTGAAGCTCACCAAGTCGGCCGACGAAGACTATCTCGCCCATCACCGCTCGGAACGCGCAGCACATGATGACGAGCCGCATGAGGAGTACCAAGGCTACGAGCGTCGTCCCGATGCTGGTAGGCATCATTCCGCGCCGCGGGACGTATACAGGGGACCTCCGGCGGGCCCTGCGCAACATTGGGGCGAGGGGCAGAGGGGCGGTCCTGGAACGCCCGGGTTTCCCGAGAGGGACCGCTCCCCGGTGCCGCCGCACCCGGACGGACCGGGCGGGATGTACCCCGCAGCGTCGATGTCGTCTCCCAGCCCTGCTAGACGAGAACACCAGCCGCCTCGCCAGGAGTATACCTACGGCCGAGGTAGTGAGGCCCCTCCTTACGGGGACAGCTACGGCGGCGCACCTAGAGACGCGCAGGACTACCGCCGGGAGTCCGAGCCCGCCCAGAGATGGGGCTCAGAGCCACCTCGTCAACCCGTGTTCTCTGATGGAGCCCCTTCTGGCTCTCCGATGGGAAGAGGAGGACAGTACGCCCGGCAGTAACGGCAGTCTAGTGTCTTGTTCCTTTCATTTGTCTCTTTCTTAACAATGTTTTCATTCATGGCTCTGTTCGTCTCTTCGTTTCCCATTTACCTCTCAAGAGTCCACCCTGTGACTGAATAGTAGTCGACAAAACGAGATATACATGGAGTACTCAAGAAGAGCCTAGCAATATAAGCAATTATCTCTCACTTAGCAGCCTTGATTCTATGTGGTTCGCGATCAATGGGGGAATTGCAATTATCTTTTCGATAGTTGCTGTAACAGAAAAGAGAATAGCAACCTTGAAGGGAGGTCCTCTCAGTGTTCACTCACAGAATTAAAACCAGACGGATTGTATTGAAGAGGCACGATGATGGGCATATCCAGGAACAGATGAAGCTGCCCAGGGTGGAACGAGCAGGAGCTTAGCTACGAATCCTTTGCAGACCCTTTTGAAACCGTCCAGTCCCGAGAACCAGTCGACTCAGCCACCAAGACTAACACATAAGCTATCTTTCATTCATCTACAGCAATCATCATGACATTTAGTAGATCCAGCATACTTCGGAGCGTGTTTGGAGAATATCAAAGGTGTGAAATGGACTAAGAATGAAAAGAAATAAAAGAATACTTGGAATTCGGTTGTATATGTCATCTATTGTATCCGTCCATCCACGGCAACGCTACTAGTACATCTCCTACCCTCCAATCCCCTGTGGTTCTTTTCGCCCAAGAGAAATGCCCAAAGATACGACTTGTCTACTCTTGCTTCCCACTGCTCCTTTTATCGCACCACCCTCCTCTCAAACGACTAGTCTCGCGGGCTCTTCCTCCAGGATGATCTTGACCCTCTCGAGGAACACCTTGGCGCGCTTCTCGTCGCCCTTGGGCACGGTCAGGGTGAACAGGTTGCTGCCGGCGGAGATGCTGGCAGCGGCGGGGGCGGGGCGCGGCTTCGGGGCGGTCTTGCGGGCGGGGGCGGCGAGGATGTCGATGATGTCGATGAGGTCGGCGCCGCGCCTGGGGGAAACGGCGCGCGGGGCGGTGAAGGACGGCTCGGGGATGGCGGAGATCTGGGGCAGGTAGGAGCCGCGGGTGCCGCGAGGGGCGAGCTTGTCGAGACCCAAGACCTGGTTGAACAGCTCGTCGGCGGTGGGCTTGCGGGCGGAGGGGGGCAGGTCGTCGTTGGCGACCTCGGCGGCGCGCGCGACGAAGGTGGAGACGGGGAGGAAGACGCCCAGGGTGGACTGGATGCGCTTCTGGGCGTCGAGGACCTTGGACAGGGAGACGGGGACGGCGACCTCGGAGGGCAGCTCGACGGGGGCGGCGGCCGGGGCGGCGGCCTTCTTGGGAGCGGCCTCCTTCTTGGGGGCGACCTTGATGTTGCTCAGGTCGAGGTGGGACAGCTTGGTAGCGCGGCCCATGATCTTGCCGGGGGTCTCGGCGTTGATGGAGCCCAGGTAGGCGAGGACGTCGCCCTTGAGCAGGCGGCCGTTGGGGCCGGTGGGCTCGATCCTGCTGAGGGCGTCCTTGTCGAGGCCGTGGGCGTTGACGAGGTGCTGGACGGATGGGAGGAGGGGGTAGCGCTGCTCGCGGGCCTTGCCGCCCGAGGTCTTGGCCGCGCCGCCCTTCTGCTGGGCTCCGGCCTCGGCCTGGGGGGCGTCTCGACGCTCGGGGGTGTCGCTCTTGGGGGCCTCCTTGGTCTCTGCGGGCTTCGAGGAGGAGGAGGACTGCTCGGCGGGGATCTCGAGGGAGGAGAGGTCGTCGCCGGGCTCAGCGATGACGGCAATGCGGGTGCCGACCTGGACGGCCTTGGCGCCGTCGCCGGTGGTGATCTTGAACATGACGCCGTCGTCCTGGGCCTCGACGTCCATGGTGGCCTTATCGGTCTCGATCTCGAGGAGCACGTCACCGGCGGAGAAGGAGTCGCCCTCCTTGACCTTCCAGCTGGCGATGTTGCCCTCCGTCATGGTCGGGGACAGGGCGGGCATGGAGAAGTTCTGGGCGGCGAGGCATCGTGCTGAGGTTCGGAAGCCTGTTGGGGATTTGCAACGTATCAGCTACGGATGTTCTGTATCATTTTGCTGTGTAAAGCAGCAAACAGTCCGAGGGGGTCATCGGTATACTATGTACGGACCTCGAGCTGTCGACTCGACGGGTACTCTCCGACCAACCACCCTCGCCGAGAGACGGCACGCCGTGGCAAGGGAAGCCATCTCGCTGTTGTGTTCGACCGCACGGAACGGGAGGAGGGACAAGAGGAGTTTCGGGGAGCGAATTGGTCGGTGGGCGGGCGGGAAAACTCCTCTCAATTGACCGGTGGAAAGCGTTCGTGATGTTTTGCGCGAGGGTTCGGAGAAAGAAGGGAGGGAAATAGTGGGTTAGGTGTGGTTCGAGGTGTGAGCCTCACCAGTCGTCGTCCGGCGTCGCGCGCAAGCCCCCCGGTCGGGGATTTTTTTTTTTTTCTTTTCGTTCGCTGTTCGCTGTTTCGCTCACTCAAATGAGCCAGCTCCCTCTACATTTTTCGCTGGGCACCTAACTAGCGCTGGGAGCTTTGGCGTGCAGAGCTCGCCTGCGGCCCTGCCAGCCTGGGAATATTCCCACCTTGTTGGGATTTCCCGCCAGGTCTCGGGCGCACGGACCAGGAGACCAGCTATTCGCGCAGTGCTATTTGCGCCAAACGCCGCCAACTTTGTTGGCTGTTGGCGGCCGTTGGAGATCGGATAGGGCGGTACGTACCTGCGCGCTTTTGCAATCCCGACACGGGACCCGCTCTGGAACTTTATCTACCCCGCCGGCGCCGTATCGTTGCGCCGGGCTCCGATAAGAGAAGTGCTTTATACGGCGGCACTCGGCTTCCTATCCGGCGTCAGCCAAGCCCTTTTGCGGCGTCTATATATGAGCCGGGACTCGCGGGGAGTTACTATGTATGCCAACCTGAGCTTGTTCAAGTCGACTCGATCGTGAACCTGAGTCTACTTTTGTGCTCCCGTTACAATATATATCTGCCTACAGGGGGTTAAGCTTCTTCTCATGGTTGATGCCGCCCTGAGGGCGATGGTGGCGAAGATGGGCAAAGTGCCCAAAAGGTAGGTCGCGGTGTGTTCAGGTGCCTCTCTAGCTATGCTTGAGCTCTTCATCCCTTGTTGTGGCCTAAGTCCAAATGCCCACTTGGGCGTTCTGGCCTCTATCAATGGTCCTTGATTCTCTTACGGCCAGACTGTCACTTTCTGCCGCTCCTAGCTTAACAGATAGGAATAGGAGGGAAAGTAAGGACGACAGAGACAGTCCGGATGTATAGCAGGTAAGATTGCCACTCAACTAGAGGAACCTGAAGAAATATACCTCCAATACTCGATTCAGGACTCAGCCTGTTTCCAGCATGCCGGTTTCGAGCAGCAAACCGTCCAGCAGACTTGCTTGGGGGGTTCAAAACGTTCAGTCGTCGATGGCTTAAAAAGGTTTGGCCGACACTGAATACGGGACAGGGGGGCGCCGTATACGCAGGTGGCCGGGCCAAGGCCTATCGAGGTAGGATAAGATAAGCCCGACTGCCTCCAAAATGAGTTTTAAAAAAAAAACAAATCCCTGCCAATTCTTCTGGCGCAGCCGCCAGAGAAGGGGGAGCTCCACTGAATTTTTCTGGATAGCTTCACTTCGACCGTCGTCGCGGCTTTGTGGTCTGACGCACGTCGAGAGCCAATCGAGCTTCGCGAACACGGCGCGCGCGCAAACGCCCTTCTGCATATTTTCCCTCTCTACTACTACTTCTACGAAGCGACGACAAACGTAGCCCGCCATGGCCGCCCTCGCAAGGCCCCTCGGCCTCCGCCTCTCCCTCCCCGCCGCCGCCGCCGCCCGATCCCCCCTCCGCCTCTTCACGACCTCCTCCCGCCTCGGCTACGCGGCACCAAAGCCCAAGAACCCCTCTTCTTCTTCCACAATGCCAAAAGACCTCGCCTCGAAAATAGTCAAGCTCACGACCGCCCAAGCAAAATCCAAACCCCCGACCCCGCGCGAGGAGCTCATCCGCAAGCTCGCGGCAAAGGGCACGCCCACGACCCTCTACGAGTCCGCCTCGCACTTCTGGATGAAGACGTCCGCCTGGGCCGCCTGCCTCATGTTCTACGGCTATGCGGGCATAAACTACTACTTCACCATCCTCCACCCCCCTCCCGAGCTCGCGACGTGGGTAGGCCCCGCGTGGGCCGTGATATGCGCCGCGACGGCCGGTTTCGGTTCGTACTTCCTCGCTGCCGTGTTCGGCATCGTGCGCTCCGTCCGCGCCGTGCCGACGGCCTCCGTCGCCAAGAACCTCCTCCCCGCCGCCGCCCGCGCCGACCTGACGCCCATCCACCTCGAATTCACAGTCAAGCGCCTCCTCCCGGGGAAGGCGAAGAAGGTCATCGTCGCGCCGGGTAGGGTGACGCTGCCCTACAGCATCTTCGCCGCCGCCCGCGCGCCCGCCGTCGCGTCGAAGCAGAGCGCCAAGCAGAGCGCCAAGTCGCTCAGGGAGAAGAAGGCGGAGTGGGAGTACGACAAGAACCACCTCATGACGGTGCCGTTCCGGCACGCGGGGCAGGGCATGAAGGCCGCGTGGTACGGCATCCAGCGCGCGCTGACGCGCTCCGGGTTCGTCAAGGTCAAGGCCGGCGACAGCAACCTCAAGCTAGACGTGCACTCCGGCTGGGCCCTCGAGGACGGGCGCGTGCTGGATCAGCTGTGCAAGGTCTCGGGGCCGGGTGCCGCCAAGAAGTGAGCTGCTGCTGCCCCCGTGAGGACGGGCTCGGGTTGTTTGACTCACAATGTGTAAAACACTGTATCACTGTATCAAAATTTTAGATTCCAATGTAGATGAGCTACCGAGAGACACTCGTAGACGATGGTTCCGACTCTAGGAACCGTCACTCTGTGTCGGAAAGGGGCAACTGCCGCACACAGGTCCAAGTCTAGAGAGTCGAGAGACTCAGGGGTCACGAAACAGGACATCAAGTCTGGCTGGAGTTCCTCAGTTGCCACGTCTCCCACGAGTACCGATGGCTTGCTGCCGACAAACTAGAAAATTCTTTCCAAAACTTCACATCACATGAATCCAAACGCGCGGGGGAGTTCGGCAAACTGCCGACACATCTCGCCAACACAGACATGAGCCCATCGTCGATATCCAGATGGCACGATCTGTCACCACTGGGTCGGACTGGAAAGACCGTGTACGTGTAGCCTCACGCAGAGACCCCCTCACGCTGATGACACCGCCAGAATGGGTGCATATTAGCGGCAGCGGCGTATGTAGCTGCGCTCGACATAACGGCCACGGATATGCAGCCGCAGCGAATGTCCGTCATCACATCTTGACCGCCCCTAACCCCGTCCTTTGCGCCGCTTCACTCACAAGACGATCGATGGCAGGCAACCGCATCAACCGCATGTGGGAACAGGAGGGGTTGGAGTGGCAGCACCAGCGCCAACAACAACACCAGGCACAGATCATCGTGAGCCCCTGATCACCTTCTACGTCCCTGTCCATCACCCGCCAGACCATGTGCCATTTTTGGCATCACGTCGCCTGCTTCCCGACGCATGTCATAGACGAGGCGGGATGTACCAGTGACAAACGGAGTCGACTCCGTCCAGCTAACGGCCAGGGTTAGGCAATATCCATGGGGCTGAACATGGCATTGTGGAATCGGGAAGCCAGAGAAGCAAGCGTAGTACGTGGACGAAGCAGCGGTGGACGATCACCAAGTCCAGGGTCTTCAACGGCGCAAATCGCAAAAACACTACGAGATCGATCGTGATCCGGTGTGATGTGTCCCGTCGGTGGCAGTCGCTGGCGGCTGGTGGTGGTGTCGTGGTGGTTGGAAAAAGTTGGCTGCTAGCTGTCAGTCCCACTTGGTCGGGATGGAACGGTGGTGGGCGATCTGTGGCGGTCAGTCAGCCTCAGAGTTCAACTTGCAAAACGAGGCTATCCCTGCCTGCCAAAGCCACGTCGAACGTCCGACGGGCTGGTCGACAAACATTTTCACCCAGGGGCAGCTGAAGAAATGCAGGACCTCGGCGAAGCCCACCGAGCAACGACACGGAGCGTCCGTCGTTGCCCAGCAGATGTCGATCGCCTCGTCCTGCGGAGGAGGGGTGCGATTGCGGGGTCGATTCTTTTTTCTTCTTCTCTCCTCTTCCTCTAGGGTGAGGCCATTCCCAGCTACCCGTCGTAGGAGGCACAGATCAGGGAAACAGAGCAACGGCGCTTGCTGAGCGGTGTGAGGTGAGCGGTTTCTCGTCACGCAGGATTGGTGCGTCGAACGTTCATCTCCGCCGTCAGGCGAAGGAACAGGCACGGCGCCGTGGTCGGCTGCGGTCATGTTCGGAGTCGCCTTGCACCCCGCCATGGTCTGCCAACAATAATGCCGTCATCAGGGCAGTCCTCGACCGGGTTGTCCAACGGCAACAGGTGAGCGATAATATCTCTCGCCGATGGACCCACCGAATTAGGTGGAACACCACCGGTGCCATGTCATTTGCGAATGGTGCCGCAAGGCGGCCGTCTGCCTCCCCTATCTAGACGAGTACACCACGACTCCACGAGGATGCGTAGGGAAAGCGTAGGTACCCAGGGTGGACCGTAGGGGACGTGCAGGCAGACTCGATCGCATTCTCCACCTCCGAGATCGCGGCTCCGGGCGGCGGCATGAGACGAGGAGAGCCGTTAAGTGCCTGAATTGAGCGACTGCACGCTCCCTCTTCCGGCGTTGGACGGCAGCGAGAGGGCACGAGGGCCAGGCCGTACGGCGAGGGATTGTGTGGGTTGCACCGCCGCAAGTCACTCGCACAAACATGCGGTTTGCATTTGCGGTGTGGGAAATTGCGAGCCGAGGAGGGGGGCGCCTCCTCTCCGTGTCGGATGGGTTGCATGAGAGGAAGCCCAGAGCATGATGCGACAGACGGCTTTCCCCGCGATCCCTCATCACGGCATGACGCCCGTCATGCTTCGTGGTGTTGACCTCAGACCATCAGCTCCTGATAGTTGACACAGTTCATACGATGCCCGCAAAAGAAACAAAACACAGCAGAACTGGCCTGTTGAATGTGGGAAAGCGGAGATGTCGTGGCGCAAGACAAGGTCCGGGGTCTGACAGGTTGATATGTGGTGCAGACTCCCCGAGATGAGCAGTGTGGGGGGCCACCCGGTTAGAGGCTCGAGTGCGCTGCCGACGCGAATAAGAAACTTGAAATGTGCCTCACTCTTTGGCGAGATGGCAGTTGCATATCGGTGACCAGTAGAAAGGTGTAGTGCCCGTCCAGTAACGAACGAGAGGTGGATGGGACGGATGCTGCCCAGAGACTGGAGAGGCAGAGGAGTCGTCGCGTATTCGGTAGTTCCCACCAAGACAAACCCTCGTCAGGTCGGCAAGTGAAGTAGTGTAAAGTAGCTGCATGAGGTCTCCGCAAAGGTTAAGCCAGTGTCGTGGGCTTTCCGGCTTCGCGAAGCTGGATGGAACCTGCCAAAAGAAACGAAGCGAAGCGGAAGCGTCTGTTCGGCCGGTCTCCAAAGGCGTGGTGTAGACGGGAATGGCGTTTGGTTGGCCGCAGCCAACGGCCATCGCCAATTCCCCACGAGATCGAGGGGCATCCAAGGGTCCAGATGGGCCCCTCCTTTTGGCTCGTCATGAGCCGACAGCAACACGGACCACCAGAGCGAGAATATCCCTGCCGGTGGTGCTAGGACGGGTTGGGAATAGCGTCACTCGGTGCGAGTGGCCCAGTGGAACGAGGCCCGTATACCCTGTTCCAGTGCGGCCTGCGATATCCACTCTTCGCAGTCTTGCTTGCAGGAAAAAAAAAATGTGCGAATCTGCAGGAAAAAGAATTTTTGCGACGGAGCGGTGAGCAAGCAATCGGCGTATCGCCTCCCACCCCTGCGAGCCCGCGAGCCACTGAGCCTGTGAGACGACGAGCCCGCTGAGCGTTCCGCCTTCCTCCTCGCCTTTCCAAGTTCCCAAAAGCGGCTGCGTCTTCGAATCATGTGGACAAAACCCAGTTTCTCGGCCGGTTCGGTAGACGTTTCTTGGGGATCTTCAGGGTTCAGGCAGCCTTGTTTTCCTGTGTGAAATCGGGGACTTGCGCGAGTAGCGCCATGTCAAACCAAGATACCGAGACGTCTTGTGGTGTCGGGAACGGGGCACGGTACACCGGCAGGGGTTCGCAACTTCTTTGTCTCTGTGCTGGGGGAGAGGTTATTCGGATGTTGGATATTCTTTGCGCCGACGTCCCGGCCGACGACGTCCCTGCATCCGTCAGGCCAGGCCAGGCCAACCATCAACCACCATCCGTAAGCCATCCGCCACCCACCCAGTCCCAGACGGCGGGTTTGATGTCCAACGTCAGCTTCAACGGGAACCGTGGTGGCCCCCGCCGCGGCTATATCAGGCAATTAGCAAAAGGCGCAGTGTGCAGTAGTCCTGCGGTGGTTCGAACGGTACGTAAGCGTCAGGTGTAGAACACCAGCCGGCTGCCGTGGAGTTCCCAGTCCTGGGTATTACTAGTGTAGTCGTTTGCCACGGGATGGGCATGGCATGGCACGGCACGGTAGGGCGTTCTGGTTGGCGTCCGCGAGTCGGCGGCGGGTGGGCTTTTTCGTCACTTGTCCATGGTCCCCCTCATCGCTAGCCGCCATGCCGAATGAATGGGATTTCGTCTTTCCCAATGCCGGCGACCCGTCGAATCGGACGCAGAGGAGCGAGCGATTCTTCGGTCAGCTATAGCCCATATCCGGCGAGATCGACGGGTGTTCGGCAGTCGCCGCTAGACGGTGAAGCATGAAGGGACGACTCACGGTCAAACGTGAATCGCACAGTTGGCCGATCTCTCTTGGCCGGCGAGTCAGCGGTCCCCGGTCGCGAGCCCCCCCAGACCTCCAGCCTCGCATGGGCGGCATCTGATTGGCGCGTGCGCGCGCCGTTACACGGAACAAAGCCATGGATGGCCACATGCGCCGCTCTTCCCTGGCGCAGCTTGGCACGTTGTGTTTGGCGTGCAGGTCAGGTCGCGACCTCGAGAGGCCGGATCATGGATGGGCAGGCGGCCTGGTTGTTCGGTCTGGCCCTTGTTTCACTGATATGGACGACGATGGAGTCGACAATGTCGAATGAGAAAACGGTATCTGGCGAACGCGCACCCTCCATCACGTCTCTGGTCTTTTGGGTCCGAGATGGGCTGGCTGTAGTCTGCACCACCTGCATCTCCACCGCCTCCTGGCGACACCTCCCCAACCAGAGACATCCCTGAGACGAGCCTCAAGTGCCTGATGATCGCTCCTCCTCGTCTCTCGTGCCTGGGTCAGCGCAAAGCGGCCGCGACACCTGAGATGGGCGGACTGACTCGCCACCAGCGCGATTGCGCCTTCCGGCCTCCTGTCCGGGGCCGTCCAACGTCAAACCAGCCGAACGGTCGTTCACTGGCAGGCGGGAATATCAGGAGGCGACGAACCGACTCACCATCAGTACGCCGGCCAGTGGTGTGTCGCAGAGGGGATAGAGAGAGGCGAGGCCCCCCCCTTCCGGCCGCGCTCACATGACGAATGTTCCGGTCTCCCAGCAGTTCCCGGACGGGGCATGGCGCTGAGGCTGACCCTCCCAAGACAGACGACGGCTACTGTCATTGGAAGCTCGAACCCGTACGGGAGGAAGAACAGAGGTCAGCGTTGCAACCACCACGCGAGACATGGAAATTGTCGGATGCCGTTTGCCTCGGATCAGAAAATATCTTTTGGATTCTGGGCCGCTGCGACGGCAGAGGAGGTGATGGAGGCGGTGTAGAGCATAATCATGGCGGCGTAGGTGCAATAGAAAGAAAAAAAGATGTTGTTGCAGAGTGCAATGTTCGTCCCGCGCATACCATGTATGGTGGCATAGCCCCCCAAAGCAGGTAGGTACCATCGGGAGGCACCTACACTCGAGAGGGAAGGAACGAACACACCTCAACGGAGGGGTTCAAGGTCACCGCGGCATCGATCATGGCTTAGGGCAGGCGATACTGGCGGCTGGCGGTGTCGAACACCCATTCGATCTCTTGCGCAGGCACTTGCTTTCCAGTTGATGGTGGTGTAAGGCAGATAGGCATGGTAAGGTAGGTAGTCAGTCTGGTGCAGCCATGTTCCTCGCAAAATCCACGACGTTCTTGACATGTATCCTCTACTTGCGCAGGACTCACGCACGTACCTACCTACATCTACGCGCGGGCACACACACACACACACACACACACACACACACCCACGCACACACACCCACGCACACACGCGCATATATCTCTGCTGCAACCACCCGTGAGATGGGCCGGCCGTGCACTCCGCCGGCTGACCGACACTATTGCGACGGACCGGATCAGGTCTCAAGCGCGGCCGTATGATCTACGGGTGATGGTGAGGGGGTGGAGGGGAGGGGAAGGGGGGAAAGGAGGAAAGAAAACATGCACTAAGGGAAAGGGCAGGGCTGTCGGGAATCTGACATGCAACTATTCGCAGATTGAGGCGAGGAGGATGGGAACCCGAGTCCACAATGATGAATGCCGAGCCCGGTTGCGGGTTATGTAAACGGCGCGCCGCCCACCAACATAACCCCCTTGTCGTCGCTGCAACTGTCTCGTCGTTGCTCGTCGTCGATGATGGAGACAACGAGGGGTGGACGGAGGCATGCTGCCGTGCGCAAATGCTGCATGACAAGAGTAAAAAAAAGAGCGAGAGCGAGAGCCGCCTGCATGCATGGAGCGTGTTGGGCGTGGGATATTTCTCCACGCGCGGCAGCCATAGGACGGGACCGTTGGTCCTTTTCTTTCCACGGGGTAATACCTACTGCGGCGTGATTGTTACGTGCTCGCGTTGCGACGCATGGCCGTCGCGGCCAATGATGGAGGGGGGCATGACGATGATCCTCTGCAGCAGCGGCAGCAGCAGCCACTGATTTGTGTGTGGTCTGTGGTTAGAGGCAGAAGGTAAAAAGGAACGGGGTCTTGTTGGACCAAAAAACCCCCCCCCCCCCCCAAGGTTGCAAAGAATGTGAAAGTCCCGAAATGGGAACACCATTCAGCGTGTGGCAGCGGCAGGGTGGGGTGGGGGGGAAGAGGATATCCAACAGGGGGGAGGTTTATGGAGGGTCCAGTGTGTCCTCGGACAGGGATCATTGATGGTTTGGAGGCAGAATGACATCCCATCTCAGCGTCGAGAGGCCGTTGCGGTCCCAATCAAGAGGCATCGCGGCCTCGCGACAGTGGGGGTATGACATAATTGTGCCCATTCCCGCCCCGGGGGATTCCCACTTTGCGCCGCTTGCCCACGGCCGTCCTCCGACCTGACGGACCCTTCACTTACATGATTTGTCGTGTTGGTAAATATGGGACGGGGGGGACGGGGGGGACGGGGGTGTACCGCCGCATGCCTCTTAAACCTCGAACAAGAGCGCCGCTCATGTGAGCGTTCCGCGACGACGGCGATTGCAGGACGCATTGCAAGGGAGTGAGTGGGCAAGGGAAACGTAGACGCTACAGGTTTAACGTGCAACGCAGGTTGCAGAATGATGATGACGGTGACGACTATGCTGCTTGCTGCGGCTCAAGGGGAAACAAAACGTTTGGACGGAGAGTGTCCAACACCAAGAAGCGCGGCGCAGTAATTAGGCATTTCGGTGGATAATACTCTTCCCCATTGTCTTACCCGCCCGCAACTGCGATGCGCAAGCCACGGCGTCGCAATTGGACGGGCGGGCGGAGCACGTGCGACAAGGAGATCGCCGGGGCGGAAACCAGCGGGACAGAGTTTCCGGGTAGCTGCAACGGGGTGGCATGTGGCATGGAAAGCAAAGGTAACGCCGTTGAGTTTGCGGTAAGTTCGTGCCCAGTCTCGGCGCCGCTCGGCGGAGCGATTCGGCGGCCCGGGGAGTGATAGTCGTCGGTCAGTCAGATATCAAGTGTGACCGAGACAAAGACGAGGCGGAGGGATTGGTAAGACGTACACGGCGTGGAGAATGTAATCAAGGTGAGAGAAACATAAGCACGCCTTGAAACGGCACACGGCAGTCGTCGGGCGGCCGTTCTTGGAATAGTAGCGGCCTCGGGTCCGACGACGGGCTGCGGAGGAGACAAGACGGTGTGGATGTCAGTTTACATGGCATGTAAGGTTGAAAAGTATGGGCGGTGGGCTATTTTGGACCGGCGAGTCTGAGGCAAATCTGAGGTAGAGTGGCACGGCGCCTTGCGGTTCAGAAAAAAAAGCCTATGGCGTTTGCATAGTTTAGCGTCAGGAACTCAATTGTCCAGAAACCTGTCTGTCACTGGGAAACCTGGAATGTTTCCCGTCCCGTAGGCCCCGACGTTGGCCAAGAAAGATTAATACCGAACACTTTAGTTTTCCCCAGGTTTCTCGAGTCGCAGAGTTCAGCCGCACTGCTAAAAACGTTGGCAAAGTGGCAAAAACAGCAAGGCAATATAAAACGTGGAAACCCGGAAACGGACAAGATGTGATCTATAGTTCGTTGACGGGGCTGGGGCAAACGTCTATTTCCATTCTTGGCCCTTGGTCGCCGCAGCCCTACCGTTTGGTTTGAATTGCGGCTGTACGATGTACGTCGGAACGCTGTTTGACTTCATTTATCCAAGATACCTCCGATGGGGGCTGCTGTCGCGGAAAAAAAAAATCATGGACGCAGACAGATTGATCGCGTTGGTAACCCAAGTCAATAACGAGGGCAGTATTGCCATAGGATAGTCGTATTAGCTAAGACACCACTGCCCGGGTAAGGCAGGTACTTGGATACTTTGAGCCGCGATAATGATAAGACCTGTAAAGTCGCCTTACCAAAACCAGAGACAGTGGGCATTTTATCGCGATATTCCATGGGTCAGTTGTCATGGCTTCCCTCGTCCAGAGACGCTAAAACTGACGAGCACGCCGCGCACGGACGTGAGCAGCCAGCCAACCAGTAGCGCGCGACCTCTTGGCTCCCTGGAAGGGGGGGCGTGTGGGCTTGCGGACTGCCAAAGTGGGGTGTGGTGCGGACGGGGTCACAGTGACTTCCCATGAAGTGAGCCGGGGGGATACCTAGATGTTCAGTGGGTGGTCCTTTTAGCGTCCATGGGACATGGGATGACCGTGTGCCGGGGCCTCGAGTGGACCGACAGGCGAAACAGGCGACGAAAAGACGAAATTGACCTCTCCGCCTTCTGGATCCCCGAATGTCCAATGTCGACGTGCTGCACGCGCTTGCAATTTCAAACTTGCGCCGCGACGCGGTGATGCCCTTTGCTTTTGCAGCAGCGCGACTGCGACTATTGATGATCTGTCGCCGGCATCAATCAATCAGTCATTCGATGCTTTACACATAGTACTCCGTATGGCATACTAAGTAGGGACCTTGTAAGCTACCAGGCTGGCTGCCTATCAGTTTGTATCCGCATCTTCTCCGCACTCCGCATGGCTGATGTCCTCAGTACCTACCTACTCGAGTAAGGACAGAGAGAGGCACATAACCAACGCTACCTCAAGTTCGGTTTGGTTTGTTCCTTCAGCTGCGCGACCAGGGACGTGGTCCGTATTGGCGCGTCTATGGACGATAGAGGACCCTGAACGCCTGGCATGGCATGGAGAAGACTTACACACACACCTTGCCGACATACTACTACTATGTATGGAGTAGTAGTATGTTGTGCATCCAACGCCAAACGACCCCGAACGTGCCCTGCGCACCGTACCGCACGTCAAAAGGAAATAATGCCGCACGTATCCGTTCGTTCCATCCATCGCGCCCTGCGCCTGTGTGTTGTCGCGCAGTCGGATGACGGAGTGGGAGGAGCAACAGGCGAGATGGGGACCAACGGCAGCCGGACCACACGGTCGGGATGGCATCATGCTGCATCGCATCGGTTCGCATTGCAAACGTGGAGCCCCAGATATCAGACAACAGGGCGTAATCAGGCTATTCGCGACGGGCAACAGCATTACACGGTAATGTCCTGCGCATGACGGCTCGACGATGGCTGTCCGGAATGCCTCATCCACGGCCCGTGGGCCTACCTGTTGCTGGCCTTGGCCTTCGTGGCTCCGTTGCCCCTCCTCCTCCTCTCCCCGCCTCCCACTGCATCCAGCACCTTCTTTTCCGAGGAGGCTTGAGGATGGCAGCTATCGGTTCCTTGTCGACAGCCTTCGGACGACCCGCGGGTTGCTGGAGGGGAAGTGGGCAGAGAAGAAGGCATTACGCTGGTACCTGGGGTAGCAACACAAGCGTCGAGCAACGGGCAACCCGTCAACAAAAACAACGAGTGCCATGTGTAAACAAAAGGAAAGAAAAAAAAAAAGAGGCGGCGGTGGTGGTGGTTGGACTCGCTCGGAGATCCTTGATGCTAGCTCGCATGAACAAAATGAGGTGGAAATGCACACCAGTGACCAGACCAGCCCGGACCCGAGGCCGACCGAGTCGGGGCAGCGAATTGGCTTTTGCTCTCCTGCCTCCCAATGCGCTGAATCCGGACGGGGTCGCGATGATGTGATTGTCTCGTGTGCGAGGAACGGAATGCAACAGCCAGCGCATCCGGACCTTGGAGCTTGTTGTGCTCCAGAGACTCTCTTTGACGGATTCCAGCGGCATGGACGAGGCGAAATGAGACCCGGGTGGCTGTAAGTCGGCGATTTGATATTGTCCGGGGTGGAGAGACAGACGACAGACATGCTGCGGGTTTTTTTTTTTTCCTTTCCTTTCCCGCCCTTCTATTGTCTGTCGCTCTGCCAGTGCCTCCTGCCTCGCTGGTGGTTGCTTGTCATAGGTACCTTGGTACATCACAACGCCAAGAGCAGGGATCTCTGGTCGGTTGTACCCCTCCTCCCACCCCCCTAAAGGAGCTCCGAAATCTCGGCGACAAACGGGCGAGAGAGGCTTGGATGTACCCGCGACTTTCCTACCTCCCGACGGTCAACCAACCACCAGTGACCACCACCACCAACCACACGCTTCTACTGGCAATACCATAGCACTGGCAGACGAACAATCGTGTGTCTTCGCAACAGTTCCATTCCTCCTGATGGCGGCGCCCGTGTCATCTGACGACCGACCGCGCGCCCGCACCGCACTCTCGGGCTGTCGTCGCCCGGCCACCGCTCGCGAGACAAATAACGGACCAGGGCGCAAACACGATGGTGGCGGTATTGATGTGTTTTTCCAACTAGTGGAGTAGGTGCCGGGTGCCACCACGGAAAGGTGAGGGTCGCGATATCCGTAGACGACAGAAAAAAAAAAAAGGAGGACGGTATCGAGGTAGGGGCTCGTCGACGATCCGGCCGTGCGCCGGAGGGTTCGACGGATTGGACGCTTATGTAGCTGTCTCTCTGGGGCTCTCAATATCGATTATCTGGAATAAGATACGGGCCAAACGTGCATCTCATCTCGCGGCTCAGGGTGTTTTCGGACAGGTTAATGTAGGAATAGGGGGCAGAGAGAGAGGAGCCCCTTCAACCCCCCGGGCGGACGGGGGCGGCTTCGGGGCGTGGAGATCGCGCGGTATCATGACCGAGTCGAGACACTGGACGAGTCGAGTCGTCCTTTGAATGCAACGGAAGCGTCGCCGCCGCCGCGCTTGAGATGCGATGCACGCACGTCTCAAGGTGCAAGTCAAAACAGACGTGCAGGATAGAATGCGATGAATGGATGCATGGTCGAATGGCCAGAGAGAAGCGGCTGTGAGAAGCAGCAGGAGTAGCAGCAGCAGCAGAAGCAGCACATGCAGACCAGACCGCCTCTGCGGGCAATTATTGGCTGAGACTTCGGCGGCATGAGACTTTTTGGGGAAAGCCAGGAGGAGCAGAGGCAGAAACAGAGACAGGAGTAGTAACATCGTGAGTTCTGTCCTTTTCCTCCTCCTCTTTTTCTTCCTCCTTCTACTCCTCACCTCCTCTTTCCCACCAGCACCACCACCGGAGAACACATCGTAACTACCTAGCGGCAGGAACAATGGTCAAGCATTCAACCAACCAACCAACAGAAGGCGACGAGAAGGGAAAGAGGGGAGGAAAGAGAGAGAAAAAAAGATGGCAGTCGCGGTCGAATTGGAAGGGCCCATCTCGCATCTTCGCCCAGGGCAGGTAAGTAGGTAGCGAGCGCACGTAGAATGTAGATAGGTACCGGATACTTCGAACGCCTTCAGAAGACCCCACTACACTTTCTCGTCGCGAGCGACCCGCCGCACAGAGCAGGGGTGTCCCTAGCTGCTAATCGCGGTGCATCTGCATCTGCCTGTCTGTCTGGCTCGCTTTCTCTCGTCAGCATCTTCCGCCCTCGACCATCATCTGCCCGCCGTCCCTCACCTCTCGCCGTTGCCGCTGGCGAACAGTCCTTGGCGCTCCTCAGGAAGCACACAGGAGGGTCGACAACGCTAAGCGTCGGTGCTGGGGGTATGCCAGACGACTACGACGACTACGACGACGACGACGACGACGACGACAACCAGTCTAAGGGCAGGGTCAGGGGATGCTCCAGGGCCCTGCCTCCTCCTGCCTGCTGCTGAAAAGCCTGTGGATGCGCTGCGCTGCTCTTTTCGCCATATCCACTGCGCCTGGGGGCTTTCACATTGTCCCACTGCCAATGCCATGGCCATGGCCCAACCGCCGTACCGAAGCGCTCGACAGAGCAAGAGCACAATACCTTGTTCCCCTTCCTTGCCTCGAGGTGGTGTACCTTGCAATAGCACGACATGCCCATGTCCAATACCCGTACCCATACCCATCCATATCCAAGATGCCCAGCTTCCAGGAGGACATGGGTGTCTGGCGCAGGGTCACCCGTCAGGGAAGGCTGGCTGGCTGCTGGTCTCTTTCTGTGCTGCAGGGTGTGGATACCGCGCAAGAAAAGATATGGGTGGGCAGGTACTCAAGTACTACTTACTGCACTGTACATAGTAGTCCATATAGGTGATGGGATTCGGAATTGGGCGGTGGGTGGCCTGGCCTGGCACTGGCACTGGCGCTGGTGCCGGGCTGGCGTTGGCACCGTCTACTGGCACTACCACCAGCCTACAAGGTTGGTACCGCAGTACCTACAGGTATCCAGTCCCTCGCCTCTCTTCCCAGTCCCCAGTCCTCGTCCCCCCTCCATGTCCTTCCCCCCCCCAATCCATGGAAGAGATGTGCGTGGGTGCGTGGGTGCGTGGGTGCGTGGGTGCGTGGGTAGGGTAGAGCGGTACTGCGTACTGGGGAGGTACTACTGACTCCCTCCTTCCCACCCCCCGTACCGCACCCTTTTGCGCACCTCCTCTCTCTTTTCGCTCAACGCTAGTCGGCTGGGACTGGGAGGCAGGTTGGCGACCATTTGTTATTATTAAACCCGGACCCCGTCCGACCACCCCCCTCGATCTAAGAAAGACCCTTTCCTCACACTCCTTTCTCTGTGTCGTGCAGAGTCGTCGAGAGGAGTTGGAAATAGCCTCCTCGACCCTCGAATCCCTCCCCTCTCTCACCGAACGAGAAGAATACCCTATCCCCCCTCTCCTCCTACCGAGCCTCGTATCGCAAACCGCCTTGCCTCGTACGTCCTTCGCTGCGACGACACGAACTGTTCGTTTCCCCCTTTTCGGCATCGACCCAGGGGATCCAACACGCGAACCAGATAAGAGGACCACTGTTCACGGTGAGCTTCTCTTTCTCTCTCCGCCACGCCTCAGAAAATAGGTGAGTTCTCTTTCTTAGGCTGTCTGTTTTTGCCGCTGCTGTGCCGTTTGCTTTTTTACGTTCGGGAGAAGGGGAACAGAAGACAACACAGAAACCAAAACCAGGCTCTCTTATCACGACGCTCGCTGCCATTCTTGCCCTTTTTGCCCAGCATCTTTTGCCTCGCTGCTGTGACTCCTCACCACCACCACCCCTCGGCCGGCCTCGCCTCGTTTTGCCTCGGGGGACGAGGGAAAATCTCGTCCTCAGAACTCGCATTCGCACGTCTGCTCCTGTCTTGTCTGCAAATCCGCCTGTCGTGTTTGCCTGCTTGTATCGTCGCCTGTCACTACTCAACTCCCCAGCATCGGCCGCCCCGTGTTTTCTCACCTCGACGCACTTCACACACATTTCCCTCGCCGTCCTCGGCACCTTGTCCTCGGCACCTTGTCCTCCCCTCTCAGAATTCCCGCTCTCGTGAGACGAGACGGGCCCTGCATCATCTGCAACGGGATACATCACTCGTGGCCCTCTCACAAGTCTGTCCTGTCACCTTGACTGTGCTGCCCGGCGAAGTCGCAACGGCCAACGGCCTTCTCTCGAGCAGCGCCCTCCTCACCCCGATTGCCCGGCTGCCAACCCGCGTTTGACGCTCAGCCACGCAGCCTTGACCGTACTAATCTTCGTTGCACTAGGCTGCGGTAGAACCGGTCACGACAGACGTCCGTCGTCCGACCCAGCACCCGAATCTGGTATCAGAGTCGAAAGACATCTGCCTCGAGCCACAACCATATTAGGCGCCGATATTCGCCGTTCCCTCCTTTCCCCGACCAGATACCCTATACCCTGTACTTCGTCTGCCCCCGATGCGTCCTTGATCATGGATTCCGAAGACGGGGAGTTGTTCATAAAGGTACGTCTTTACATGGTGTTCTCTCCGTGGTGTCGCTCTGTTGCCTGGCTGCGCTGTCCGGCCGTCTGTGTTCCTTTGCTCACATCTCTGCAGCAACTGGCCAGCTTCGTGCGGACGCACGAGAAAGCTCTCGCCAACGCCTTGCAATTCCGGAGACAAACGTCTCGCCATGGCGCCTCCCAGAGCGTCAGCTCGCTGCCTACACCGCAGTCTCCGGTAGTGCCCGAACGGCCTTCGACCTCGGCCTCTACCTCGAGCGGTCTCGCGTCGGCCCTCTCTCTCGGCTCTCTGAGCTTCACTTCGCATAGCGTCAAGTCGGCGAAGCTGGCCTTGACTCCTCACCACCTTTTCTACCTCCTCTCTCGATTCGAAGAACTCGCCATTCCCGTTGGCCCCATGAAAATCCGCCTCGAGAACCTCCACGATAGTTCCACCTCCGCCAACTATGTGTCCTTCCTTAGCAACACCCAGCGATCGAGAAGCCGAGGCTCCGACGTTGGTTCCATACACTCCGTATCTAGCGTCCGCAGCGTCATGTCGGGCATGTCGGCTCTCTGGGCGAGCTTCGGCATCGGGGCTAGCATATCGGCCGCCAGGACCGAGCGACAGAAGGCTGCCATCCAGGCCGATCTGAAATACCTGTACTCGGCCTTCACCAAGATCCCGTGCTTGCGTCTCGCGCCGGACTGGCGTGCTCGTCTGATTCGCGGCTACGAAGAGTTTCCCTTCGACTCTGCCGTGCCGTTGTACGTCTTCAAGAACGTGCAGGCTTTGGAGGTCAACAGCATCGACTTCAGGCAGTTTTTCGGCTGGGACAAGCTGGCCGAGCAACTGAGATCTCTTACTCTCAAGCGTGCCGGCGTCGAGGACCCAGCGGACATCCTCATCGATATTGTGCTTGACGACATGGACAAGAGGCGCAGAAGATCTGCGAAGCAGCAGTCGTCGCCCACAACACCTTGGCCCGCTAGCTCGAGCCCTCGTCGCAGTCCACACCTCCCCCACGCCGAGCTTCACAAGGCAACCTCGGCACCTGGCTCTCCGGAACCGCGCAGCTCGATCGGTGACCTTGGAATTGGTTCCCTGGGCATGCACGACCACGCTATCGACGAGGCCATGGGCGAAGGCAGGAGGCCCTCCGTTGCTCGTGCGGACACTTTCGAGGCTATGTCGCCGCCGAAGGGCAGGCCGCGCAGCAACTCGCCTACTCGCCCAGCCAGCTCTCGCAATCCTTCTCACATGAGGGGTGGTCACAAGGTTCGCCGCTCCGGCTCTGGCAGCTCGCACTCGAGTTTGTCGGACTCGTGGCACCACAGCCGTACTGGCAGCTCTTCGAACCTTCTGAACATGGGTGTTCTGCCGTCGTCCAAGTGGCGCTTCCTCAAGCACCTCAGCCTCGCGGACAACTCTATGACTTCCATCCCTGCTTCCAGCCTGGCACCGCTCGCAAACACCCTGCACTCGCTGGACTTGTCGTCGAATCTTTTCACTCAGATACCCGATAGTCTGGCCACCCTTACCGCCCTCCGCGCACTTAACCTCTCACACTGCATGATTGATGGGCTCCACTCCCTGACGCGCAATCCTCTACCCGCCATTTCCGCCCTCAACCTCCGAGCCAACCGGCTGCAATCTATTGCCGGCGTCGAGAAGTTGTACCCCCTGGAGCGCTTGGATCTCAGGGACAACCGCTTGTCGGACCCTCTGGAGCTTGCCAGACTTACCGGTATCCCCGACATTCGGGAGATCTGGGTCGAGGGCAACCCCTTTACAAGGACTCACAAGGACTACCGGATCACCATCTTCAACCTTTTCCGCAAGACTCCGGGCTACACGGAAGACATCGTCATTGACAACTCCGGCCCTACCTACTCAGAAAGAAGATATCTGGTCGAGCGCACGCCGGTGCCCGCTGCTGTGCCGGTTGTCAAGCCCGCTCCCGCCGACATCCCCGCCGTCGACGTCAGCAAGCCCGCCATCATCTACGACCTCCCCAAGGAGCCGACCGTCCTTCGCAAGGAGCGGCCCGTTCCCAAGGCTGTTACAAGCGAAGTCAATACCAGCTCGACCCGTCGCCGCAAGACGCCAAAGAGGCGTATCGTGGATTTGTCCACCGCAGACTCCTCTGTGACCCTGACGCCTGGCATTGCACCACCGTCGACGGACGTCAAGGTGCTTGCTGCGGACGCCGCTGCCACCGCAGCCGGCTCCGACAGTAACTACCGGATATCCCTGGCTCCCGAGGTCCCTCCGCTGCCTTCTGCGATGCTCTCCGACGGCCGAAAAGCCAACTCGCAGCCGGAGATTCCTCGCATCGACACCAGCGTGGTTCCGGAGCTACCCCCCGTCTACACAACCCGTGACCCTCCGTCCGACCCTCAGGACTGGGACGTCAGCGGAGAGATGTATCGCCGCAAGATCGAGGCATTGCGGGACAAGGTTGGAAACGGCTACCTCAGTGTGCTCAGTGAGGAGGGCTGGGATCCCTCTCGGCCGCCGACGTACAGCGTACCCGATTTCAGCCCAGCCTCGACTGTTCGGCCCAGTCCCACAACACCCCGTACTACTGCCGCTGTCAACCACCATCCTCCGGCCATTCACAGTGGCCGCACCCTTGGTTAAACCACCCCCCAAAAGTGCCCCCTTTTACACATGATACCCTTCATGATACCCCACCCCCCTCTTGAGGTTCAATTCTACGTTGGGCTGCATTCTCGAATTCTCGTTCTACAGCATTGCGTCCCGCATTGCCACGAGCATGGACATTCAATTCACGTCCGCCCGTTGTGTTATTCGTCACATTTTCCGTCTCTTCAAGCATGTTAGAGCATAGCGTACAAGGCGTTCCGGGTTTGTTTGCTTTTTAGGCGGCTAGTCGTGCAGTTTTCCGCATATTTTCTTCCTACACAGATTGCACCGCCTGAGGTGGTAGAAGGCCACAGTAGATCTTGTCGCTTCCCGTCTGTTTGGTTTCTCGGCGCGATCTCCAAGAAGAGGTCTCTGTCCTGGGCTCATAGGGATGGGTGGATGAAAAAGCGAGTGAAATTGGCGTGCAGGCTTCCCTCTTAAGATTCTCGTACCATTTTTACTTCTTTTCGCGGACACGGATACGGCGTTGGCGGGTTCGTATCTGTGGGTTTGGTCATTTTCTCTTTTTTGGTATCATGGGGCACGAAAAATTTCCCGCATGAAAGAAGTTGCGCTGCATTGTGTGCTTTGGTATGGTAGATGAATACTTGTCGTGGAGACAAGCTGGCGGGCGGCTCCTTAATACATGAAGAAATGCTTCTCTCGTTCAAATTGTCGTCTGATTCCAAGTGAGTGATGCCAGTTGTAATGGCCTGCCAGCCATGAGGCTAGAGGCTCTCCCAGTAGTCCTTCTAGTGCGTCTAAACTTGTACGCTGCCTTCAACTGGTCGCCTCGGGAGTGTAGATAGTATACCGCATGGGGTAAGTTGATGTGTCTCATAATCCGAATTCCTCCGCGCCCCTCGCTGCATACATGCGATATGGCTGGGCTGAGCTGTCAGCATGCTTACGTAGAGGTAGGCTGTAGTTCAGTCCTCCCGAGGGGATAAAAATTTGCAGTGAAGGAGGCCGCTGGTTGGTCAAAGTGACGGGTATGCTATGAGGCTTCTGCCTTCCAATCTCACACAGATCCCACCCTCTCTCAAGGTCTTGGTACCGCTGGGGATCGACGAGTGCGTCTGTCTTGCGCGGGCGTTGGTTGAAAGTGTAGAATATATGAGCCCTGGTTGGGTTAGCTGTGTACGTATGCTCGGGGGACTCTGGGGCTTAGAGACGGGTAGAGAACTTGGCGCGCTGATGGAGGTTGGGAAACCTGTCTCTTGGCATACTCTGGTGATGGGAATCTTTCGGACTTGTGGGAGGCTACTGGTCCGTGGCCGTGAGGGCCATGGGGGTGGATGCAAATGATCCCGTTCCGTCAAGGTATGATGTCGTTCGGATGGAATTAGGACATAGGCAGAAGCTATTGTTGTTCGGGAAATCATCAGGCCATTCGTGGTTGCACCGGCAGTCAACTGGAAACTGGGTGTCGGGGGTCCGGGGGTGAGGTTTCAATATCAGAAGTAAGTAAACCACTCTGTCCGTCTTCAAAACAGTGACTCTAGTATTAGAGCGTAGTTTGATTCTATGTGGATATGAAGTCAAGTTGGATTCAGTAAGGTAGCTTACAGTTACCCCAATAAGTTCCTCTGTCGTCATATTGACGGCCACAAACAGACAGCTGATCATCGTCACCGTAGGTTCAACACGGATTTACATGCAGTTGGTATGGACGCTAATTGGTCAGGGAATTAAGTAGTAAAGTCTTCCTTGAAAAACAGTCTGTTACCTTTACTGAGCAGTACGTACGTACTCTGTGAGACGGTGGTGGTGATGACTGGAACTCCCAGCCTTTACACCCGTCCGAGGTTTTCGCTGATCAAACCGCATCAACCACTTAGATAAAAATCTGGTGTGGCTTCTTGTATCATCACACTAGGCTCTTACGATTCACCTACATGTGTTCTTCTTGTGTTTTGGTGTTTCATACGTCCAGTCGACGTTTCAGCAGTGGAAGCTCCCTCGAGGCTGACACGTCCACAGCTGTAGAGAAGCTGCTTCTTTACATTATTCACGTAATGAATAAGTGGTAGGGCTATTTCCTCCCGGTACTCTTCTAGAGAATGATTCCACTGGCTTAATTATTGGACCTAGGAATTGGAAAGTCCCCCTGTTAAAGCCTCCAGATGTAGTGAAGAAGGGGTCTGGTGAAATTGCAACTCCTCCATCGTAAAGATTTTTAAGTTCCCTCACGGCGGCTGGCGCAAATTTAGTCACCAGCTGTCAGGAGGCTGTGAATGCTGACTGGCCATCCACGGTCTTCGGGCTCTCCTTGCCTCTCTACAGGCGTGATGCTTCCAGTTCGCTGCTTAATTTTCCTGTGCTCTTGGCGGCCTTCGTCATCTTGAATCCACCAAGTGAAAAGAACGCTGGACGGTGTCGGCTTGTGAGGGACATAAAGCTCCGTTTAATTTAGCTGGCTACCTCTGGGCAACGACCTTATTTGTCTGACCAAACACTTCTTTCTCTCTTGGGCACCACACATTGCTTGGACAGTACTAATCTCAACTCGCCGCCGCACTTTGTGTGTGATCTTGTTTCCTAGGATTGACTTGGATGAAAGCACCTTGAGGCACATACTCCCTTTCGAGTCGGGCCGGCCTGTACAGGTACGGAGATCATTTTGCCTAGCCAGCACGTGGTCCGTACCCAAGGTAGAAAATATCGAAGTAGGCTTTGTTAGCCATGCTTTGTTAGACTGCCACTATTCCTACATTTTCACAAGTCATTTAAACCAGCTGTTTTTGAGGGAGCAAAACGTTCCTCTAGGGCCTTAATTTTGCCGCGGCATCCGCTCTCCTGCTAGCTTCTTTCAGTAAGCACACGACCTCGCGAGGTCATCCTGCACTAAATCTCCGTCTCCTAAGCTGCCGTCAGGGGACCCTGCCCAGTTCTTTGGATTATGGTGCAGTGAGAATACGTCGCCGACCCTTGTCCCACTCCGCTTCGTCGTTGGCATACGACAAGTCCACCAGGGAGGCCTTAGTGTCCGGGGTTACTTACAGAGCCAGCCTGCTCCTCAAGGGGTGATAGATCTGTGAAAGATGAGGCGTAGTTCAGGTCACCAACAAGTGTGCCGGCCTCCTTCCGCAGATTCGTGACCCTGCCGATTCCACTGTGCGTGGGAAGGCGACGCGATGTCCAGCGGTGGCAAATTCGAAACCCGCCATTGTAACTAAGAGCAAAAAGTCCTACCAGCAGTGCAGGAAAGATAGAGAGATGGATTTATGTTGACACTAGTGGGAAGAAGGAAGGCCACAGTCCTCTCCTGGAGTGGGAAGCCATGATCGTCACGAGAATGCGAGAAAGCCCGTCGAAGAGATCACGCTCGTAGGTGTTATTTCTTTCATTAGGTAACGCCGGGCCCAAACATGCATGGAGAGTATTCTCAGAAAAGCCTCAACCCAGTCAGTTTGTGGGAGAAGGCCAAGAAAACGAAAAAAGAACGGAGCTGGACGGATTCGAACCATCGACCTCTCTGCCAGAGATATAGATACTATAAGGATACTAGCGAACTTTAGGATCTAGGGAAAGAACTGGCAGAGCACTCTAAACCACTGAGCCACAGCCCCCTTGAAATGGGTATTTTGGTAGAATGGGAAGGGTTGTTCACAATCATAAAGGGAAGAGAGGATTACGGGTGAATATGGTGGCTTGGAAGCCTCAAAGTATGTGAGAGTATCGTCCGTCACATGACCGATGCTCCAGACATTGAGGCCTGAGGTGTGTGGCAGACGCGAGACTGTTCTCAAGCTGAGCTCCAGGTCCTCGCTCCAAGTTCATTGCTTAGCGTAGGCCAGTTCACTGCACGTTGTCTACACCGTTTCCAATCCATCGGTGTACGTTCCCGAGGTTCTATATGAAGAACGCCACGAACGACAGCACGGTCAGGAATGGCAATCATGTCGCAGAGAGCGGAAAGGCTTTCGAGCACCAAGTGTGATATCAGTCCACGAATACAGGGGTTGCGGTTGATCTTCCAATAGATCGGACTTACGATCACCAGGCACAGCCTGGAACGTCACTTTCCAAGGATGGTCTCTACACATACGCACAACTAATCACAATTCTGTCCCGGAAGACTCGGGTGTTGCAACTCTTGCCTGGCTTGGCCTAAACCTCTGTCACATTCCTTTGGTAGAAATACTACTGACAAGCTCTCCTTGAAGAATGCTCCAGCTTGACAGCCGCTGATGTGCTGGAAGCTTATAACCAAAGCGACCGCGGGATTACAGTAACCCGCGTGGAGGTTGCACAGGTCTGGGAGGTTGATGACACAAGCGAGTCGGGGAAATGACAGCTCCTTGGTACCCAATGTGACCGAGAAACCGGGCGCAAGCGTGTAAAACGCTCTTGTTGGTCCCTGGTTCGCACTTCAGCCAGTAGCAAATACCTCGTCATCTGTCATTTTCGTGGGCAACTAGGTATAGTGTCCATTCGCTCTGATCTCGCACAAGCATGATTGCGGTCCTGCTTGCGTTGAACTCTGCTATACGCGAAAGAGAACAGGTGGTGCCAAGCCGCGTAGGTTTGAGCTCGGCGGAGGACGAATGCCATGTATAGTACGATCAATATCGCGCTTGTTAGCCTCCAAAAGATGCGTCCAGTGTCTGAAAATGTCGAGCAGTAAATACTATGGCACAGCCTGCGTCAATAACGGCTTCGAAGTCCACCTAGGGTGGTGTTGAGTGTTCCGCAATTGATCATGAAAAGGACACCAATTGAATGACCGAGAATCCCACGGACGGTTTGCTGTAGTTTCAGGCGGTAGAAAACTGTTGCGCTGGTGATCCTGAATCCGGGGGGGGGGGGAATTGGTGGATCTTATGTAGTAACACCCAGTCTGCGAAGTCAAAGGCGTCTACCTGCCCGTTGAGTACGACAACAGTGACATTAGTCGAACAGGTACCTGCATTTACCCTACAAACTGTGCGACCGCACAGCGCAAATCCACCGACTTTGTTGGTTAGGTTCATCTGATTAGCTGGATGTCCAAGATGGCGGTGACTTACTCTCGAAAGCGTCAATGTAGGCCGCGAATAATTAGAGGGGGGATACCTGGTTTTTCCTGGCGAAAGAAGTTGTGCTTCGTTTCTGAGACCCGAACGGCGGAAGATTGCAGAGTCGAAAGAACCGAAAGCGGCCATTCGATGATGTGTTGGGGGTCCACAGACACAAATGCTGGCGGAGGATTTCCCCACCAGTGCCCCGGCCAGACCAGGCCGCAGAAGATCGTAGGATCTCGGTGAGAGACAGGTCGCAGAACTAAGGAATAAGTCGAGCATATCGACAGCGAGAAGGAGAAATGTGTTGCTCATAAGAGGGAACCGACGCAGCGGCGGACCGGGA